>WEIU01013733.1:273561-306871 GCA_013389925.1 Aegithalos caudatus
GGGGCTGGGGGACCGGCGTGACGCCCCTCCGGGCGGTGCTCCGGCCTGACAGATGGGTTTCTGCCTCTCTGCAGTGGCGGAAAATCCGATTATATGAGTTTCTCGCATTAAAACAAACAAATCCCGCGATTTCGGGACGGTTGAGAGTGAAGGCTGCGGTCCTGCCCACGTGCCAGCGCCCCTCACATCCCCAAACCCGCTTTCGTCTCGTTTTTGCTGCCTCGTATTGCAGAACCCGCAAAAAGTGTAACTTTGTGTCAGCAGTTCTTCCTTACACTTTCGTGGTTTTAGAGCGGAGCAAGTCGCTTCCGCAGAGCAAGGGAAAACATCTTAAACTCTGTTATTGTTGTCTCACAATTCTAGGAGCGTGCAGACATGTCTCCCTTCGAAAATAAAGGACTAATACTGGGCATAATGGCAGGGACTGCTGGATTAAGCCTGGTGCTGATTTGGTACCGCAAGATCCGACAGCCTGGTGCAGCTGTGCGTATACGTGCGTTCCAGGATATAGGTAACAGAATTAATTCTGCGGGCTTGCAAAATGAGGCTCCTAATGAGCAAGGAGCAGTAATGGTTTTACATGGGAGGCAACTGCAGATACTAGAAAAATTGAATGGCCTGCTACTAAGCGTGGACGAACTGAAGAGAGAGGTGGAATTCCTGAAAGAAGCTATTCCCAAACTCGAAGAGCTTGTTCGAAATGAGCTGCAAGGAAAGGGTGATGTTCAGAGAGTTAGCCCATCACACAGAGCAACGAGGCGAAGAAAAGCTGAGACAGCTTCTGGTGCAAGAGAAACTACCAGCTCTGAGGAGGCAGAAAGTGAAGGAGGGTGAGTTAATAATAATTTGTATATTCTACTGTACACATCCAGTGCCAGTTGCATCATTGCCTATATGAAACTGTAAACAGGAGCCCTTTAAAAGTTTTATATAGATTTTATCATTCAGAACAAAAAAGTACAAATGTTCAGATTAGCAGTTTTTAGATCAGAGAGGAC
The DNA here is from genome assembly GCA_013389925.1 of Aegithalos caudatus. Classification (NCBI taxonomy): domain Eukaryota; kingdom Metazoa; phylum Chordata; class Aves; order Passeriformes; family Aegithalidae; genus Aegithalos; species Aegithalos caudatus. Next base: position 274,560 of record WEIU01013733.1, read on the forward strand.
TCTTGGTGACCATCTGAATCTGCACTATGGCTGAAGTTGGCTTAATGCCAAGCATAATACAGATTTATTTTTTTTTTTAAGAGTGTGTTTGGTAACATTGATGCAGTATTGCTACATAGCTATGCAATGAGAGGCAAAGTTCAGAATAATGGTGTAATTTTAAAAGTGCTTCTAGTACAAAGTGTGTCTTTGACAGAGTTTGTTCAAACTGTGCGAATGCTAATGTGCTTTTCCTGATAATTGTTTTTTATCAGCCTCATAGGTGAGTTATTAGTGTTCTGCCTAGAGGTATTGCATACTTTAGAAGCTACATCTGAGCAGAATCTCTGTACAAGTGGCAGTGTTTATGTATATGTGCTGTTGTATACGCTTTCTGCCGGCTCAAAAAGTAACCGTGAGGAATTTAGGGTACTGACTGCAGTAAGGTAGAAAGTTCCTAGTTTTGACCACATCTTGTAGTCACGTTGTAGTTGATGGGATCTTTTATTCTCATGAGCTGAGGAACACCCCAGGGGATGATGTGTACCAGGAGTCCAGGAGAGGCACTATATTTTTGTCTTGACATTAATCTCCTGTAATTACAACTTTGTTTTGGTATAATCAGATTAGATACTTACATGCAACTTACTAATACTGTGTTTATAGCAACTGAGTTTTTTGAGCCACTTCTCAGCGTGTCTTACATGTCTGTGTAGGCAGCATTTTGTCTGTAAATTGCCTATCTTATGTCACCTTTTCTCTTTAAAAATATTTTAACTAACTGTAATATTCTGAAGACAGCTAACATATTGCATATTAATGGTATTCTATATTTAAGAGTTTCTTCACATTCATTTTCAGTTCCTCTGAGCAGAATTTCTTTTTGTGTTACATCCCAGCCCACATGGTTCACAGGTTTTATATTTTGATACCATATTTTAAGACCTGTCAGTTCTATTATGAACCAGTTCTTTATTTTAAGTATTCAGGATTGGCATAAGTATTCAACAACACTCCTCCTTCATCTGGCGTGGAAGCATCTTGGTCCTCTAAGTTTCTTAGATTATTTCATCCACTGATTGGTTTCCAGAAGCCTTAATGTTATGAATAAAATATTTAGAGATGCAGATAAGGCAAAGGGACCAGTTTACAAATTACCAGGTCCACAGATGCAATGCAGGGATTGTTCAACACGTAGCATTTGGGAAATTCTGTTTTCTGATCAGGAGAGATGTGTTGCTCTTTGAGAACAAACCAAGGAAACTTGTGTGTTCAGGTTGTTCTGCGTGACGAAGAAGCTGATGCAGTGATCCAATACAAGTGATTATAGTGTGCAAGAGCATTGAATGTGTCCTTAAGAGAGGCCTTCTCTGAGAAGTATTTGTGTACAGTCAGAAGCAAGGAAGATAATTCAAGGTTATAGTTAGCATTAGTCATTTGCCTATGTTCTTTCCCAATGCTGTTTTTTAATCCCTTTTGAAAAGAGGGGGGGCTTTTTTCCTATTAACACCTTGTACTTGATGTGCTTGTTTTTCATATCTTCTCTAAATTAGAGCTAATTTGATTTCATTCAAGTAAATAAATGATAAAAAAGAATCCTAACATATACAGTTTCAACATATATAGCTTTATTCAAGGTGTTCTTTAACTTTAATGACAGTGGTGCATGGCCAGGAGGGTCAACAGCAACACTTGGGTTTTTTTCCAGTTACTGTACATCACCACTTCATATACTGTAAGCATTACACCATGTGCATTGTTTTGTACTCTTCTGTGGTGAATTCCACACACAATGGTGCATTCAGGTGCTTGTTTGTGCACTAGAGAAAATAAAAGTTGCTCTTTGTTACTGATAAAACATTTTTTCACCTTTCTGTACTGCCATCTAAAGTGTGTGCAATCTGTTTCACTGCCTCAGCAGTAATTTCATGATCCAGAAGATAGGATTTTGCTTGAGTTAAGCACTTCTGGTTTTAATTGACAAAATGGGTAGATTATCGGAATTGACAGATAAGCTAATCTGAAGAGTTTTATGGATTTGTGCTGGATGCCTGCATTGGTTTCAGATTTGTAAACTTCTTCCAGAAAGGCTTTTTAATACTACCTAGTTTTTTTTTCATTAAATATTGGAAGCTGACAGTTTCTGATAAGGCCCTCACTGCTTTGATCTGCTCTGGGCATATTCTCAACACCCTGGGAAGAGAAGCTTTCTGTTTTGCCTTTCAAAAATGATGTATTTCTGTAAGTGGAGAAATATCACGTGTTTTAATAAATGAGCTCTATTTTTACATAATGATAGTCTGAATGGAAGGTGCACTGAATGGATGAGACATTAAATGGTAAAGAGTCTGTGGTCTTTAGTATGCTTTTTTTTTTTTTTTTTTTTTTTTTTTTTTTTTTTTTTTTTTTTTTTTTTTTGTTTTGTTTTGTTTTGTTTCAGTTCTGGTTATGTCCTAGTGAAAACTTCAGTGTTTAACATTTGAGAACATGTAACAAGCACTCATTCATTTACAAATACAATAAACTGTGTCTAGATGATCACCTGGAATGGAGCATGTCACCAAATTCTCCTTTTTGTGATTTTTAAGCTGTTTCCTCTCTGATATGGTGCAGATGAACCCTGGGCATCAGTGTCATATTTGGCACCCATCTTCAGCTGGCCCAGCATCCAAGCTCTTCAAATTGCCTTTAACATCAAGCACCAGAAAGATTCGCCACAGTAAATTCTTTTCTGACAGATGTTCTATTTATAATTTTTCCTTGAAATAGTTTCGTCAACAGGAAAAAAAATTCTCTTGCCTGCTTTTGAGTATCACTTCACTTAGCATTTTTCTAGTTTATTTTGCTGTTCATTTCTTTTAAATGCAACTTTCAGTTGGCTTAAGAATCCAGTTTTCCAAACTTTTCCTTGAAAGCCAGTTATCATTACTGATGGATATGCCCTTTGCTGGATCATACAATGCAGATTTGATCCAGATCCATCTGTGACATATAATCACCTTTCTGTGGAATTAGCCAGAGCAGATGAAAGGGTGTTTGTGTCAGCTTGTGTTTTTTTCTAAGTTGGCAGGGAAATAACAGATGATATTTGATCTGCCTAAAAGCTGAAGTGTTGTGAACAAATGATACCTGGTTGGGCCCAGTGCCTGCCAATTTACAGACACCCCAATGCAGTTTTTGAACCACCCAAGTGTGTTTATACCACAGGGGTGTTTTATACCATGTAGGTCAGGGCTTGTTCTAATCCAGTTCTAGGTGCTGGGATTTACTGAACTGCTTAGCCACAGTGGGGTGAGTCTCCATTTGTTCTTTGAACTTTGAACATTGTGATACAGCTGAGTCCAGTTGGTTGATCGTTGCTCCTCACATTCTTATCACTGTTTTTCTCTTTTATTTAAAATCTATTGGTAATAAAGGTGAAAACAAGTTGGCACTGACTCTAGACATTTTTAAAATGTTCTTCCATTTTCTCAAATATTGATCAATGTGCTTATCACTTGTGAATACTCACTTTTCTGTTTATCATATGATAAAACTTCTTGTAGGAAAATACCAGGTAAAATTGCAGATTTCTGTTGAATGGAATATTTGTAAAACAAACCATAATGACTGTTCCTTGTTTTCTGTTTATTTCATTTTTGGAGTAGAGTTGTCATTCCTTCAAGTCCTGGAGTTTTTAAACTGTGTTAAGAAGAATATCCACTTCTGTTCGTGTTGGTACTGATTTTAGTGCTTTAGAAAGTGTAGATGTATAGGACTGTTAGCTGCTGTATTGAAGGCAGATATTGCTCAACAAGGAAATTGAAACTTATGATGTTCTAACCAACATTTAAAGAGGGTCTGTTCCACATTTAAATTCTTTGAGGGTTCATAAAGCAAGTAAGTAGTGGAGGTAGGAGAGAATTTGCTGGGGCAGTGGAGATGAGGGAATGGGTAAGAAATGACCCTGCCATCTCTGCTGTTTTGTAATTAGCTCCTTATGGGTTCACATGATCTGTTAGAAAGTGACCTACTTCAGACGTTTTCTGAGTCTCCCAGTAAATATATTACTTACCTGATGTCATGTGAATTCGATGTTTGGCCACAATTTGATGTTTTGTCATGATATTTGATGTAGTGCTGCTGGAAATCTCTGCTGGGCTTGTTTGGACTGACAGCCAATGGGCTTGGGTGTCAACCCAACCTTATAATTGTCATCCAGCCATTATATTTTTGCTGGGAGAACAGCATTTTCTGATAATCATTTTTGTCTGTTATCTAACACTGGAACAGTAGTGATCATAGAAATTTTAGCAGATATTTTTGCAGCAAAGGTAAAGAATACATCGACACTGACTTCCAAACACTGATTCCTCACTTTCATATATACCTGATTAGGTAGCATTTGATGCAGTGCCCAAATTCCTTTAACTAAATATTGTCTTTACTGCTTAGTTGTTGCTCTTTTATATTATCTAATGCCCTTATTTTAGGTTGGGAATTGCCCAAATCCTCAGCGCATTTATCTATTAATTAGGGGGAATGGAGCATCTAAACCATGTGAGGAAAGATAGTTTCCAAACATATTTTATATCCTAGAGTTTTGTATTGGAGCTAAAAGATTGTCCCATTCCCCAGGAACTCCCTTATACATTTGATTGTGGCTCTTACAAATGCAGCCATGATATATTTCTGTGTCCACTTCAAAATAACTATGAAAGAAAAATATGCTGTGTTTTTAAACATGCTTCAGAAAATGAAAATAAGTCTTCATTGACTGAGTCTCTGCAAGTCACAGTATAAGATGTCATCAATTTCAGCATCATCAAGATTACGTAAAACAAATCTGTAGAAACGTGAACTTTCCTATCTCTGTTCTGCTCCATGATATTTTTTCTGTTTGAACATGTGCACATGGTCTGTGTATATATTGTTTTATCCAAATATATTTTCAACTCCTCTTTCCTGTGTCACTGGGTTAATTTTGCAGCAAAACTGTCATGCTGTATCTAGCACTTCTGTAGCTTCATAAATGGTTGTACTTGTTTACAGGCTGTAAATGTATCTGCTTTGATACACTGATCTGTTCTGAAAGCAACATATTGAAAACAGAATATTTGAAAGGCATGATTAATAACCTTCATTTTGACTGCTAGCATTCTGTCCTGGTATATTTCTGAAAAAAGACATAGATTTTATATGTTCTGTCTGTCATGGCCTACTTTGATTATTCAGTTGCTTATTGTGTATAGTACACTCCATGCTTTTTGTACTCAGAGTAACCATTTAGAAAGTCCCTGAACCTGGCAGCCAATAGGTTTACATTATTACTTCTCCCCAGAACAGTATTTTCAAAAGTGGAAATGCAGAAGATGAAGCTTCTCTGTCCATTTTTAGTACATAAGCAAAAGGCTACTTTTTAAAAACAATGCCATCAGCTGCTCCTCTTTGAAATCAGAGTACCCTAATGTATTCTCATCACTTTGGACAGTAAGGCCACCTGGTTATATCTGTGTGATATTTATGCTTTTGCAAATATTTCTTTGCCCTTGACCGCCTTGTGCTGAGTACTTGTGCACTAAGCATCGTGAAGTAATATAAGCTCTTTTCCAGTTTCAGATACTCTGAACTTCAGAATGCTCGGAGGAAATAAGGAATTTATAACAATAGTGTTATTTTTATTGGCTTGTATTTAGATCTTAAAGGTGTTTAAGAAAATATTGTATAAATGATTGTTATAGCACTTATATTTTGGTTAGTAAGCTCATTTTTTTCAAAAAATAGGGAAATTGAGGTAAAGAGTTGAAGAGGCCTATGCAGGGTTACAGAGCATGTCTTAAAACACATTAACGATTTCAAGTGTTCTGCATTTGAAACACAAGGCTACATGTGTTTCTAATATGTATCTGCTTTTTTTTAACAGAGAATTAGGCAGCAGGACAGTATAATTATTTACCTGTTATGTTTGGAATATGACTGTGCTGTCCCTTTGAAAATAAAGGTTTTGTAATAATAACAATAAACTTGATATCATTAATAAAAATCCTTTAAAGTTGGACAAGTGGGATAAATCGTGCTCTGATTTTTTTTTTTTTTTAATTTAACAATGCCCTTTTCTTAAGAAAAAAACTGGTTATTATTTTCTGTGATTTTAGTTACCTTACCGCTCATACTGATTCTGAAGGAGACTCTGAGGAAGAAAAGAGATGTTTGAAATCACCTGATGCTGTGGTGAAATCAGAAGATGAGGAAGACTTACTTAATTTTTTACATCAGGTGGACAATTTGCACAAGGGTTCAGAGGATGATAAAAAGGAGGGCTTCAGGCTGCTGCTTGAGAAAGATGACAAGGTATTCTGGGGAAACTTAGTATTATGTTGCAGTTAACTTATACTTTACACTGTTTTTGAGAACTAAATACAAGCTTTGAAATGCACATAGAAATGGATGATGAAATTTCAAGCATGTTTTTAAAAAACAGTCAAAAAGCAGTATTTCAAAGTGGTGTCAATATTCATATTCTGTGGGCATAGGGGTTCTACTGTTTTATTTCCCATTCTAATTCAATAACAGAGTCTTCATTTTACGTAGGAATTCTTGTATAAAACAAAGAAAAAGCATGGACTTTTTTTGATGTAAAGTTTACTTCTGCTGGTTTTGGAATAGTCTGTGTGATAAAGTCCTATAGAATTAGGTAGTAACCAGACCTTACTGTTATCAAACTATGAGCATCTAGTCTGCTTATACCATTCTAATATCCTTCATGTGAATTTTTACTTTGGCTTTACTGGGCCAGATAAAATTTAAAGGTGGTTTGATATGCGGTGCACAACTCAGTGTACCATTCTGGGCTGGCAAGCATAAGTTCTGATTGTGTTTTCATCTGAATATTGGAATACCAAGGAAGGTAAATGAGATAATGTGAGGGAGTGTGGTGCTGATGGCTTTCCTAAAGAAAATATACATCACTTTGTTCAGGGATTTGTTGTGCTTTACTGGATTACTTTGTAAATGTTTATATTAAAAGAAATTTAAACTGGTTTATAAAATAAAACCTCTTTAGATAGTCTAGGGTGTTTCTGAAAGATGTATTCTCTTCTGTTCATGGAAAATTGGTCAATTGGTTCTCACATGAACTAAAAATAGTATGTAGAAGGATGGAAAATTAACAAAAATTATGCCATCTTCTGATTATTTGCTTTAAGCATGTTAATAATTTTAAACATTGTGAAAGTAAACTGTTTAAATCACATTCTGATCAGTTTAATTATGTAGCTGTCCTCTACTTTCAGTATGAAAACTGTGTAGACTTTCTTTGGAGGCTTGCACGTGCTTATGGAGATCTGTTTGAGATGACTACTGATGCTGAGGAGAAGAGGAAATATGTAACTGATGGTAAGAGGAAAAATATTCACCAAGAATGCCATATGAATGTAGTGAAACATGCTTTAAACTTTGGTTAAGTGTTCCAATATAAGGAATTTGCAATTCAGTAAATGGGAGCGTTTGTACTGTAATGATAATGTTTTGTGCAGTAAACCATCACAGTTTACAACTTCAGTTCATTCTTTCCTCAATGAGAGATCCAAAATCAGTGGCAGAGAAGTATTATGGGTCGTAATTGGAGACTGCTGTCTCTGCAGATTGCCTTAAAATCCTGTATTTTGTTGAGAAACAGATGGATACAGAATGTGAAAACTCCCAGATGCTGTCAGCACAGTTTCTTAATTACATCTTTGGGAGAGCAAGAGGAATAAATAATTGCTGAGGCTGGGTCAAGGTTTGTTTTTCTGTTTTCCTGTGGTCAGGGAGCACTCTTGCATATCAGCAGCCTCTTTTGTGGTGATGGTGGGGATGAAACTTTGTGAACCTGGAGGAACTGTTGACCAGAAACAGAAGATGTGTGTGACAATTGGTGTTGCTTCCAGACATCTCTCCCCATGTGTCCTGTTTGACAATTTAATCTCCACAAGATTTTAATTTTCTTCATCATAACACTTTTTTTGTTTGCTTTTAAACATTGCCTTTTCTTTCACTGTCTGGATATTGGCTAGAAGAATAGTTTGTTTCCCTTTTTATTTTGGGCCTTTTTTTTATTACATTAAAACCTACATCTTCTCTACACTGTGTTACTCTCCTCCAGCCAAGGCACTGTTCTTAAAATAATCCTTTTTGCCTTTCTCTTGGAGTACTCTTTCTTTTGTCTCTCCATTGCCCCTTCCTTTTTTGCTGCACTAAATCAGGTTTTGTAAGGGTAACCCAAGTTTGGGTTATTTTGTCTTTTGTGACACCTCTCATTGACTTTTTGTTCTGTTGGCAGTGACAATGTCACTGACAAAGCAGTTTCAGCTATCCTTTGTCATCCTTAAAGGCCAGGGTCATGCCTTCATGCTGTTGTAACATATTCCACAGACAGCTTCAGTTTGTTCAAGGTCCATCCTTTTTCCAATCCTTTTGTCATCTAAATACTTCTGAAAGCTTGCACTGTCTTAGCAACTTAATTGATACTGTCTTTGCTTTAGTTACAACTTGGCTTTGTACATAAATCCTACAGTGCAGTGAGGATTATGACACAAAGTAAATGGAAACAGTAAATTCTGTTGTTGGATCCTTTGCTTTTACCAGTGACTGTACTTGAAGCTGGCCAGGACTGTGGGGGATAATAAAAATAGTTTCTTCAAGTGTATTAATGGCAATAGGCAGTGTAAAAATAGCATGAGCCCATTATAGGATGAGTGTGGTCACATCACAAACAGGGATGTGAACAAGACAGAGATGTTTAAAGTATTCTTTGCCTCTGTCTCCAACATGGATGATGGAGCAAGGTGCCCTGAGCTGAAGGACCATGGCTGCAAGAATGATCAATTCCCAGTCAACCTGGAAATTGTTTAGGATCTGCTGCTCCAGCTGGATCCCTAAAAATCTCTGGGGATTCATCCAACAATCTTCAAAGAACTGGTTGGTGTCATCTCAAAGACCCTCTTGATTTTTGAGCAGTCTTGAGAATCTGGAGACGTCCAGCTGACTGGAAGCTGGCTGATTTTCAAAAAGGGCAAGAAGGAGGACCCTGGCAACTACAGGTCTGTCAGTCTTCAGTGCCTGGTGAAGTTATGGAGATTATTCTGGGAGGTATAGAAAAACATCTGGAGGACAATGCAGTCAATGATCACAGTCAGCACAGCTTCAAGGGAAGAAAGTCTTGCTTATCAAACCTGATTCCCTTTTATGACAAGGTAACCCACCCAGCTGATCAAGGGAAACCATTTAATGTAATATTTTTGGACAGCTGTAAAGCTTTGGATACGGTCTCTCACAGGATCTTTCTGGACAAAATGTCCAGAACACAGCTGGATAACCATGCTTACATGATGGGTGAGCAACTGGCTCACAGGTCAGGCACAAAGGGTTACAGTGAATGGGTGACATCAGACTGGGGACCCGTCACTAGTGGGGTTGTTCTGCAGGGCTCCATCCTCAGCCCTGTGCTCTTCAGTGTCGTCATAAATGACTTGGACACAGGACTGGGAGGGAAACAGCAAATTCACAGAGGATACAAAACTGGGAGGAGCTGTTGAGTCCCTCAAAGGCAGGGAGACCCTGCAGAGAGACCTTGACAAATCAGAGAGCTGGGCAATCACCAACCATATGAAATTCAACAAGGGAAAGTGCCAGATTCTGTACCTGGGATGGTACAACCCTGGGTGTATGGACAATCTGGGGAATGAGGTGCTGGGAAGCAGCACCCTGGATCCTGGTCACTGGCAAGTTGAACATGAGCCAGCAGTGCCCTGGCAGCCAGGAGGGCCAGCCCTGTCCTGGGGGGCATCAGGCCCAGCATGGCCAGCCAGGCAAGGGAGGGATTGTCCTGCTCTGCTCTGAGCTGGGGCAGCCTCACCTCCAGGGCTGGGGGCAGCTTTGGGTGATACAATGTAGAAAAGACATTAAGCTATTGGGGAGCATCCAAAGGAGAGTCATGAGGATGGTGAAGGGCCTTGCTGGGAAGCTGTGTGAGGGGAAGCTGAGGGCATTTGGTGTGTTCAGCCTGGAGGAGACTGAGGGGAAAACTCATTGCAGTCACAACTTCTTCATGAGGGGAAGAGGAGGAACAGACACAGATGTCTCTGGTGCCCAGTGACAGCACCCAAGGGAATGGCCTGAAGTTGTGTCAGGGGAGGTTTAGGGTGGATATTAGGAAAAGGTTCTTCACCAGAGTGTGGTTGGGCACTGGGCTTCCCAGGGAAGTGGTAACAGCACCAGCCTGAGAGAGTTCAAGAAGTGTTTGGACAATGCTGTCAGGCACATGGTGTGACTCTTTGGGGTGGTCCTGTGCAGGCCAGGAGTTGGATTCAATGATCCTTGTAGGTCCTTTCCAACTGAGCAGATTCTGTGATTCTGTGACTGCATGTAACCTCAGCTGATAAATGATAATGGCATAGCAAAAGACAGGGAGAGATAAAGAATGATGGAATGAAAGTGGGTCTTAGGTGTTGAGTAACCAGCCTAGTTTGGCTCATTCTCACAAAGTGGGGGTGGTGGCAGCCTTTTTCATCTCAGTTTTTGGAAGTGCTGCAGAGGGCTTGAGACTGCAGGAGAGCTGGCGGTAGTTTCATGGTTATTTTTCATTCCACTGGGTTGGAGGACTGTGTATGCTATTCTTTGTTTTTATGTAGTTAACTTACAATACAGAAATGTCAGTGCAGCTTAATTGGTTGCAGCTGAGACTGCAAACAGCAAGAATCTCATCTGAACTTCTTACTGGGAGCGTGGGTTTGATCAAATCACCTACTGTCATCTTTATTCAGTTAAAAGTGGAACTTTAGGGAAGGCTTTGTGCTAGAAAGGAACTTCAGCTAGTTTATTCCTGTACCCAGGGCAGGAAACAGCTTTGCTGGTTCTTCTGCCAGGTGCTTGTCTGACCTGCTTTTAAGGCTCTTCAGTCTTAAGACATGATGGCCTTCTTTGGCAGTCCAGTTCAATCCCTCCCTGATTTAACTGCATCTGAATTGGATTTTAAAGGAAAAAACTAAAGTTGCATATATAGGTTATATATACTTATATGTAAGTGTATGACTATGTAAATAAAGTAAAGCCAGGCTGTTACATTGTTCATCTAAATGTTTCTAAGGACAGGAAACAATGTCTTTGCTGCTACAGTAAATCAGATTGCTGTGTTCTTGGGAATCACCTAAAACGGGGAAGAGTCTGATAAATCCTTTCATATATTGTACTCCATTTACAGGCAAGATTAAAGCTGAAAAGGCTGTTCAGCTGGATGGTGGGAGCGCTGAGAGTCACCAATGGTAAGTTTGAGAAAGTTTCTACAAACTTGTATGCATTTATTAAGTTCAAGAAAAAAATCCCCAGTCTGACATCAGTTTCATGAATCAATCATTAATATTATTTCATAGTTTTATAAAACTCAATTATCACCAGTTGCTGCTAAAATTACATTGAAATATTCTGTGAAGCATTTACTATAGCATGTGAAACAACTCAATAACCATGCTTCAATAAGTACCAAAAAATGTAGATAAGAGTATTTGATTAAGCCACTATTTTGTTGCTCAGAGAAGCCATGGTTTTCCATTTACCTTCCCTTTCAACAATTCACAAAATAATGTCATTTGACCTTGAATTTTGTCCTTTTCTTGTAATAGCCTAAATTATAATAATTAAAAATAGACATAGAGGACTATGGAAATTAGAATTAACTTCTCAATTTTTGTTTTATCGTATAGTTTTTCTCCAAGTGTGACAGTTTAGCTTTGTAGACCTTGCCAGAACTAACAAACTCTGCAAATGTAAATATTTTTTTATCAAATCAACATTATCAGGTAAAAGATAATTCTGCTAAGTTCTTGCTGATAGTTCTTGGCCTTAGTATTTTATTAGTAAATTTTACTGAGCTTCTGATTTCTTTTCTAATATTATTAGCTTTTCCATTTTGGTTTCTACATTCTTCATTAATTTTGTCTTTGCATTTGTGGGATGGGATTTCACTAAATTTCTACATATCTTAAACAAATACTTTTACCCCAGGCTCCTTTCTGCACTTTCTGGAGTGCAGTTCTCTGGAGTCAATTTTGCCCATTTAGTCTTGCATGAGGGTGAGATGAATTTCCCCTGGTTCTCAGTTGACAACATCTCCATTGCCAACAAAGGGAGTACATGTCAGCTATCTCAAGTTTGGATACTTGATTAGACACAGACATTGGCATTTAATTAGGTAATTCTCTGTCTTGCTTTCTTTCTTTCTGAAAGCATTTTACAGCCATTCCTGCTCTTTGCTTGACCAGAGTCATGGTCACTTCCTCAGGGTAATGCTGGTGTACCCCTCTTAGCTGGAACTCTGTGTATAAACAACCACAAAATCACATTCAAGAATGAATCCTGCCCCTCCCTTCCTCCTCAGCCCACAAGACTGGCAATATATCCTAGTATAAATATAGCTTCACTGGCAGAAACTATGCTGATAAACCCTTACATATTGTTCAGGGAGCTGTAGGTGGTCTGCTGGACTTCACATGTGAGATCCTGTCCTGGCAGGCACATCTAGCAGGGGAAGAATTATGAGTGTAAGGAGATGTGTTCCAGAGGTTAGCTCAGAAAGCTGAATTGAGAGGTTTAAGAGGAAAATCTTACATTTTTTAAGCTACTGCTTCTTGTAACAGGCAAGGGATTTCTGTATGGTTTGCAGTTTTCATCCTTCATGTATCTGGGTTGCAAGTGAACATGAGGTTTTTATCAGTTGATGTTCGACTGATGTCTTTTTAGAGGTATAGATGGACACTTTAGATTAAAATAGTTTGCTATAATCTTTTTTTCTGACTATATTGTCTGCTTGTCTTTATTTTCTGACATCTTTCTGACTTGCATGATTTTTAAATTGTGATGTAAGTGTAATGGTTGTGCCAGTCTTATTGAGGATGTAAATACTGCACAGAATGGATTTCCATGCTCCAGAGGGACATTGGTATATTTTTATTTAGCATTAAAATAGTTGTTCAATCTGTGGTCCCAGCAGATATTTTTCTGCTGTGCTGCTACTTAACCAGTTGGACTTGTTTTACAACTTTTTTAAAAAACTTGTTTTATTCTATTTATTTTCTCTTTATAAAATATTTTACACACATTTAATTGAATTCATGTTTATTTCTGGACATTTTTCAGGTTTGAGGCCATTTAGGTTTGTAAATGCATTCCCTCAAGGATTAACATTTTATTTCTAAAGTGGTTTTTTGTTGTTTGGGTTTTTAAAAATCATTGACTTAATTAATGAAATTAGTGGAAGATAGTGGACCCAGCACTAAACTTTGATTGACACCTATAGTGATGCTCAGGTTCACATGAACCTGGTTCTGCAACCATCTCTGCAGGTGATTTAATCTAAACAATATTTCCATGGTTAGTTTTTTGAGGAACATCAGGTACAACAAAATTATGTAAACAAAGCTGTATCTCATTTGTTGCATTCCTCTTATAGTCCAGGCATTTTTATCTTGCCAGAATTATTTTTTTATACTGTTGGTTCACAAAAATCTTGTGTTCATTGCTTTGTATGCTTATTCTTCAGGTTAGGCTGCTTTGCCTGTAACTCTTCTCCTCCTTCTCCCTGATGGCAGCTATGTTTGCCTTTTTGCTTGCTGTTGGAGCTTTCTGCATTACCCACAAGACTTCTGTAGTCAGATGTGTGTCAGGTCTATATTGTTTGAGTCTGGCCTAATGCAAATTTTTCCAGTTTATCTAAACATTATTTCACTCGTTAATCCCCAGGAACAGGAAGTTAAACTTCAGGGACTCTGCCCTGTAAAAATTGTGCTCTCAAAGTTGTACACAAACAGATTTTTTTTTTTATAAATAGATATGATTGTGTATAAACAGATAACAGTGCAATACAATTAAGTCATGAATAAGTAGTATGTGAAAGTAATATGAAATCCATTGTTAATAAGAATATTTATAAGAAAGAAAACAACTGAAGAGAAAAAAATAGAACAAATATTTATACAAAAAGATGTTAGGATCACTAGTGGGTGGTCAAGATCAGAGCTGAAGGGCAGTACCCAGGTCCAGATGAACTGGGATGTTGTCTCTGTCATGGGTACCTGCATGTGAGGAAGGGCCTGATCCTGCCCTTAGGGGGGATGGAGAGTTGAAAGGCAGCATGTGCCATTTGATGTGCCAGGATATTTGCATGGCATGACAGATATCACACAGGACTTTTGGGGTCTCTACACTTCCAGGCTATCATCCAGAAGTGGTGAGAAACCCTAGGGCATCTCCAGTGGCAGCAGACACCTGTGTCCAGGCAGGGATCCTGTGAATTGAATAGGGTCTCTGCTGGCTGTAATAGGAGATTAGATACACAAATGAGAAGCTCAGCATGAGTGCAAGCTCAGTGTGAAAGCAATGCTGTCTCAGACCAAAATCCTTCCTTTTCATCTCACTGCCAACAGAAAATATTCTAAAGCTGTACAAGGTAAATAATAGCCTCTGTAAGATGAGCCCATCTGTTTGTTGCATGTAAGGCTATGTCAGTCTGTATCAGCTATTGATGACCAAGCTGTTTTTCTGACCTTGACTGCAGAAAGTTTTTGCTGATTTCTTACTAATTTCTGAGGGGTTTTGCTGTTTCCAATCAGCACAACTGAGGTTTTTACTCGTGTTTGGTATAGCTGCTATCTATGTTGTCCACTCATACATTATTTCTAGTGTTCTCTTAAACTGTTAAATATATTATGGCTTACTAAATGAGTGAGGATTAAATGATAGCCTATTCTTTTCCTGGTCCTGTACCTTGCTCTCTACTTACAGTTAACCCTTGTGGAGCAAGGGAGGATATAAGTGAGGAAGAAATTGAATTCAGGCTCGTTGGTTTAATCTTTTGCCATTATTTCCTCATTGCTAATTTTCCTGCACTTTCATTTCCGTTTCTTTTCCCCTTCTGGTGTATTTATAGAACCTCTTGTTATCGTCTTACTGATATCCTTAGCTTAGGTGTGTACTCTTGTTTTCATTTTTAGAGTCAATTTCTTTTGGGTTTTAAGTTAATTGAGAATTCCTCACTGGAGCTGAATTGATCTTTGAAAATATTCCCTGCTATGACTAAAGGGTCATTTGCAGCTATGCTGTTGAATATTGTCTCTTACTAAAACTTCTATAGAACTTTTTCTAACATGGCATTTCTTAACAATATCATTTTTTTCCATTAAAAACATAGGCTGTCATGCAGTGGTTAGGTCTATGGACCCATTTGGAAGTTTCTTTGGGAAGCTTATTCCTGCTGCTTGAAAGCTCTATTTACCAAATAAGCAAGTTCTTGTGACACCTTGACCCACACAATTGCCCTAGTGTAGACAGAGTTATACAAGCAAAAACACCCCTTTTCCTGAGCAGGTATTTTTCTGTTTTGTGGAACTGCTATAAGGTGTCTGCGAGACAGAACACATATTTTTGTCCACCAGTGGAATTTAGTGGAATGGTTCCACGAGCAAACTTGCTAATGCAAGCTTAGAGTTCAGCTGTCTTGCCTTACTTTTGATATTTACTTAAGAACAAAAAGATGTCACGTATCTTCTTAGTGTATCACCTATATTTTTCTGTAAAATTGTATGATAAAATAGATCAACACTCCAACTGTTCAACTTACTGATTAGAATACTAACAAGTAACCAGTATTCAGCCTCAAATTAAATTTGAGGAAACATATGCAGAACAAAGAAAGTAAAATATCTTGAGGTAGTCAGTTGGTTTTGGTAATGAATTGCAGCTGCAAATAATTTTCGTATCTCAATCCAGATTTTTGAAAACATACCTAATTTCATAGTTGCCAATGGGATCAAAAACCTTCAGAGCTTTTGAATACTGACCTCTAAATAACTGAAGTAAATGGCAACACTGGAAAGATAAAACATGGCTTTATTATTTGTATGAACACCCTAAAGAAAGACAGAGTAAATATCCTATGTGATTTGTGGCTTTGTTCAGTCAGTGTCAATTTTTCAAGTTATGGAGGGACTTGCATGCAAAAGTTATCATCAGCCATTGCAGGTCCTTTTGTTTGTTCCAAGCCTCAAATGAATTCATTTTGTGGGTCAGTGATTCCCAAGGGACAGCTGTGAATCCTCACAGCTCATCTTGGATCACGAAGTAACTTTAGCACCCAGATTTTAATTAGAAGTGCTATGTGAACAATTTGGTGCTACAGTTGCTTTATAGTTGTGCTGCCTTACAACTTTAGAGTTACAGAGAACAAAATGTAGATGCATATGAATGGTGCTTTTATTTAAAACTAAACAATCACTTTTAAGTTCTTTTGTGAAACCAGTGAATTTTTATATTTGTGGGAAGTTTGTTGCTGGTTTTTCTCTAAGAGTTTGGGGAAGAGGTCTGGAAGGTTTCTCTGCTGTTGTGCAGATCCCCACACTTCCCTTTTTTTTTTGAGGAAAACTTGTTACAGACTTTGCAAAGAAGAAAAAGGTTACTGTTATGGCAATTTTTCAGGACATTTACTTTAAAAGGTCATTCCTTACATTGAGCTTTGGTTTGTTTGCCACAAACTTGGTGCTGCTCTTGAGTTCCTGTTGCTCTCTAGAACTCCCCCCTTGGTGGGAGCCATACAGCATGTCTCATTTAGGTGCAAGTGAAGTTAGCAAGTGAAAACCCAGTAGCTTTAAGGGAAGACGCCTCCTGAATACTTCTCACCCGGCTGAACACACCAAGAGTTTTCTCTGTCATGTGTATGGGTGTTAATCAGAAGCACAGATATTTTCACAAGCCCTGGGTCTTCCATGGAAGTGAATTCCAGAGCTTAGGGACAGTCTCTCACTGGCAGGCAACACTGCAGAAGAATAGTAGAGGTTGGTTCCACTGAGGACAGGAGTAATCTTTGTCATTGGGGTAGTTTGGTGATTTTTACACAAATTTTCCACAAACAGTGAACATTCCATCTCAGTAATAAAATTCTAACAGGTGGTTTGTCAGGTTTGTAAGGTGTAATGGCACAAAAATAATTCTCCAGTAAAACAAAACTCTTCAAAATTTTGGAATACATTGTAGGATATGGTCATACTACCAAGAATTTTAAAAATTAAATCCTCACCTCTTTCTAACTAAACGTTTGTTACCTACTGCCCTTAATTATCCCTTACTTAAACTTAGATAAGGCAGATAGCTTGAAAGCAACAAAAATATATCATGCAGTCAGATTTTTCAGGAATTGATAGTTTACACAGAAATACAAGGTTTCCAGCTAGTAGTTGTTTGCCCAATATGTGATTCATGGAAAGGTCAAAGAAATTTTACAGAAATTTTTGTTATTCTTAATTAGGCATAATTTTAGTCAGTAATTTTTGAATTATGTAATTGTTCTTTTAAAAATAATTTAAAATTTCAAATTCAGAAGCCATTTCTCAAAAGCTGTAAGTTGTCCTGAAGTGAGTGGATCAGTGAAACACTGCAGCATACTCATGCAAGTGCAAAGGAGGAAGCTTTGACATGTGAACAGATCTGTTTACTACAAGTTTTTTGTCAGAATGGTCACAAGGAAATAATTCTGACAACCTCATGATCCCTATTACATTTCTGTCAAGAATTGTTGTGTTACTGTCTCTGAAATCTAGTGTTTCACTCTGTTTCTACACTTGTGAAGACTATCCTGCTAATTTCTTCAAGATTGTATTTCCATCTGTAATAACTGTCTGTTATAAAAATAAAAGTTAAATTTCTGGAAACAGGAATTTAATACAGTTGTGGGTTTCACAGCCTAAGGAATGCAGAACATGACATCCACATGTTCTACTAGTGAACTTCTGTGAATACACATTTAACAGCAGCATTTTCCCTTGATTTGCCATATTGCAAGTATTGCAATAAATTAAGCCAGAATTCTTAACGTCCTTACCTTTGAGGTTTTTTAAACCAAAGTAGGGGTTTGTTTCTCATGTTATTTCAGGTGTTACCTACACAAGTGTGTGGTACATCTGATGTTTCCCTGGAGCGCAGCTTCAATGCTCTGGTGAATTTTTAATATGCAAAGAGTATTTCTGCCAGTTTCTACAGTGTAGACTCAGTTATATTCCAAGAAGAAGGAAAGGAAAAGGGAAATGAAATCCCCATTAACAAAAAATCTCTGCAAACAAAAAATCACCTAAACACTTCACTTTGCACCTTGGTACATTTTATTTGGTGTGTTGGCAATCTTAGATATTCTCAGCCACTGCTTCCATATCCCTGTGAGGATGATCATATCAAACCAATACTTTACCTTTTCATGGAAACTTTGTGTCAGATGCATTTTTGTAGATTAAATATCTTGGTAGCAAAGTGATACAATATGAAGTATGCAAAACTGGGATCTCAGGAAGAGCAGAGCAACAGGGATCTTAATCAGTAATTTAAGTTGCAAAATCTCCCTACATAGAAGTTGGCATCTCATTGAAATCATGTCAAAAAGAAATCCTGTGGGTCTCACTGCATTGCAGAGACTGTCAGAATATATAAGTGGGTGAAACTGGTGAATGAGGGAGTTGGGGGCTAAAAAATAAGATGGCATACACAAAACTGAGCCATGCTGAGATGGGGAGGTGCAAGAACACATTTAGAACTGGAATAGAAATTAATTTCTTTTCACTGGGCTTCTTGTGTGCTGCCCATGTGCTAGGCTCTGCTCACACTACTTTACACATTAAATGTTTCTCAGATAAGGAGGAGGAAGTGAGAAACAGTTATGAAACACATTAATTAAACTTTGATGATGGTAAATATGACAAACTCTCCTCCCATTTGCAAAGTCTTATCAGATAAAATTAAGAAAAATTGATGTTTTTCTTTCCTATTGGTACTGGGTTGCTAAAATGGAGATCTAGATTTTTAAATGTAAGCCCTATACCCACACATTTTCAAAGTCTACATGATGTAAAAGGTTGGTTTTTTTTTTTTAATTTGGGATAAAGAAGAGTATATAGAAGAGGAAGGAACAAGTCTGGGAAGATGCATATTATTTCTGATTTTAGCCATGTGAAATTTATGAGGGAAAATATAAATAATGCTGTATTTAAATGCCCTAATGTGGCTTAATCTTCATTTGAGACTTCAGAATCTTTTCTGTAAATCTATCTCAGGTAGAATAAGCTGGATGACAGTCTCAAGTGTTGGTATCATTTTTTGGTATTAAAATTCAAATTGGCTTGATAAAATTATTGGATCATCCTGCTTCTCTTTTTTTTTCAATAGGTAAGGTATGCCCCTTACAGTTTGTCTGGCCTGAATACAGAATAGAAATTCTGTATCACCAGAAGGGAAAATGTTAATTTACTTTGATCAGGACCTTCTGTGTGAGGGCTACAGAGGTACTTGGCATCTGTCTCTGTCAGCTAGAGTTTCTTGCAAGTCTGAGTTTCAGGACATCATTTGTAACAGAGGAACATGGTGCTGACATGTTACATTGAGTTTGTTTGATTGTGTTTATGCTTAATAAAGGTTTGTTAATTGTGGTGATTAATCATATCCTTCTACACTGCATTCAGTAATTTTTCTTTCATCTGGGAATAGCATTTTTTAATACCAACCAAAGTAGTGTCTTCTTCATGGGGTAATTATTGTTGTGTTTATCTACATCAATGAGTTTAGGGCTGGTTTTTTACATTACCCAGGAGTAACATCAGCTCAGCATATGGGTCATTCCTGGCAGCTCTTTGCTGATACAATTTCCTCATCATTTTTCTCTGTGAAAGCTCTGTAAAAGCAGTACTCTGATATTCAAAGAGTGTGAAGGAGGTAGTGGCTGTTCACTGAACCAGGATTGCTTGCACTTCTAACAGAGCTGCTTTTTACCCATTTCATTAGATAATTGCATGTTGTTGTGTGATCATCTTTTCGGTATTCCCCCTGTCACCACGAGATGGGGCAGGTGACCAGGGAGCGCTGGGGCCTCGAAAAGAACAACACAAACCAGTCACTGCCTGCCCTGTTTTCTTGGGTCATTTTCTTCATGAGAGTGGTGAGGCACTGGAACAGATTGCCCAGGGAATGGGCATCCTTGGAAGTGTTCAAAGACAGGCTGGATGGGGCTTTGAGCAACCTGGTCTAGTGCAAGGTGTCCCTGCCCATGGCAGCAGGGTTGAAGGTCCCTTCCAACATAGACCATTTGATGATTGACATTACCCTTTGCCCCATTGAAAATAAAACTTTTTAAACTCTTTGAAAATTATTTAAGATGTGTAAAAATTCTTTTCAGGAAAGAAAGGACACCTTTTTTGTTTTGTTTAGGGGATTTTTAAAAAATTAAATTAATATCCAAAATGCCACAGAATTTCAAAAATTAAATGATTATTTTTTATCAGTTGGCTGTATAGCTCATTTCAAAAGTATAAAATTAAAAAAAAAAAAACCAACAAAACAAATTTTAAAAAAATAAAGACATGAAAGACATTTTTATTTTTTCCTTGGAAAAATAATGGGTATTTAAAGTTAGTAGGTTAGCTTACTTTTAATTCGATGAAAATTTCATTGGGATTTCCCTCCCAAGAGATTTTAGCTGTAAGTAGAAGTTTTTCTTTGAACTAGTTTAAACTAAGGCCCTCTTTCTTGTCACGCACAGACAGGGAAATACTGCAGGATGCTGGATTAGCTTGTTCGCTTTTCATTGTTTTCTTTTGTAGCAGCAATCCGTTTAGCTATGGTATGCTGAGTTTATCTGATTAGCACTTAATGAGTGAAGGGAATAGGGGCAACGTTGCCTGAGTTACTTAACCCTAATAAAGTTTTCACTACCTCCCCCCTGCTTTCTAAATACCTGAACTTTGCTGACCCCCCACCCCTTGCCTTTTCCCTCAACTGCAGCTCATTCCCATAGGAAACACGCTCTGGCTGCAGCTCTGTCAGCAGTAGTGCTGCCATTAGCTGGATTTTGTCCAGTGCACATTGGTCACAACAAACACCCTGCTCAACAGTGTTTGACAGTCTGTCTGGAGCTCTTACAAACTCAACTGCTGTTCTGCTGACTCTGCCTTACCTGGGAACACTTACTGAACAAAAAATGCCACAGCCTGCAGCATGAGCGTTTCTAACTTAAAACCATTAGGTGTAACTGTAAGAAATAAAATCATTTCTTAGGTTGTGTTAGCAATGACATTTTAATGAGAAGTCACTGGAGCTTGAATAATTACATTATATAAAGAAATTCAAGAAAGCTGATGTTTAATAGTGCTTAAAAACTGTGTGTGCCATACAGATTGTGGTTGTGTTACCATAACTCAATAAGCTTCTTGCAAAACTCATGTTTTCCTCTGGACTTCAACTTGATTTTCTTCTTTCAGGATTATTTCTTATTTTCATTAGGTGTTACATTGCAAAATATTTGATTTAAAATGCAAAATTCTGAAAAATAATAGAAAAATAACTTAAATTAGGTTTTGCTGCTTAACTATTTCTTTGGTGATTCTGTTAATTTTATACAGAGGTGCAAAATTGTCTTAATACCAATGAAAATAGGTCCAAGGAAACTACAGTTGATATCTGTGCAAGAGATTCCTTATGCATAGAGGTTCTATAACTGTTGAAGAAAAAAGAAGAAAGCAATAGAAATTTAGGTAGAATGTCAATAAGATACTAGTGTTGCTTAGGAGATCTGAATCTTTATAGGTTTACTGCTGAAAATGTTTTCACTTATACCTGCTTAACAATACAAATATTTTATAAAAATTATCTCACATTTCTTTTACCACTCAGTGTCCCCAGTTTCTGATAATCATAATAATAATAACAGAAATAATAATGATCTTAGTAATAGCAGTAGTGATCCTCTTGGAGCAGAATGTGTGTGTATGTTTTCAAATTTTAAAGATACTAGAAGGATGTCAGAAGTGCAGGAAAGCACTGGGGTACTTGAGAAGGGCAGAAGGCAACTGTGAATGTATCTGAGGTGTGTGCAGCTTCCTTCTGGGCACACCCTGAGTGGGTGAGGTTCTGCAGCTGCCGTGCTCAGTTCCCAGTGAAGTGCAGAGCACAAAGTGTCAAGGTAAACTGCTGTCAGTGGTAGAGCCAGTCACACTCTGAACTAAAGGGATGACATTTTGGAGGAGAAATCTGTTTTTTCACCTGACAACCCAAATAGTGTCATTTAAACTTCTCCTTGTTTCCATTGTTTTGTTTTGTTTTGTGTTTTTGTCTGTTCCTGAATATGTATAACTCATGCCAAACTTCCATCCAGCTATCCAGATAGAAAAAAACCCAGGTGTAAATGTGTGCATTAGGTATTGAAATATTTTGTAATTTGATTCAAAGGTTTATTTAAATCACAAAAAGTATGTGTGTGTGTTTTTCTTTTCCCCTCTCAGGTTTGCAATTATGTGTGGCTATATGTCTCAGTTTGAAAGTGTACAAAACAAAATCAGGAATGGTTATCTCTTTAAGGTATGTTTTTGTAGGATTTGGGGTTGGTTTTTTTAAGCTATTCCTTTAAGTTATTTCCTTATATAGTGTCAAAGACAGGTTTTTCCAACACAGTAATTCAGCCTCGCAGGTTTATTTTGGTGCTGAAGTTAATAAAAAAGGTTAGTATTATTATGTATGCAAATAAATTATATGCTTGCAAAATATAAGAATTGAGGTAGGATTCTGGGAATAGCATTAAGATTTCTGATTTCCTTTGTAATTAAAGGGGAGAGGAAAGGCAATAACGATTCTGTTTGGAAAATCAAAGCATATGAAGTAGTAAGTGATGAAGTAACACAATTCTGCAGTCATCCTTCATGTCACCCTTAGGTAGTGTTTGTTTTAACACCGTCCTTGCAAAGGTAATTGTGTTTTTTAGAGTTAGCTGTTTGTGTTACCTGTGCTACTCTCCCCCTCCTTGTCTCAGCATTGCTTAGACACTTTCCATCCATCCCTTGCCCTCCAAGCTGGCATCCCCCCTTTCTGGGTGACAGTGAAAGGCAACAGACACGTTCCAGTCCTGGGGAATGCCTGGGATGGGCTCCTCACATCATGTCCGTGTTAGGACTTGGAGCGTGGTGGAGCTTTCCAATGAGAGAGCATTAATTACATCTGAGCCATGCCAAGCCAGCTAAGCCCCTGCACTGGGACAAGCTGGGAACACAGGGAAAATGACAAATAACACAAGTGCTGCAGCTGTTCAAGGATGGAGTTTTAAAAGAGTCTGGTGTGGGCGGCAGCCGTTTCAGGGAGGTTTTCTTCCTCACAAGTAAATCCTGAAATCTGTTGATTTGGGAAAATAGTAATATGAAAACATAGCTCCTATCTGAATAGTTTCTGGATATGATAATATAATAGTCTCTTATATATGTGTAAGTCAAATACTTTTGTGACTGGTTTAATTAGAAAGAGATATGGCGGGGGGAAGAAATGTTTGAATTAATTTTCTTTTGAGAGGCAAAGGGTAGGGCTGAAATACTTATTTTTTCTTCCAACTCAGGTTGAGCAATAAGAGCTTTTTTGGTAAATTAAAGAGAGAAATACAGGTATTCATGATCTGAAATGAAAATGGTTTTGGAAGAAGGACTTCATTAGATACTTAATAGGTTTTGTAGTTTTACTATAAAGAGAACCATTTTATTTTCTGATTTTCATATTATGGGGACATTTCATGGGGACAGTCACATTCCAAGGTGGAAGGAACTATGCTTCGGTAATGGGTGATGGCATGTAAGATCTATTCAAGAGTAGTTGCTTCCTCACAGATTTGATCTGTGACAGTTTCCTGTAACTGTCTACTAACTGTAAATGAAATTAATTTAATTAAGTTGTTGCCTTTTTAAGACAAAAGTTCTTGAATTATTTGACTGAATTTTAGAGTTATTTAGTCATGTTCTAAATACAGCATGCCTTCTTGCATTGTGTGCAACGTTGCTAAATAATTTTGTGGTTTCCCTCTGTGAGGAGGGGATTTACTACTTTAAATATTTTTAGGTGGTTAGAAGACAATTACAGCAGAAGAGAATTTCTAAATTTGTTTCTGGCTTGCAGCAAACTACTTAGAATGTAAACACACTTGCCAAAGAAACATCTAAAGTGATACTAATTTTCTTTCCAATAGGAGCACCTAGACAAAGCAATTGAACTTAAGCCTCAAGATCCCTTTTTATATTACCTAAATGGAAGATGGTGCTATTCAGTAAGTTGTGTTTTATTTATCTAACATATGACTTGAGTATACTAAAAAATAGTAATTAAATTGTGGGACTTAAGATAAAGTAGGTGTTTATTTAAGTAGATGTTTTGAGCTAAATGAAGCAGACACACTTTCTGAGTTCACTACCAGATGCATGATGCTCACAGCTGACCATTTCTGCAGTGTAATTAGGTAAGCTGTGCTTGTATGGCCCTCATTGATGTGTTCAGGTTTTTTTATATGAATGAATGAATGAAAGAATGAAAGAAAAGTAACTGATATTTGGAAGGGAAGAAGGATGACCTCTTGTTCACTTCTTTGTTCTGCCACAAACTTTCTGGGTGAACCTGGGCTGGTAACATAGCCTTGTGATAACTTTATTTCCCATCCATAACTTAAGTTAAAGGCACTTGCATGCCATGGGATTATGTCTCTGGCAGCAGGGCTACCATATTGGCTTGGTAAATTGCAAGGGAATGTCGAAAAAATATTCATGCATAAAAATCTGTAATTCACCAATGAGTTTTGCAAGAGATGCAAAAGTTGTGTCATACCGGTACAACAGGTGGTTTTAAAGATTGTTTCAGTTATATATTTTTATTTATATTTTATAAAGATTATATTAGAATGTAGTAGATTCTGTAATGATAAGTACTCATATATGAAAAAAATAAAAGAATTAGTTTACAAAATTAACTTTTAATAAACTTTTTAGAAAAATTGTTCTTGTGGTTTAATAAGAGAGTTATTGAAGAGAGTTTAAAAAGAGAGTCTTTTTGGTAATCCACATCTTTGAGGGCTCAGCTGGCTGTCTGTACTGGTTCATCTCTAGTGCTTTGAGGAATATTTTGCTGGAAGAAAACATTCTTGCATTGTCTATGCCGTAAAAGATCACTGTGAGTATTCTAAGAATAATGACTGCTAATGCACAGTGAATTCCAGCCAAGCTTTTTTCTTTCTGATACTTCCAATGCGAGTCACTACAAAGCGCCTGCAAACTGGAAAGAAGCATTTGCTGTGACACATTGCAGACTTTGTCTTTATCTGCAACAAGACTTCATGCAAAGTAATATTTCAGCAGGTTTTCTGTTCATATATTTAACTTTCAAAGAGCTTTCAGCAGCCATGTTTTTCCTCTGTTGATTTGAATAAGGATTAACACCAGTTTTTTCAAGGAACTTGGCTTTTTGCTTTTTGTCACAGTGTATTCTTGAATATCGACATTAGCTATAATAAGTTAGCAAAATAATAAGCAAAAATAAGTTGCTGAAGATGGCCCTATGGTATACCTGCTGTCCTGCCTCTGAGAAGCATCTCTCTCACCAATGATTCCTTAAGCACTTTTATACTGTGCTATGCCCAACAGCTTGCTGCAGCTTCCATTTATGCCAAATACTCCCAGATGTTTTTCATGGCATATTTCTTATGTGAGCTGCTGCTTTTTGGAAACACACCATCTCAGTATACCTCACTTTGTTCTTATTGCACTTTTTTTTTTACTCTTGTTTCATTTTTGTGATAATCACCGCTTCCTGACTGAGTAATACATGTGGTTTGTTGTACTCTATCATTACAAGTTCATATCCCACACTTGCAACATCTATGCAGGGCTTCCTTACTAAGCATTGAAACCACAGATTGGCATTTGCTTTAGGTTATGACCTGACTTGCATTTTTTTAAGTGAGACAATCTACCTCAACAGATGTAGCCACTGAAATATGTAAGGATTGATTTCAGATTTCTGTTGTTGTTGTGGGTTTTTTTTTTAATTCTTGCCTTCTGTGACTGCCATGACAAAAGAGTAACCTGAAACACACAGAACAGATTTTCTTACTCTAAATAAATGCAAGTATAGGACTGAATAACATCTTGTTCAACTTCTGGAGCTGTCAGCTCTTAAAAACTTACTGTTATTGCACACTTTCAGTAGCAAGATGAGGTCATTTGAAAACATTGGTTTTGAGGCATTACTAGTTTTTATCCATGCCCAGTGAGATTGGTAATATCCTCACTAGTTTTATCAGAGTGAAGTGGTTTCTGTGCTGATCCACTAACCCAGGTTTTGGCCATGCACATGATATAGGTAGTCATAGGAGCTTATGGAAGATATGTCAAATAACTTGCTCCTATTCTACAGACTGAAGTTTCATGCTGTAATTATCATGCATGTATTCCAAATGTATTATCATGTGGAGGACGAGCAGGAATTCTGTTTGCTATGGCGTTGATTCCAAATACTTTGTCCGGGTAGAGATTATGATGGAGTGTTGAAAAAATTTCTTTGTCACTCAGTACCTGTAGATGGAGTGATAATGCTCCTCTTAGATGCTCTGTTTTTATTGTTCAGTCTCACTGTTGGTGAGGCTGGGAAGGTGTTGTCCTGTGAGAGAATTAAAGCAGAACAGGGATGATTCAGGCAAGAAGATCAGTTTTTACATTTAGTCTAGCTGACTTTGGGATCAAGTTAGGATTGGCCACAATATTTGTTCTTTCGTAGGTATTGCTTCCAAGGGTATTTTTGTCTAATTTTGGTCACATATTCTTTTACTGAAGCAGTGTATTTTAAAAAGATAACAAGTTTTTGATATTTTATAGGCTTTGATTGCAGTTTTGTGAAAACTGATGTACTTAAGTCTTCCTAGTATAGTCAGATATTTCCCATTCACTCCTGATTTAATGTTAGTGGATCTTATTACTATTGTCTAGCATACCCTTTTTTTTTTGGAGGACGAGCAGGAATTGCATAAGATACTGTAAATGGGGATGCTTCGAGTGTAACTTGGGGTTGCAGTTGATTTTCACAAATGAAAATCCATTGAAAAGACTTTGAGGTATAAAGTATAGAATCATAGAACTATCAGTGTTAGAAGAGACCTTCAAGATCATCATGTCCAACTGTCAATCCTGTCAGCACTAAACCAATGGAGATAAATGCAGATTTATTGAAGGCTGAAATCTGTATGCAAGCACTGCATGCTGTACTAGTAAAAGCTATTTAATTTGTGGAGTTTAATCTGGCCTGACTGCGATTTCCCACTTTCCTCAGTGTAGTGCAGTCCTTTGCAAGGAGCAGTGCTACAGTGCTGCCAAGTTTCTTACTCAGCAACTATCCTGCTGTGCCAGAAGTGAAGCTGATGCAAGGTGTCACAGCACCTTCCAGCAGAAAGGATGAGCTGGGTTTGCAGTGCTCCACAGCAGCTGGGGTTTTTCTGTGATGCAGAGCCAGTGTCAGCTGTACACTACCTTGTCTAAAAATCAGGTTTTGCTGTTTCTTATTTCTCTTACCATTATAAAGTCAGTAGAGCTGTACAAAAGAGGAGGATCATAGAATCCCATCAGCTCTGTTAGAAAATTACTTCTGGTATCACGATCAGGTAGGCAAGATTTTCACCAGTCATTTCATAGATATCATGGTGGGCAAAATTTTGCCTGTGAGACCTGCTGGGTATACAAGAAATGAATGGATCTATAGTGCATGGTATATAAGAACTATTTCCTTAAAGTTTTGGGCACAATTATCTGATAATTCTCTATAATTGTATGTTTGCAGGGGGGAGGTGGGAGGTTAAGTGTTTTAATGTTTCAAATAACTTCTAAAACTATCTATTTAAGACTTAAGTCTACTTGCCATTAAAGGACAGGCACAGAACAGCTAGCATCCAGTACTTGTGAAACAGGATCAGAGTCCCTGGTATATGCTAGTAGTGTGTTAAAAATTAACTCTCCTGGGATTTTCTTTCTGCAGGTTACATGCCATGTTTTGGATGTGTCTCTGGTGTATCCCAGTATCTGTTTGGGTTACATCAGGGAACAAACTGATCCAGTCCCTTTGTGTGCTAAGTGGGCTTCTCTTACCGGAAAGTGAAAAGCCCAATTCAAGTTGGATAAATACTTAAATGTCTGTGCAGATTGTCCAGGTTCCTCAGCTGGCAAGAAAAAGAATATTTTTGTTGGAAGCCAATATTTCAAAATTGGTGTCCAGTTACTTAATCTCTTCCAGATATCAAAACACTGCAAAATGATTTAATACAATTTTGCATTAATACATTGTAATAAAAAAGAAAAAAGAAACTCTCTGGGGATGTTTAATTAGGTGCCATTAATATTTTACTGAGGCTGGATCAATGGTGTGATTTGCCTTTATGTTGTGTAATATGTCTTCAGTGAGCTATTAGCAAAGAAGCATTGGAAGAGGATGTCCTTCTGAGCTGAAAGTCATCCCTGGATGGTTTTTCCATTCAGGCAGATTAGTTTCCTTCCTACCAACTTCCTGTCATTTGAAAGGAGCTGTCAGTGGGCAGGGTTTGCCTCTCATAAAAAACAAACAGAAGACAGAAATCCAGACATTGTTTCAGTATATATATATGATTTTTTGTTGATGCTAAGCTAAGAAGAGACAGGGGTATTTTGAAATTCATTTTCCCAGTATTTAGGGGAGAATCACATTTTTTGCCTTGGCCCTCAGAGATACAGGAGGCCTGATGGAAGAGCGCTGAGTATGATTTTAAAGTTCAGCTGCAATTTAACTCTAGGAGTGCCTTCCTTCCATCCTTGGATATAATAGAGATTGTTGCTAGAATAATTGGATTGTTGACAGATCTGTAGGAGAGCTCGGTTGGGATAAGCATCTTTATTGCTCTGGGATACTGTAGAGTGGCCTCCTCTCCTTGGCAAAGGCCAGGCTGTCAGGATGACCCATTAGACTTTAGCTCTAAGGGAGATCAGGAGTTGGCTGATGGCTGCTCAGGTTTGTTGCTCTTGACTGGCTCTCCTTATGCTCGGCAGCTGGGGAGTGATGTTCCCTGAGTTAACCCAGTGCATTAAAACCTGATATTCTGTGGAAACAGTATTCCTTGCAGTGCTTCTCTGAATTTTCAGGCTTCTGGCAGGACTGACATCAGGGTTTAGGAGACCTAAAAAAGCAAAATTCAACATTTGGAAATCATCTGTAGGGCAATACCAATCTTCATTCCTTGATTTTGTTGTTGTTGTTGTGTCTATAACTTGCAACAGTAGCTTTTTGCTTTATTACCTGCTACATTCTACCACTCTTGGAAGTGAAATCCTGGTTCTCCTGTAGGTAATGACAGTTACCCTCTCTTCATACTTGATTTTGTATGGACCTCCAGATACACTTTGCACTGTTGGAGTAGCCTTGACTGTAGCAGTCAATTCTGCACTACACAAGAGCATGTTTCTCCCAGGGTTCCATTCCCTGTGCGTGCTCCCAGACAGAGACTGATTGAATAACTTGGTACAGTAGGAACGAGGTTTCCATTTCATTGAACATGGTGTAAGAGTTACTCAAATAAAGTTATTTCAAATTAAAGACTTTGCTTTATGTGTGTTTAGGGGAAGGGTATAATTTCCTGTTCATTATCGCTCTGGGACACAATTTAGTGTACTGCATACAACAGGTCTCCTACATTTGTCCCATTTCAGTTGTAGAGGGTTGCAGACAGACTCAGGTGGGGCACAGCTAAGCTGTTGGGATGGGATTCACCTCAGCTGCCTGTAGCTATCCCCAGGGTCTGTGCTCTTTTTGTAGGTGAAGGAAAGAAAGAAAGATAGGAGTATTCATCCCAGTGAGTGAAGAGGAATTGCCTCTCTGTATTGACCATGCAAGGAACCTGGACAACTTGTGTGAACTAGGTACTTCATATATGGAGGACTAGAATTGCTGCAGCCATTCTATCAAGCCAATGGCATATAAGTCTGGCTGCTGAAACTCTCAGAACTCTCACAGAACTCTCAGATTGTTTCTGGAATAGTCAAAAAGTATAATGCTGGATAGAGTGCAATTGAAAAAACCTCACTATTGCCATAGAATCATAGAATCATTAACGTTGGAAAAGACTTCTTAAGATCAAGCCCAGCTGTTAACCCAACACTGTCCTGTTGATCACTAACCCATGTCCCCAAGTGCCACATACACATCTTTGAACACTTTCAGGGAGGTGATTATATCACTTCCTTGGGCAGCCTATTCCAGTGCTCCACCACCCCTTGTGTAATTTTCCTAAGATCCAGTCCAAACCTCCCCTTGGTGCCATTTCCTCTGGTCCCATCACTTGTTACGTGGGAGAAGAGAAATTAAACAACCTCCTACAACCTCCTTTCAGTGTGGGTGGTTTTGTGTGAATGTGCTCACACGCATTTCACTTTTAAACATTGTTTTAGCTTGATGGGATTTGTGAAATAAAAATGGCCAACTGCATATATGTTTGGGCTTTTTAAAAGTTTGAGTATTGCAGAGCAGCACCCAAGCCAGACAAAATAAAGACTAAAACCTCAGTAAATCAGTTCTGATTAAATCTCATAAGAAAATAAAGTAACTGCCAGGAAGAACTTGTGTTTTCAATAGTTAATTATAACTCCGCATGGAAAAATTGCAATTTTGTTTCCTCACTATTGCATAACAGCAGACATGAGTGTGGTAATTGTATCTGTGCAGTGTGTATCTCCAGGGAATTATGTGTTCTTGCAGAGAACAGTGTAATACATTCCCCCCTTTTTTTTTTTTTACCCATACGCTTCCTCCCTCTTGGTGTGATGGACCTAGAAATATAGAAACCCCTTCCTCTTCCAAAAGAAGAGAGAACACGGCAACAGTAGATTGATGTGAAGAAAACGGCACTTTGGCAAAAATTCTTTTAGTAACTCTTGCAGATTATGTCTCAGAAACTATACAAGAGTGAGAGAAATTAAATGGGGAAGGAAATTATATACATACCTACAATTAGAAGTTTTAAGCAGCATGCTGCAGTTTGTAACAAAACGGGAAAGCACTGCAGGGGCGACAATGTCTTGTTGCTTCAATGAGTAAGAACTCCATGATTTCTGGAGAGGTTTTGTAAAAAAAAAAAAAAAATTATGTTCTTAGTAGAAGCTTCAAGAGCAAGATATGTGAAAGAGAATGAAAACAAAAGTTTATTTTTGTAATATTGTTTCTTTCTGGGTTATAATTTTTAGTGCTTTTGTGTGAGGCACTAACTGACAACATGTAACAAGGCAGCTAGCAAGACTTGACCAGGATGCCTTCTGTCTCCAAGCAATGCTGCTATTATGTAGCTGGAGACACTGGGGCCAGATGGAAAAAACATGATCCTGTGTGTTTTCCTTTTGTGTGCTGATCTGTATTTCTAGTCTTCACAATGGTGTTTTAGGGCAGTTTGCAACCAGAAGTAGGTAGAGGTTGATGTCTGTTCAAAGGAGAAACATTCTGGTTGGGGGCTGTGGATAGTTACGAGAGAGTGGATTCTCATATTTTACAATTATTAACTGACATCTACTGTATAATTGCTGGATATAGGTAGAGCTGGTAGGGGGAGCAACAACAGCCCTGCTGAATACTGAGAAGCCAGGGAATGAGGCAGGAATACTCAAAAAACAGGCAAAACCATTTTAAATTTTATAGCAGTAGGAGAGACTTGGCTTGAAGGCTGAACTCTGTTATTTGAATTGCAGCTCCTTCTGAGAAATAGATGTCCCTATGTGATGCATATTTCATCTCCAAGTCTCTGATGAGAAGCTCTCTTTCTTTGGGTGTGTGTGTGCCTCTTCACTGTGTTGCCTCTGCATAGATCAGGCCAGAAAATACAGAACCTTGTTTTTTACCATTTTTTGCTCATCTGCTCTGTGACAGGAGCCATCAGTACCGTGGTTCAAATACTGATGTGAGGAAAAGAGTCTTGACTTTTCTTCACTGATGTGGTAGATTTGTCCAAAGGAAAGTGGCTTCACTCCTCCACTTAAACAGGCTCTTCTTTCACATTTGCATTTCTTAGCAACTCCATCCTTTGGCAGAGATGTGAGGGTTGGGTGTTAGAGCCAAATATCTTATGGCAGTAACCAAAGCAGTTTCTGTCAGGTGTCAGTGTATGGAAGGGAAGAAATCATGTGTATTGTGTGGCAATATGAGAGTTCCCTAAAGTCCTTTTATAGCAACTCATCTTCCTGAAATGAGAAGAGGTCATTGGCAAGTGTTATTTGTCAGAGCGGAAGAGCTAAAAATGAAGCCTATTTCATAGCAGTGGTTGTCACCAGCTTCTCTGTAATAAATAAACTTGTTATACAAGCTCCAAAAAACCTCACATTTTTACTGCAGCAACAGCTTTTCATAACGTAGGAAAGTAATCAAGTGCATAGTTTATCAAGCAAAACTGTCTATCTCATTGAAACCTTAACAGGTTTCAAGCACTCTCTCTAGCCTTAGATTTTTAG
>WEIU01013733.1:311331-344891 GCA_013389925.1 Aegithalos caudatus
TGCTTCTGAGCATCCACAGTTTCCAGTGACTTCTGGGAACCAGAGGTGCTTGGCATCAGTAAAGTAGCCCATAGCTCATTTTAATCCCCAGGTCAAATTCTCAGCTGCTGTAACTCAGGACACTTCTTTGACACTTTTTCTAGCATTTGTTTCAAGTTAAGTGATATTATTTTTATCTTGAATGATATGTCTCATCCAAATATCCCTTCTGTACATCTGTTCTACCATTTACAGAATTTGTTTTAATTCAAGGGGTTAAGGGGCTTCCAAACATAGCTAATTCTTGTTAAAGGAAAAAAAAAAATCAGATGGCCTGTTTCAAGCCTATTCTGAATCTTAAAAGGATACACAGCAATTATGAAAAAAAGAATCAAGTTCTGATTGAGTGAATCCTGTAAATTAAGAGTTACAGGAGGATTTTTAAAAATAGGACAGTTTTTAAAAGTAGTTTGGCATATTTTTAACTTACCAGTCTATGCATTTTTTTTATTATTTTAAAAGGAAATATGTGAGATTTGGTTCAAATTACATCTGGAAAAACAAAGCTGATATTGCAGTGCAACTTTAAAGACCTTTCTCTATCCTCTCTAAACAAAAAACTTCCAATGAATCATAGAGTCCTTCCTTGGCCATAAATAGTGTAGAGTGGTACTTCACTGCTGGAGGTGCATGGGACATTAAATTGTCCAGTTTTTCTCTGCTTGCTATCCAGGTGGATAACCTCAGGGTCCTGGGAAACATTTGCCCCTTTGTTAAAAGAGGTCCCAATGTTCAGGGCTGCTGTGAATTATTGTTGAGTGCTTAACAGCTGCTCTGTTCATCTTGTGGATGTTGCATTACCCTTACTGAGACTCAGTGCTTTGTAGTGTGCTCAAAGCCTTGCTGAGTGTGACTGCATGAAGGGCTGTTGAAACCAGATGTAGTGGAACAAAATTACTTTTTTTAATTTGAAGACAAAAATGTAATTTAATTTTGAAATCGTGAGTGTCTGTCTTGCATACAGAAAGACAGAACAGGTGTGTGGGTGTGTGTTTGTGTGTGTGTATGATTAAGCACGGGGCCCTTTGCTTGTAAGGGAAATAAGACCCTAATTTCTTGCTTATAATAAAGATTGTTGGAAGTTTTCAAGGCTGGAACTCATAGAATTTCAAGTCTCAATGTAGGATTATAAAGTAAAATAGTAAAAAAGTTATTTTTTCTTGTGTCTGGAGATGAGCATGGCAATGAACTCTGTGCTTGTAGGACGAGTAAGCTCACCACAAAGGAGTTAGCCTAGCAGAGAAAGAGATTAAAATTTAAAGGTTCTAGTCTCTATTACATTTTAAAAAAATGAATCTGAAAAGCAGCAGTTGCATTACAAAAAGTGTAGTCTTGGAAGAGATGAAGACAGGAAAGCAGGAAAAATGCAAAGGAAATCTATTTGCAGTGAGTTACTCAAAGTCTTAACTGAAAATCTAGATAAAAACTTCCCTAAAGCTAGGAAAATGTTTTAGACAATTATTGGTGATTTTGCGCACGCCATCCTTCTCAGGAATTAGAAATGATGGCAATGCAGATTTGAAATTATCAAGCAAGAGAGATTTAGATATTAGAGAAATTCATGATTATGGCATTCACTTCTTACAGGTGTAGAATGGCAGGAAGCAGAGATTTGTTAAAGATTGCCTTCAGCCTCAGTGACATCTGAAACTCGTGTGGAGGAGGTGATAAATGGAATCATAGGCAGCAACAATGGCTCAGTGTTTGCATAAGAATGCAGCTGCTGAGGAGAAATCATGTTCATACAATTTTCTTACACTTTATTTTACAACATCATAATTGATCTCCCTGCCTATTAATTTCATTTTTAATATTGTCTATAAGGAAAAAAAGTGGGAGTTACAGAGAGATGGAAGAGAGGTCAGAGTATAAACTTCAGCACCCATCAGCTCTTCTGTTCCAACAGATCATTTGTGTATCTGGATTTTCAAGATTTTCTGGGAAATACCCATTCTAGCCACCATGGATTGGTCATATGAGCAGACCATATAATATTTCAAACAGATCTTATTTGAAGTTGCTATTGTAATCTGTCCTTTTAAGTAAGATTTTGAGGAGAAAAAAGTAATTCACTCTTGCTTTTAGAGTGAGGGTTACAAATTATGACTTGTTTTGAAAAAAACTACCAATTGAAACTGAATAATTTGGACTAACCTGATAAAAGTGTTTTTGTTTTCTGATCAAGCAGAATATTTTCTTTTCACATCTTCAGCTCAAATATGTCATTCTTTCATAGAATATTTGTTGCTTTAGTTTTTTTGAATATTTGTCCTCCAAGTGGCCAGCAAAAGTCAATGGTGTTTCAATTGAAAAATAATGGAAGTGTTCATATTTGTGTTAATTTTGAATTCTAGGCTACTGTTTTCCTGCTAGTACTGTTTTTGGACTTAAACAAGAATTTCCTAATAGCTACCACCAACTCAAAGCTAAAATATTTTTTGTGTACGCTTATAAAAACTATTACTTAATTAGTGCTTTTGTATGTAATGTGACTGCTTCAAGCTCAGGAAATACACTTTTAAAAAACTTATTATAAATAAATCAAATATCAAACTAAAATTTGAGGGGGAAATGAGACATTTGCTAAAGGGTTGCTAAAATAATTTGAGACTGCCATATTTTACATTATTTTGCACTTTAAAGAATAGTCTATTTTTATTTATTTTAGTGATCAGATCAATTTTCTGTCTGCATGTTTTTGAAGTCCTTGAAAAGATGTTTGTTTGCATTGTATAGTTACTGCTCTCCTTCTGAAAATGATTCTGAAAAGTGATGAAGATATTTTTTGTGGTGTCGCAGTTTAGTGGTGTCATATACATAAGCATGAAATTTATCCTGATAAATACCAAGTTTATTATATTTATGATTAAACTGACTATCACAGGATATTTGTTTCAACATCCTATCAAAGCTAAAACAGCTTTAGCATAGTTCTTTAGTCCAGCAAGACTGGTCAGCAGCCAGTTCCCCAAAGTGTGGAGGAATGTGTCTCGTCCACTGGCTTTCTGATGATGCAGCGGCAGAGTGGAAGAAGTATTCACAGAGGTGGTGGTAGACTCCAGGATTACCAAACAGATTGGCAAAAACACATTTTGAATTTTTGTAGAGTAGCTGGGCCAAGTCAAACTCCTAGGATTTTGAAATATATTGTCTTGGAGGCAATATACAGGGTGAAGGAAAGCCTTCACAGGCACCTTTCTGAGGGGTCTGTAACTGGGTGTGTGTTCAGGCTGTTTCAGCAAGGACTGTGCAGAAAGAAAAGCTGTAGGGCCCATCATGGGAGAGGCAGCAGCTGGACAGAAAGAGGAGAATGTCTTGAACACCAAAAGCTCCACATTGTATACAATAGTAAAAGAAAACTGGATCACAGGTGAAATTTAGTCTTTCAAGTCAGAAAATAACTAGACAATTAAAATTTTACATGACCGCTAACTACTCTGAATTGTATTCTGCTGTTTTGTAATTTTTTCAACAGTAGTCCTTGAATGAGCTAAATAATTTATTCATATTCTTCTGGGTGTGAAAGGGTATTTTTCCCTCTACTTGAAGTAATATCCAAAAATCTGTAATTATTGATAGCTCCGTATTTTAAAGCTGTGCCTTGATCCTAAAAGTCTTGAGAAGTTATGGTATAGTGGTAATATGAAAGAACATAGAATGCCCTGGCTTGTGACATACAGCAGTCATGTAGAAGGTGGCACGTGGATGATGGCATTGGGATATTGCAATATTGAAGGAGAAAACAAGTGGTCTTATACAATTGCTAATGCACACTACAGTCACACCATCTGTGAGAGTCTGTCAGGAAACTGAGAAGGGATAGGTTAGCATTTAGCTTTGTATGATTTATACTTCCCCCAAGAGCTATTGCTCTCTTAACAACCCTTGTGCATTTTTGGGAGTCTCTTCTGCTACAGTCCAGGATTTCTCCTGGAGCTGTGAGGGAATGATACAGCTGTACCCAAAAGCAGGAGTGTCTCTCAGCACCTCATTGCTGTTACTGCGTATCAGAGTACAGCTTTGGACCACCCTTGCAGCCCAGCTTATTTAATATACCATGCTGCCCTGCTGACTTCAGTGAAACCCTACAGGATGCATGTCAGCTTGGGATTTGGCAGTGGTTGCACACAATTATGTTTTCATTGGCTGGTGTGACCATTTTGGTTGTGGTCAGGGGGGTGTCTCGTTCTCTGTTGACAGTTGGGACTTTGTCAACAAGTGCACACATGTGCAGGGCCTGGGTTGAGTGTGTTAGCACATAAGGAAGTAATTAGCAGAGATGGAAGGTAAAGTAATTATCTTTCTGTCTTGGCTTTAATTACCATTTAATTTTTACATGCACATTTATATGTGTAACTCTCCATGTATGTGTATCAGTAAATTTTTTCAGCAAAAATCAGCTGTAAAAATGTGGACTACTTCCAGTCAAGCCAACATTCCCTTTTTCCCACCAATTCTCCCCTCCTTCTAGCTCTTGTTTTCAACTCCCTCTCGCCCCTTGTTCAGTCCCTGGCCTCCTAGGTCTTTTTTTTCTGTGCATATCCCCTGTGAATGATGAAACATAAAAGTAAAGCAACAAAATAGGAATAAGGCAAAGTACAGTTCCTGACCCTGTAATTTGAATACTTTTTGTGTAGCAGTTTGCAGAACATTTTGAACTCATATTCAACTCTGAAAATGATATAAGGAGTGTTTAATAAACGTAAGCCTTGACAGTAGAAAGACAAGGTAGAAAATGGCTGTGTAGTCAGTCAGTGCTGAACTAAGCCTCAGGGTGAACAAATGGGACAGACTCAAGTATATTGCATTCCTCCTACAACTTGTACCTCTTCTGCTTGCCACCCTCTAAAGAGAGAGCTTGCTGTCTGGAGGAAAAACAAACAAACAAACAAAAAAAAACCCAGAAAAACTGACCATATTGTTCATTTTCAGAAAGCCACAGACCCAGAAATCAACAAGGAAGAGAGCTGGCCCAAGACAGGATTTATGGCTTTTTCTTTCCATTAGCACTCAAGCTTTGGACAATAATGAAGTTTTCATCCTTAAAACCAGAAACTAGTACACTGAACAGAGTTGTGGCTTCTCTGTCCTTTTAGCATGACACACCTCTTGGTCTAGAAGGCTCTCTCCAAAGGTGACATAATAATTCCCTTCACTGACCGTTCTCTGCTTTGTTTTTATATGCCATTAGTGATTTTTTCAATGCTTTTGCCACACAAGTTCTTATTGACTGGAAGCTGCTGGCTCAATTAATGCAACCCATTAAGCAGTTTGCAGCAATAATTCCTGCTTTAACTGATGCAGTCCTGTTTAGAACTGGCAAACCAGCAGTAGAACGCTTTGCACGTTTGCAGTTTCTTCTCCAGACAGTTCTTAGAACAAACATGGGTTTGTTCCGTTCTTTTTCCTAAGCCCAGAGGAAGATTCAGGGAAGATTGCCCAATGTTTTCTGGACCTTTGCAACTTTTAAAGCTCATTTCCCAATATATTCCTTTACTTCTAAAAAGAGAGACAATTATCCAAAGTTATTTAGGAATATATTTTTTAAATGCTGTATCCTGCAAAATGAGTAAAGAATCCTATCAACTCATGAAATGTTGAACACTATTCAGATGTGAGAAAACCTGCACCTTTATAATTTTCAGTTTAGGAAAGTGTAAGAGTACAACCAGATACAATGAAGCTTTTCCATTTCTTATTAGCATGGGACAATATGTGGCTTTTTAGTTCTTTTATTTAATGGAGTTAAGAGTCATTGTCACAAGTTGACCACAGTCAGTACAGAAGGGTGTATTTTCCCTGAATTAAAGGAAAAATTTGAGTTTTTCAATTTTTGCTGAAAGTAACGGCATGGTGCTCCAGACAGCCTGTAGTGACGTGGAGTTTAAGGGGTGCTTAATGCCATATGACATTTCCTTCTGTTAGAGTATTTTGGCAAGAGTTTACTGGCTTTGCAGTGTGTGCCTTTTAAGGCCTCTGATAAATGATTAGGCAGATAGTTTAGCCTATTGTTGCCAGTAGGAGTAAGGCAGTAACTCCAAGAGAAGTGTCCAGCTAATGTATTAATGCCTTAATCCAGACCAATAATATGATGTAGTTTGACATGTCTGGCATATGGTTTCTATCATCTCAATATTCTTCTCTGTTCTTCCATGACATTATAGACAACTAACCAAAATAAAGAGAAGCAGGAATTTCTTCACTCATAAAATATATTCTAAAATGTTCTGTATTTTGTTCCAGCTCTTTGGTTGATTGGGTAATGAAGTGATCCTGAAATTTAGTGATTACTTCACTGACTGTCTACAGTATTTTCTTTCAGAATATCCTGTGGCATTATCATTGCTGGTCCTATCATTAGAAATAGTTACACAAAATCTGTGGTGTGCAGGCACTTTGCACTTGCACTGTTCAATACCCATGGGTGCATGTGTTGGGTGTTTGGACCCTTACGAGCCTGCACACGAGAGGTGCTGACATTTTAGAAATGCAATTTTAAGCCAAGGTGCATTTTGCAAGCTAGAAGTTTTGCAGCAGCAGCTAAAGGAAGACAATTGTATCCAGGGGACATTTAAAAATAAGCAGAATAATGGAGTTTTTGTACCATGGTTACATGCTTATATGCATGTGCCCCCTTTCCAAGCAGATTGTACATGGAATAGCCAAAGCATATGTCACTGGGTACCTGTGACAGTCTTAGGCCTGGATTAGGTTTAAAGCCCCATGCAAGCTGTGCACTTAAAGCACTGGCCTAAAGGAGCCTTTTCCTGCTGCCCTAGGAGTACAATGTATGTTGGCTCTGAGCACAGCAGGTTACTTGCCTCTTGCTCCCACATTGGCCCCAGCAGGTCTGGAAGATTCTGAGGGTGCAGCCAGCCCATGGTGGCTGTTACAGGTAGGTATGGCTGTATGCACAATCTGACCTATGTCAATTACATTTCCCAATGTTTTCTTCTTAGTTGCACAATAAATCATTAGCAAACATCAGAGAACGTCTTTAGAGAAACTGCATGTGGTCAGGATGCAAGATTACATCAGGTATAAGGCAAGGCAATATTTTCTGCAAAGTACACCAGTAAAAGTTATATCCCAAGCTGAAGGGCTTACTGGTCTGCTGAGAAGGCTATTTGTGGGCTAACATTTTAAGTGCTTTAACAGAGCTGTAAAGGGAGCCATCTGGCTCTTGTTTTCACTTCAAACTTTATTTTTGTATTGCCTGATAAATTAACTTACTATGCAGTCTTTACATTTTGTGGCTGTTGCAGTTGTGTGTTATGTCTGTTGTTAGTAAAGAAATGTGGATAGGCAAATGAAGGGATTTATCCTCTCTAAGTTGATGCATGGTTGTCTGTTTCTTTCAGGATAAAGAGGCCCAGAAAGACTTAGAGGCTTTACTTCTTACACTGAAGCTCTGATACTACGTACTTTTAACTCTTCATGCTGTAATAAAATTGCAAAACTAAAATGAGAATCTACAGTGACTGGGAACTGCGGGTGAATTTCATCTAAGTCAATGGAAAAACAGTCATTGATTTTGGTTGGCTTGGATCATGGCCTTTAAGTGTCTGGCAATTATGGTATTAAAATAATACATTCATTTTTGATTATTTATAATCTTGTACTGAGTTTAATTTTAGATTTCTGACACTGTGAGTCTGATTCTCTGAACATGAAGTCCACTGCTGGCAATGGACATATTGGGGGTTAGAATGCAAAAGGAATAAATCTCACTCTTTGAAAGATTAATCAACTAGTATGTGATGCCAGCATAAAACTGTGTGTAGCATAAACAAACAAAGAAATGTTTCTATAGTAAATTATATTTATATCAACTAATTTGCACAGATGTGTACAGAAGAAAATCATGAATATTTATGTTTACACATTTCTCTACTCTTAAAAAAATTACAATCTTGTTGAAGTTAAACAAAGCTGTTGCCGCAACAAAGCTCTTTTTACTTTAAACCTATTGTTGGTTTTACAAAGAAATGTGAAAATTTTATAATTTATTTGTAACATCAGGTACAATATTAAAGATCAAACCAATTAAATGAAGTGGTTTAGATTAATCTATTATGGCTGTGATGTTTAATGGATTTGTATCAGGACCTCCATCAAGTTTGTGAAGCCTGGCTCTCTGTCTTTGAAAAGTTAGCTAATGGGGTTTCATCAGAGTGTCTTTGAAGAACCTAGTAAGAACTGAGTAAGGACAACTATGTGTTCCCTTGATCTATTTGATATGTAAGATAATGTGGACCACTTTATTGCAAAGACAGGGAAATCTTCACAAATTGAAATATTCATTTTAGTTTTTTCTAATGCTCATCCTGTGTAAAAATAGTTTCTCTGTGTTTTTCTCAATTCAAGAGCTCTTTTTTTAATACATAATTTCAGAGAAAAGGGAAAATACCATGAAAGATTAATCCTAAATTCCTAATCCTAAATTCCTTCTGTGACAGAGTGTTGTGATTCACACAGAGTAATTGACTTGTGAATGGGGAAGCTGGAAAGATGACACATCGTGACTTTGGTAAGGGGTTGTTGGTAAAGTCTGCTTTTGATGTTCTCATAGCCAATGCAGGAAGCATAGTTTAGAAGAATCTACAAGAGTGATTTGTTGTTAACAATTCACTGTCACCTAGGAAAATGTAATAAGGAGGCCTTTACTGAAAATAATTTTATGCTAATTGATATCCTTTATAAAATAAATTAGATTATGCAATAGGCACTTGATTTGCAAGTAATTATTGGTGATAAAAGCTGAAAATGTATTGGAGGAATAGATTAGAACATGAAGTTACTTACATTAATTACTGAAATTACATGACGTAAGACATTTACTTCATTAAGGGCAAATATAAAGTCTTGATTGAAGTAATTACAAGAAAGAGATTGGAGGAGACCAGGCTAATTGTGGGAAAGGACATGCAGATTCCAGTGAGTGGCAAGTTAATCATGGGTCAATAATGTTATGTTTTTGTGAAAAAGCAAATTTCATACTAGACTGAATAAATAAACATTCCCCATTAAATTCACATGAAATAACCTTTAACTCTAATTAGGCCTAATAAGTTCTAATGAGGTCTGAGCTGGTTTCTGTATCTGGTTTCAGGCACCACACTTGAGTGAGGTTGGGGCCTAGCTGGAAGGAGTCCAGTGGAGAGAGAGACAAGAAAGATGAGAGTGCTAGACAACATTATTTTGTGTGGAAAACATGAAAGAATTTGGTGTGTTTAGTCTGCAGGAGCAAGGACTAAAGGAATATTCATATTTCTAAAAAGCTTTTGCAGAGAGGACAGTAAAAAAACCCCAAACCTTGTTCTCCAAATTCCCTATTCATAGGACAAGAGGTAATTGCCTACCTTCAGATTAGGCACTGGGAGAAAATAATCCTGATGGTAACTTTGCAAAGCCCTGCAATACATTTCCTGAGAACATTATAAAATCATTTACTTAAGTTTTAGTATAAAAGTTAAATCAGATTTCATACATTGGCAGTGTTTAAGGCACAGTTCATCCTCTGGCAGAGGTTGGACTAGATGACTTCTTAAGATCCCTCCCGGCCTTGCTATCCCTGGGGAGTGCTCAACTCCAGCTCCCTACGAGCCCCAGGCACTCCTGCAGGGCTTCAGAAGTCACTGGGCTGTGTCTGCACACACTGGCTCAGCGTTTGGGGCCAGGCTACCACATGAGTTTGTACTCTGAAGTATTAATCAGCATGTTTCAAGACTTGAATTTAAAGAAGCACATCATGACTGCCATTGACTATTTATTTATTATAACTGTGATTTTAATCCACATGGTTACATTTTTAAGAAATGTATGATTTTATAAATGAAATTACTGATCTTTCTTTTCAGCCTTCTGAATTAAGCCCATTATTCTGTTTCAATTTTTGCTCATTACTAGTGTATGTGTAGAATTACAAATTAACATCTGTGAAAGAAAAGGCTGGGCTTAATTATTTCATTCTAAATTGTCTTTAGTAGTTTGCAGAAATATTAGTCACACAGGTAAGAAAGGGCTAAAATATTTTGTGATTTTAAAAGTTTTTACTGATTAGTACACATGAGAATTCTCAATTTTTTTTGTTTGTTTGTTTGTTTGTTTGTTTCTGATTTGCTAATCTGAGAACTTTTTAAATTGAAGCACATTCCCTAGATTGCTCCCTAATTGCTCCTTGGAATAAAGCTTTTGCATTTAGCTGTAGGCCCAGACTATCTGTACTCTGGATCATACCAGCTGGAGAAAAAGCAAGCATAGCTCCAGAGGGCCATATGTTTTCTTTTTTGTTTAAAATATCCACAAGCAGACAGTCACTTCCGTAGTTTTGTCTCTGTGGAGGAGCTAGATTCTGTGATTCTGCATTAACCCCCTGCGGGTTTGAAGCCATGTGGAGCAGACGGGGCTGCAGGATTCCTGAAGCCACGGTACCTCCTTCACTTCTTCTACTGTGGCATCTCTTGTTTGGTCTCTGCTCCAGTATATACACTGTAAATCCTCTGTGGTGATTTGTCTCTTTACATACTTGAAAACAAGTGAGCTCAGGTACCTGGTACCGGGATTTATGTGCTTCATTAGAGTTAAAACTACTAGTTCTGCAATCCGTGGTGACTGAGGTAAGTTTTATTTCTTGTGGTGAAGCTAAGGCTTCTGTCACAGAATCCTTTGCAGTTGTCCCTGTGCAACACACAAAGCACGTGATACATTTTTTTTGTAGCAATGGCACGGATACATTGTGGAAATGCTAACAGAGATATGCTCTCAATACTGCCTTGTTTAGAGCACCGTCTTTCCTTCTGCAGACTCAAGGTGAGATACACATTTCTGTGCAGTAATATCAATACACTGACTTCTTCAGTCAGTTAGAAAGCTGTCCACCAGCAGTGAGTAGCTGATGATCCAGAAAAGAAAGTGACAAGCCCTATGTCCAATTAAAAAAAAACCCACCCTCACCTACAACTCTGTTATTGTAGTATTAAAAGCCTGAATTAAAAAACAAACAAACAAAAGACCACCCCGAAAGCAAAAAACAACACTGAAACCAAAGCAACAACAAAAGAAATGTAATTAAGAAATGGCTACCAGAGATCCAGCCATGCTGAACCCAAACATAGCAGCTTATTTGGAGCTACTTACCTTCAGCCATTACCACCTGATCACATTCTGCTTGAAGTACCTAGAACTGTAGGGTTGCAGTATGAATTCCAACAAGAATGGTGGGTTTTCTGGAATTTTCCTGGACAATCTGGAGGCTAATCTTGGGGTGTTTTTTTTCAGTGGGCACAGTAGTACATTACACCTACTCCAAAAATCAGAAAGTCTTGTGGCAATGTGACAAAATTGTATTGTAGCATTCATCCAGTGCAAACTCAAGGAGTGACTCCAAAGGGCCAACATTATTATTTGCTCTTTTTTTTCTTCTGCTCATAAGGTTATATTCTTATTTTCCGGCACTTTTCCTTCTTACAGGCTTCCAAGTTCCTTGGAGAAGAAACAAATCAAACTTTCTTGACAATAGAAAAAGAAGTAAGCTTTTCTGGCCCTGTCTATGTTTGTGTAACCCATGCATGTGTGATGCTGGGAAATGAAACACTGGAACTAAGAATGTGAAACATTAATTTTTTTTTTTTTTNAAATATTTTACTCATTTAAATAAACAACCAGTTACTCTAGAAGTATCTGTGGGATCCAGTACGAACTTGAATATGAACAATCTGAGCTCTGTGCTTGGTAGTGCTGCTGACCCATGATGTGACTGTGAGATTAAGCTACTTAGCTACATACCCAAGTTACACACACGCAAACACTGTCTGTCCACTCTTCATGTGTTTTGTTTATTAAGATTAATTATGAGCTGGTTTGAGTTGCCTACGTGTATAAGCTAAAAATAGAGCCACACAATATTTACAGGGAATATTGTAACCTAAACATGTGCTAAGGATATGGGCATGAATATGGATGTGCTTTTTCCAAACTAAGTTCACTTTCCTGATTCATGGATCAAGGTAACCAACATGGCTGTTGAAATTTCAGTCTCCAGAGAGAAATGTTCTTGTTTGTTGTTCAGAAAAACGTGGCAAATCAGCAAAGTGGATTCAGTGATTTATTTGTGCTTTCCTA
Organism: Aegithalos caudatus; assembly: GCA_013389925.1. Taxonomy (NCBI): domain Eukaryota; kingdom Metazoa; phylum Chordata; class Aves; order Passeriformes; family Aegithalidae; genus Aegithalos; species Aegithalos caudatus. The sequence goes on from WEIU01013733.1 coordinate 323,494, forward strand.
ATCTTGGAAGAGAATAATTGATGAAGAAATGAAAATTAATTTGTAAAGCTCCTGACAGGGTTAAGAATTACTGTTTTACAGAATGTTAGGTCAGCTTACATAGTGCTCTATAAAATCATATATAAAGTCTTAAAACAGTAATAAAATACATGTTTTTCAAATTAGAACAGCAGAATACATCTAATGCAACACTTTTAAGTGCAGCGAGGGGTTCATACAAAAGCACTCCTAGAAGGTGGGTTGATTTTGATACCACCAGTGTATTGGCAATTTCAAGCTTAACAGTGTTCCTGGTGCCTTCACCATGAATCCCTGAGCAAGAATTACCAGTGCACACTGGCACAAAAGACCATAATTGAGTGTGTGATCCCACAGTCATTTGACATCTTTGTTTTAGACCTGTTTTTCTTACTGAAGGGCAGTTTCACATGACTTGTCCTGTGACATTTTGGTGCCATTGAGAGCGTGGCAACACAGCCTCTGGACATCAGTGGGTCCTAGGCTTTGTGCCAGGATGAGATTTTTAGAAGTACCTGCATTGACCTTGTGTGACGTTTGCTTCCGTACATCCTAGCACTCGATCCAGCTTGTTCCAGCGGTGCACTGCTTTCATGGCCTTTTACAGCCAGTCCTACATGTCCAAACAGGCTGATTCAGGACATGAGAAGGCAGGTATTTTCAGTTGGGATGGGTGAAATTCAGAACAATAGATCAAGGGGGAAAAAAAACCAAACTACTGGAACTGGACCTGTATGGTCATTTGAGCAATACTTTTAATTTCCATACACGATTTCTCTAAAGGTCATTAGTTCTTTTTCTCAAGAGGGGGAATTCGGTGATTACTCTAGCCTATTGCACACCACAGAATTTTTCTTCACTCCCACAACTTATTTCCCCATTTGAAACAATTGGGCTGACAAGGCTTCTTTCACCCATGAGGATTGAAGATGGTTTGAAATAAAACATAAGAAAAACACTTGGAGAACACACAGAGAAACAAGTGGTAAAATAGCCTTCACTTTTTAGGCGTCTTTCACTCTTTCAATCAGCCCCCAAAATGCTGGCAGGGAAGACGAAGCCTTGGGAAGCCTTTTTGCTGGTTCCAGGCTGGTCTGGAGCATGTGGAAAGCCTGTGCAGCTCTGTCTGCGGGCACGGAGCTGTACCTGTGGCACTGACGTGTGTGGGCAAGTGGCCCAGCTGTGAGAGGCAGCCAGGCCGGCGGGAGCGGCAGCGCACCCGGACGAGCAACGAGCACAGCAGCCCCGATGAGCTTCAGGTGGGCCTTGGCCGTGGGGAATCGCCACGTTCGGTGCTTTGTGATCCGTGCCTAAGCGCCTTCGGGGATGGATGTGCCCCGGCGGCTCGGGGTGGCGGCTGGGCCTGTGGGAGCTGCTGGGCTGGAGGCGAAGGAGGGGTGAGTGCTCCATGCTCCGTGCGGTATCCAGCTTCACCCTGCTGTGTCTGTGTCAGGAGCGTGTGCGGGACACGCGTGGTGGGCACTGTAATATTGGGTGCTTCACAAGCCTGCGTGTCTGCCTGTGGCACAGGCCGGCATTGCGTTAAAAGAGAAAATCTGGAAGCTGTCCCCTGCCGAGGTAACCGAAGGTGGACAGGATTTGGTAACATAATTTTGATCCTGTGGGAAGGAAGGCATGCTAAGTCTTGAGCCTAAACTACCTACGTGCAAGACTTCTGTGTGGGGCTTTCCCTCCCCTCAGGCCTGGCATGAGACCTGAGGGGATGCTCCAGGACTCTGTCACTACCTTTCGCTGTGGGGCACTGCTGCATGTGGTAAGTGACAGTGAAAATGGTCATTTTCTACTTTCCTTGCTTCAAAAGACGTGTTTGTTCGTGTTCATCAACTTAAATTTATATGGAAAGATACAAGGCAGAAACGACACTTAAATGTATTGCCCGGGAGCTGCCTTTTTTCTGTGGTAAAAGCGTTACTCTTAAACGTGCACTCGAATAAAGCCAGGACACCAGCGTGAAAACATTGCTGTGGCTCGGGTTTGTGGGGTAGGATGTATTTTAACTGCCAGCAGTTTATCCCATTCCTTCCATAACTGGTTACAGGCTCGGTTAAATCCCCCCGGCGGCCCTGCAGGCAGCCNGACTGCGGCGCGGCCGCGGGAGCTCACGCTGGTTCCACCCGATGAGAGCCGCTTCAGTAGCTGGCAGCCTTAAATGAAAACAAAGGGGTGCCGTGTCTTTCCTAAATGGTTGGGGGGAGGGTGTCATTTAATCATTACATTCAGGCTGGAGAAGGAACTTAAATGTAGGAGCTTCTCTTATGAAAAACCGTGAGCAGCAGAACAGGAGCAAATGTTCAGTGTGTCCACAGCTGTACGCAGTGAGGGCAAACAGGCTGACTGGCCTCACCTGCGTTGCAAACTCCTCACTTCTGTGTTGCACTGGATCTACTCTGGCAGGATTGCTATGGATCCTGTCTGGTTTTGAATGCAACTGTAATTGCATGAGCAGAAATTGTATCGAGACCACAGCTTTTGTGTTTGGGTGTAAATACTTACAAAAGTATTTGTGTGGATAGATATATCCATAAGTTTAATAGAGGAGTTAAAGTAGATATAACTCGCTGTGTTTCGTAGTTTCAATAAGCAACCTGATTACTTTGTGAACATTTTGAGATTTCTATCCATGTGAGAAGTGAAAGCTTGAGACAGACTCTGCCTGCACAGCCTTTTATATCATCATTTCTAAATGCAGAGTTAAAATGTGAAAGGGAATTGCCACAGCACACAGTTGGATCTCCCTCTGAGAGGAAAGACAGGAAACATATCTGTTGAACACGGGATACCTTGTGTGCCAGAGAGGAAATGCTAGATGATAACCCTGCAGGCTCATCTTTGTGTAGAGCTGTCAGTTCCTAATGGAAGTGTCTTATGTGTTCAATTTGGGGCAGGCAGATGGTAAAGAAAAAGGTAAAAGATGCTGTAAATTAATATATTAGTTCCTTTGCCCTGCCTTCTCCAACCCTGAGCTTGTGAACTCCATGAAGGGGTTACTGAGTCAGTAGGAATCAACACATAATCCATCAACGCTTTCTCTGTCGTCTGGATGATGGTTCCCAAAACATCATATCTGCTTCCAGGCAGTCTGTGGCTGAGGGAGAGGATGAGGATCGGGGACAGCTTTATGTGTTGAGGTGGGGTTTTGTCTTTTGAGGATTTTTTCTGTAAGTAAGGATTATGGTTTGCAGAGAAACACTCAAGGAGGAATGTTTAATACCCATCCGTGGTATGTTTGACTTTCTTTGGTTTTCTGAACTCAGTAGCTGTTCACCAAAAAGTGAAGTAAGTCCTGTGAGAGTGGGGAGGGGAGGTAAATTTCAGGCAAGGCTGAAGCTGTCTTAGCTCTTAAGTATGTGGAGATTGAAGTGCATCTCCTGAGAGGCTCCTGCTGCGATGCTAATAACTGGTCTGCACACCCCTATTACACTGAATCTCTCCCAATTTTCTTGCCAAAATGAGTGGTATTTTCAGTCATATTCCAAGTAAGGAAAAGTCAAAATGTAACCTTAAACCAGTGAGCTTTAGAGGCAGCTTTGCAGGGGCTGAGTGCTTTCTCTGCCAAGCATATGGGCAGAACTTCCAGCAGGAACCACAGGCCTGTCAGTAGGTTTGACCTGAGACAGTTGGGGCCCTGTGGCCAAAAGGGGAAGCATCCATAAAAATTAAGTCTGCACCAGAGGTGTGTACATCTCCAGGACTTCAGTTTCCATGGGTTTTCAGAAATTCTGTTTTATGATGTTGATTTTCTGTGACTCCTCCTCTCTGGGGCTGGCTTTGATTTTTATTCTTATTTTTCTGACACTTGGCAGTCAGAAACAGAGGAATTTGCAATCTTAGTTCAGCTTTTTATTTCTGCACTGGTATCTTCATTACTGTGTACAGCCTCCAAAATATTTAATGCTTAGTGCATACAGTATGTACAACTGAGGGGGGAAATACTGTGTTTACTGTGTTTCTTTGCCATACTTTTAATTCCATAACTATTTTATCAGATAGGGTCCCTTCTCATCTGTAGGATCAGCTTTTGCTGGATCATCTCTTTTTCCAATTGCTCAAGTCCACATTTCCATTTTTCCAATGACATAATAGATTTTCCAGTAGTTATTGACAGATTTCAGAAGGATATATCTCATATTCAGACAGGTTGAGTAATTCTTGATATTGCAGGCATTGGGGCAGCCTTAGAGAGACTCATGGTATTTCAGCACAGATGGAGTTTGCTGTTAGATTTTTCACATCACAAAAGCTACAATTTCTAAACTGTTGTAAACTTAAGGCATGAGAGGAGCCAACAGGTTTTCTGGTGTAGGAAAGAAAACAGTTTTCAGCACAATGTTATCATAATGATAATATATAAGAACTTCAGAAAAATCATATTAATAGCAGAATGAATGTGTTAACTTTGAGTTGTATGTTTCTTATTAATTAACCCCTTTATTTTTCCCCTCATGAAAGCAGCTTTAACGTTTTCTTGATTTGCAAGGAGGCATGTCCATCAATTAAATTTTTAAAGAAATATATAAATGCACCAGGACTATGCTTCCATGAAACAGAGATCACATGGTAGCCAGTATTGTGTCCTGATAAGCAGATCAGCCTGCAAGGACACGTGGGGAGAGAAACAGTGATGCTGGGCAGGCACTGAGTCACCAGCCCTGTGATTTCCCTCTGTCAATGTGCTGCTTTGCAGAAGGCACATACATTGTTCCACTTGTTCTCATTAGTCACATTCAAGACAGTGCTGCAAGCATTAAAAAGGAAAGGAGGGAGAAACCCTGACATGTCCCAGGATTTTTGCTTTGTGTCTGGTGTGTTCCCAGCTGTCATTTGGCTGGGACAGTGGGACGCTGAGGAGACTCAGCCTCTCTCAGTGCCGAGCAGCAGTTGCTGAGGTGCCTGGGGCACAGCGCTTGTTCCAGGAACACAGAGTTTTGTTGATTCCACAATTAAATGCTATGGGATTTTAATTTGCTCTTTACTCATTTTTCATTTCCTAAATTTTTGGCATTCAGATGCAATTTTGTTGAAAAGATTGCCCGGGGACATGAACACTTACCCGGAGCTGAAAGTGTGATTAGCAAAGCACTTCCCCAGGACCTCCTCCTTAACAGCCATCCCTTTCCCTAGGGAAGGCTGGCCTTGCTATGTGGGCTATGGCTTGAAATGCATCCATCAGTTTTGTGGTGACAGGAAACCCCAGAGGGAGGTTTGGTGAGGGGCTTGGCTGCATGGATGTGCTGGTGTTAAAATTCACTCTTCTGTTTCTAGATTGTGGACTGAAATTCATGAGCCTGCTTGGGATCCCAGGCCATGCAAGGAACAGAAAGAACTGAGGCATCTCACAGTGTAGCAGCATGGTGGTGCTGCCCTCAGGGTCTGCAGCCTTCCCTGTTCAAAGGCTGGACACAGCAGGTGTGTCTGCATCCTGTGATGTGCTCTCAGTCCATGCTCTAAACCTGGCATTGAATTGGGGAAACAGATGTATCTGCCTTTGGGAATGAAGAGACTGCTGTGCCCCTAAATCCCATGACTGCCCTTGCCTTGGTGTGTAAGTGCTACCCTGGGTTTGTATTACGCTTGTATTTTGTCAGATGTTACTGGTGGAATAGAATTTAAAGGATTATATTTAACTGTTGGTGACTCTGGGTTGGTCCCAAACACAAGGTGGTCTACTAAGATAACCTTGTGTTTGGGAATTGGCCCCAGCATTGTTTAGTAATTCTTGAAATGCCAGGGAGAAACAATTCTAACATGCATCTGTGTGGAAGATGCTTGGCAATATAACATTTTTCTGGGATAACTCCTTTTTCAATGAATAATTATTAATTAGCAAGGGCTATATAAAATTTTTGTCTTCTTCCTGCAACAATATGAAATTTAACTTGTATCTCCTTACATGAAAGCTTTCACAGAAAGATTATGGGCAGGCTGTTGTCCTCCTTTTACAGGGAAGTTAGGTGTCTAAAGGACTTCTAGGGCATATTGTCTTGAAAGCTTGAGAACTCCAGCCTGAGATGAAGCAGAAATATATTGGAAGCATCTGGTATTTATTGTGGTTAGGTATAACCAGAAGTTTTGTCCTGATGTAATCCATCTTCTGTTACTGTAAGGAGCAGTTGATTTTCCTGGGTAACAAACACCCTTCTTCTACTCCCAGAAATCTGTGGCTTACTTGCAACATCTGGAACAAAGGAAACTTCAGATGACCCAACTCTGTAGTATCAAAATCTCAATGTGATCTGTCACATCAGCCCTACTGCAGCATCAGGCTGCTTAATAGGATATGTGTGTCTTTTTCCAAGTAGGAGTGAAGTATGGAACAAAATATAAATCTGGCTTTTTATTTCTGCAAAGGGAAGAATGTATAAAAGAGTGTGGTGATCTCATTATTCCTACTGTTTTTCACTGAGAAATAAGAACAAAGCTTGTGCAACCAGAAGAAGTTCTGTCAGAAGAGGTGGGCATCCCAGCTGTGAACTAGGACATGCAAGAATGTTCAAGGTTTTTCTCCTAGCCAGCTTATATGGACAAACTCTGCTACTTCTTGGAATGTTCTTATTAATAACTAAAACATGTACTGGTTCTTTAATTTACCATGGTTTAAGCTCTCAGGTTTCATCTTGCTGGCCAGACTGAAGAGCAGGAAGATGTCTGGCTGCAGGTGAGGATTGCTCTTTGCTAGGAGATGCTGAGATCTCTTTTGAAGGGGACCAAGAGGCTCTGTTTCTTACATATTCCTGTAATTGCCTTTTGCTGTCCCCTGGGCCTTGCAGAGCAAGATATGAGGGGCAGATCAGTGAACTCCAACCCCAGCTTTGCTTTTAAAGCAGAATTTCTTCTGCTGGTCATAACTCAATTTTTCCTTCTGCAAGGGTAACTGTGTGTGGAAACCTCTAATGCTGGGCTTCTTGAAGCTGAAAGCCCCAACATGACTACAAGGTTATTGCTTTGCACTTGGCTGTGCATTTCTGCTCTGTAAAAAAAGAACTTGTAGGCTCTAATGCCCTCAAGCCCTGCATGAGGGAGATGTTTCAGCTAAGCTTTGGTCCTTGCTTATGAAGGCTGTGATACATCACTGTATGCCCAGGTGCACCAGACTTGGAGCCAAAGATGGAGTGTGAGGGCTCTCTTCCTCGCCCATATGCCCATATCATTGTCACCCACATTTTCTAAAGCCTTCTGAGAGTTTCTAAAATCTTCTGATTTTCTGAGGTTCTTTCTGCATGTTTATAGGTTGAAGTGGAGTCCTTTCAAGGACTCTGTAGGAAAACAATCTATGTTTACATTCCTTTCTCAAGGAGACACATTTGATAGACTTTTGTCTCCACCAGTGTGGATGGAGAGGTGGTAACTTCTCTATCCAATCCAGGGGTAATCCCTGGAAAACTATAAAACCTAAGTGGTAAATAAACTTTCTCTCTTTTTCCTGCCTTCGAGCTCACTGAGTTCTGTGCCTTCATTTCTGCGTCATATCGTGACAATATCATTCCCAGCAAAGGCATTGCTCCCTCTTGTGTAGTCTCTGTACCTTTCCTTGCTTGGGCTCTCCCCTGGGGTTGGGCAGGATCCCAGACAGTCTTGCCTCCTGAAGGTGGTGTCCTAAGATGAATGAATGTGTTTGATTTTGCATATGCAAATTTCCCAACAGATTCACAGCCATAGATGGTGGATACCAGGTTCGTGTCCCAGATTTTCTAGAAGTTTACACTTTAAATACAAATGCTGATAGAGCTGAGTCTGGTGTCACTGCAGCCAAGTGGCTCATCCACTCTCTCTTGGTTTTTCTGTCAGTGCAGGATAGCTCTGTAGGTAGCACAAGCAATTCATCACAGGTATTGAGAGCAATACAGGGACATCTGGATAGCATTCTGGGTACTGTGTTACCTGTGAAACTGCATTTTATGTTCTCATGGCCAAGGCTATAGCTGGACAATTAAAAGGAGAAGAATTTGCTAACTAGGATGCAAATTTAACTTTTCTAGGCATTTAAAAAGTTTAGATGATACTGCATTTTAATTGATGTAAACCCTTCCAGCAAGGAGGCAGAAGGGGATTTACCAAGCTTGGAAATAATTAAAGTCATGCTGAAATTTTCCTAACAGGTACTAAATGTGACATGGTGTGTGGTCTCTCTGACAGGGTTGCCTTTCCCTATAAATGGAAAAGGGCAACATCAGATGTTTCAATGCATGCACATAGATAAACAGTTCTTTTATGACATATTAAGAACAGTTTGGTTTATGGCTTTTTAGATGTATCTTAAAATCTTGTTTTATAATGACTTTAGCAGAGCTGTCCAATTTCCAAGATGTGTTTCTAAAGCAGGATGAGGTTTGTACCTGGTTTTTATTAACTATATTACCAGCTAAAAATAAACCAAGTTGGAGACAGCTGACAGCAATGTGGACCCTCAATGTGTTTCATTAAAAATAATAATAATTCTTGGGGGCATGGAGACAGAAATCAAGATCTTTGTCTTCAGGAAACTGTTTTTCTCATCTGGGAGAAAGAAAAAGGTAACCGGACAGTCTTTGAAATTTACTGATATTCATTAAGATCATTGACTCTGAATGGAGCTTTAGTTAATTATGAACTTTAACCCCATGTTTTAGTGTATTCCTGGACAAAATATGTGGCTTTGTCATGTCTTGCAGGCTACTGGCAGAGAAGTTCTCTGGTGATCTGTATAAAAGGATTCTGAGGTTGTATGTTAAAAGTTGAAAACTGCAAGTGCAGAATTACAATTAGGGTGGTCTGTTTTTTTTTTTTCTTTTTTTTTAAACTAGCAACAGGGATGTCATGATTCTCTCTACTTTGTTCTTTATTCATGTCTGAGTGCCTTTGTGAAGAGACTCAAACAGACTTAGGAGTTAAAGTTTCAGTGGAGAAATTCATCCTCTGCAGGAGTACAAGTCTAAGCACAGGTTGAGGGCCAGTACCTTGAAAGAAGCAATAATAAAAATGTATATAGTCTGGCCAAAGCTAGACAAAGGAAAAGAAATATTCTAGAAAAACTCCGGGCTACTTTCCAGCCTTACTGTGTAAGCCTGTGCTGCTACTGAAATTCATTTACCCTAGAGTCATATGTCACTGAAGCCTGTCTTTTCAAATAGTGCTATTTAGTAGTCACAACTAAAAGGCAATAAACCACATGCATTTAAGCTGAAAACATGATGTACCTCCTAATAAACTTGGAGACCACTTTTGTGGCACAGTTTAATCATGCTTGGTTTGGTGAACTTCTGTAAACACATGTTGTTGTGGGATGGATAAAAGAAAGTCTCTAAAAATTTGAAGTAGGGTTTTGATACCTTTTTTGATAACTGAATAGAATGTTTCTGGAGCCTAGGAAAGCATGTATTCTGCAAGGAATTTTGAGCAATATCTATGCAAGAATGAGAGAGCAAAGGAAAAAATTCCAACCCACAAACCAAACACTGGAAAGAAAGAGGTAGAGTTCTAATTTCTAGTTATTTTTGAAGTGTATTCAGTGGCCTGAATTCCCCTGCCCAGATTTGCATTAGCTTAAATAAAAAAGTCAGTAAAAGGTAGTGGTCAGATTAGGGACTTAGGTGTTTGCAAATGGGTTGATCTGTGGTTTTTCCATTTTTCTCTCTTAAAGCCTGACCACAAATTCGACTGAAGACATTTGACTATGCATTGACTGTAGTTGTATTGATATTTGGAAACATGAGAATAGATAACAGTATTTTACAAGGTGTTTGTTTTTTAAAACTAAGGGGAAAGCTTACATTCTTTGATTACAGGATGACCATTACAATAAACACAGACTTCTACACTAGGACTCAGTGAGAAAACAGGGCACTGTTTATTATCCATGTCTTCAATTGCATGGCTGCTTCACCTATTGCCATAGCTAAGTTTGCTGCCTGTCATGCTTAATTGATCCTACAAGTGTCAAATTGTCCTGGTTTAGAAAGACAGTGAAAGCTGGAATTTCCCTTTAAATAGAGAATGTAAACCACCTCCCCCAAATTATTATAATTTTGCAATTAGGGGCTTTCAGGCAAAGCTCTGGAAATAGGAATAACAGGTCTTTACTAGGAATATTAAAAAATACAAATGTAGTAGTACAGAAAGACAAGCAAAACAAAACAAACAAACAAAAAAAAAACCAGAAGACCCTGACAGAGTCAGGGACGTGACCTGACACCGTGTTGGTCAGGGTGTTAGAAGCAGTTCAAATGAATCCTCCTGGAGTAACAGACGTTCTTCTGTGGAGTAGAGGTGATCCTGTAGAAAGTCCAGTGGTGGAGAGATGGTTTCAGTCTTCCTCTGGGAATCCAGTGGAAAACCAGGACGCCTGGTGTTCCTNTCCCCCCCCCTCCCCGGAGATAAAGAAAAACATCTCCCCAACTGTTTTCAACAGATGAAATAGAATACACATTTTTGGTTCCATAACCCAATACACAAAGACACTGAAGTGCTATTTAGAAATTTAAAAGGATTCAAATCTTTTGAAAGTGAGGGTCATTTTCAACAGTTATTCACACCTATGTGCCCTCTTCCCAGTGGTCCTTTGTTAGAGCCTTCACTTGGGAAGCATCCTGGACCAACCTTGCTCCTGAAGGCACCTGGTTCCTGAAATCAAGTGAGGAATTCCTCCCTCCTGTGTTTGTGCTGGCCCAGATCTTCAGGGAGAGCCAGGAGTACATGTGGTTCCTGTTAGTTCAGAAAACAGGAACATCTGGGGAAGACGTGAATGACTTCTTGGCTCATTCCAGCAGGAGGAGCCTCTGACAGTTCATTCTGGACAGAGAGATCCTCTCTATTATGTGCTGAAGCAGGGAGCAAATGCACACAAAATCCAGCTTAAAGCACCAGGAGATGGGCATTCTTCCTGCCTATGGGGATGCCTCCTAAAGAAAGTGGAGGATTTTCTCATACAATGAAAGTGGGGAAGGGTGCTGCGGAAGAACTCTTCCCAGGGTAATGCCCATTTGGGTTTAACTCTAGGAAGAAATGAAAGTGAAACAGTGGTGAACATATTTGCTGTGTGTTTACTGTAAAATTAAAGCCGTGTAGGTAGCTGTTATTAACATGGAGGTAGAGCAACTAGACCAGCTCCAGGAGGCCTGCTTCATCAGGGTGTCAGGTCAGATGACTTCCAGAGGTTCCTTCTCATCTCCACCCATCAGTGATTCTGTGACATCAGGTGGTTGGGTTAGACTGTGCAACATGGCCTAGCTAAAACAGTGTGGCTTGTTTCCTCAATCCCTAAGGAAATGTGTCCCACCAGCATAAGAATATTGTGGTTTTTTCCTAATCTAACTGCACCACCAATGATGTTCTGTAGCTTAACATTTCTGTTTCTAAGCAGGGCAGAACAAAATACAGTTCTCTAGCATTTGGTGTTGGAGTAGTAAGGGCAGGACATGGCACATCAATAAGCTGAATGGATTTGGTGTGAGCAGGCTGGCTGCGCTCTCTTGCCTGAGGAGATAAAAGGGCAGGTGGGAGGAACTTCCCTTTGCAGGGGTGTGAGTGTGCCACAGTCACATCAGTCACAACCTGTGGTCCCTGGGGAGCTGTCCTACCTGGGGCTGGGGCAAATTACCATTAGCAGCTGCTCACATTCTCTTTCCTCGCTTTCATTCTCCTCCATAGGATAAAATACTTCTTTCTATTCTCTTTGGCTTGTTATTTCTCCTCTTCTGTTGTGTTCTCCTTCTCATGTCTCAACTGTCCCAATTTTCCCTATACTTTTTCCTCTGAACACAGAGAATCTTCTTTGCTATTGACCCTGAAGAACAACTGCTTCTATAAGCTTATGATCAAGCTTTGCTGGATTTTCCCAGAAGGCAGAGTGACTTTTTCAGAAAAATAAAAATTAATATCTTTGGTTTGGGGTAAGTGAGATAATTGATTTTTGCCACCTAGAGATGCATGTATTTCAGGGAAGTTTCCGAAGAAAAGAGAGGGATCACAAATCCTCAGGGAGGAACTTGTTCATAATTACATAAAGACCTTGGCTGTAAGGATGCAGGAAGCTGTGCCAACTGGATCTTTGCTAGGGAAAATGTTATATGCTGATGGCAACACAGGCTGGGGGATATAAAAAAAGCTAAAGAAGTCCAGTCACTTCATTAACTGACTCTTCATAAATCCTAGGAAAAGTGACCTGTCCTCTTGAGAGCAAAAATTAACCTTAGTATCCAACCCTCATGTGTCTCTCCTGCTTTCACTGCTTCAGTCATGCAGACAATTGATGGAGCATCTATTTATTCCGGGAACTTCCCTTTCTGTTCTGCTGAGCAGTTTTATGGCTTTATACCCAATAAAAACTACTGTATACACTTAACTCTGGGAACAGGCTAGAGCTATTTACTCAAGCAGAAAAGTATTGTATTAGGGTGAGATCCCTTGTGAAGATAGGAAAGGAATCTTGCTGGCTTTAAGTAAGGCGTGAAGATAATTGAAGAGCATTGTATAGTGAATACATTATGAGACAAATGTTTTGTATTCTGTCTCTGCTGATGACTTCAAGGAAATTAGTACCTTAATCTTCAAATGCAGAGAACAAGACTGTCAGTGTGCTCTCAGTCTGCACACACAGGTGCTAAATGTCTCGGTCTTAATGCCATCAGGAGGAGGGGGGCTTTTGTGCAAAATTTCAGTTCAGGTATGGTGTCACTGGAGGATCTGCCTTGTAATTCTGCGGAGAACCTTCTCAATGTAAATACTTATTTATTCCAGATTGTTTTTTCTTTCCCTCCTTTATGGGAATTCTTCCTTGTTTGAATTTTTCAAAGGCTGTTTGTGTTGTTTCTGACCAAAGCCTCACTGGCTGATCTGCCCTCATCTTGCTGTGGTACTGATGCTCCTCATGTACTGGCAAGATGCAGGCTGGGCAGGATGTTAGGCACAGGAGGGAAAGAATTTTTATCCTGAGAAAACTGGTGGAAAACACCTCTCTTTTGTTTCTGTGCCACCTGGAAAGGTTGCTCAGATAGCTTCCCTGCCGGGCATATTGTTCTGGAGTGTAGGTACAGCTCTTCCTCTCCTCTGCCAGAAACAGAGAGATGATCAGAGTTATGTCTTGGAACAAGTTGAAGCACAACACTGTGTCTCATAAATGTGGGGAAGGAAAATGAGCTTTGTTACAATGAGATAGAGGTTCATTTAGGAGTCTCATTTTTTCATTAGGGTGATTATTGTGAAGTTTAAATTTATTTTCTGGTGGCACTTTTTTACACTTGAATTATCTAAATTTCCTGAACCACAGAAGATTAATAGCCTTACAATTTATGCTTTTCTTCTGTAGAGTAAAAAAGTGTAATTAAAAATAAGATATACAGTTGAATTAAATTTTTGAACTGCAGCTTGGGAATTCTTCACAGAATACAAAGCATAAAAGAAGCATGGGGCTACTGTTGCATGCTATTCTGCAGACAATTGTAAACCATACTTGCTTTGTGAAGTCAAACTTTGTCTTGCTTGGTCAGTTTTGCTTTTTGCCTTGGGAGCAGCATCTCACTCCACATGTCCACTTCTATTATTATGAGCAGAACTATTTCAGTCTAAATAAGTGGAGAATGTTCTGTTATTTTTAGCAGAGAAAATGTGATTATGTGAAATCCCATTTGTTATCATGAGAGGTTTAGAAGCCTGTTTCTGCATGGTAAGTTATGCTCTTACCAGAGGTCAGGTTGGGGGAAGGGAGATTGTGGAAATAAAGCCTAGTCTGAGCCACCACTGAAAACATACCAATAATACCAGAGATTAAGCCCGGTTCTGGAGCATGCCACAATATATATGCCATTCTTTCCTGAGGGGTATTGAGCAAGCCTAGATACAGCTAAAGACAAAATTATAGTGTAGGAATAACCAACTGATACCAAACCCTTTCTGCTCAGCTTGCTCAAATGACACTGAACTGCTCTGAACAGAGCCTCTAGATCAGAAGTGCTTCTCCTGGTGTAGTGCCAGCTTCTTCTACTGCTCTGTCTGAATGTCAGGAGGAAGATTTGAACACAAAAGGTGTTCAGACTGTTGCAGCTGGGCTGTCTCTTCCTGCTCTTGTTCTCAGGTATGGGGGATGCCAAAGTGAGGAGAATGAGACTATCCATGACCTTATGTTGTAGGCTTGTTTTGTTCTCAAATCCTGCAGCTGATCCCTCGTTCAGTTCCTCAGCTCTTGTTTCCATGTTTGCTGCCTCCCAGATCTATTATTTGAGTTAACAGACACTCAGGACTTTTTGGACATTCTTTGTTTCCAAAGCTTTCAGAAAAACAATCACTCATCCTGTCTTCAGCCTGGTCAGGTTTGGTCCTTATGCTCTCAGTTTGATGTTCCCTGCTGCTGATGTAAATATCTTTAATACCATATGGATTCTTATCAGCCTAATCCTAGCATATTGTGTCTGTACGTGTATTTACAAACAATGTGAAATCACCACCTCTCTTTTCCTGGAAATCAGAGACCCTGTGCACTTCCAGGGTCTTCCAGCTGAAATCTTGCTGCAGTCCAGACATGTATTTTCCTCTGCCAGCTCTCAGCCACTCCAGCAAACGACTCCTATGTAGCTGAGCAGTTCATTTATGCACTGTTAATGAGGCCCCTGTGAATCTGCTCCCTTCCCATGTGCACCTGAAATGCCTGAGCATTCTGAATCTCCTGAGTTAACTATACTGATGGATCACTGTCCACAGACCTCCAGGAAAGACCCAGAGCAGAGGGACTTGAGAGGCTCCTTTTTGATGTGGGAAGCCCCAGCTCTGCTTCCAGGCAGAAGCACGATCTGCTCTAAGTATTGAAGGAGAGGGCAGCACTAACCGAGCAACAAATTTTTTTGTTGTGGAGCTGTCTGAAAAGTTGGCAAAAAGCCCAAAAGGAAGGCTGTCAAAGCATCAGCTACAGCTGTCTTAAATGTTCCAGACTGTCTGTGCTTAACACTGAGCTTGGTTTCACCTGACAGTTAAGTGAGTTGGCCTGGTCTGAGTACAAGTGACTGAAACATGGAAAAAAGCTGCAAAAATGCAGGGTGGTAAACAGCAAAGCTGTTGAAACTTGAATCACTCTATCTGTTGTATTGTATGCCAAAATAACAGCACCATTCAGAATCCAGCCATTCTCTTCATTCATGAAGAAAACCAGATCCACCTTCAGTGTTATCCCCATCTGAATTTGTTATGTGGGCAAATGAAAGATCTAAGTAATGTTTAACCAAATAAAATATGCAGCAAAGGCAAATGTTAACTGTTTACTTTCCAAGGCTAATTCCTCAACTTTTCTCAGGTAAAATGTGAGTTCCCGATTGCCTAGTCTCTGATTCCTCTGGTTGTATATTCTGAAAAAATTTCCTACAGACAGACCTATGCATCAGTCCCTGAAACTCACAAAGCCCCACTGATCTGATGCAAAACTAACTGGCATTGCATTTAGTTGCATTGTGCCATGACTGTGCTGGTACCAACAGCTGTTGCACAGATCCTGGACACCCCCCACATACACCTTAACAGCAGTGCTTGTTGCTCAGGCTCTGATGAGTCCTTTTCCTCATTGTTATATTATTGGTATGGATTTCAGCAGCTCTGAACCAACTCCTGCTGAAGCCAGCAAGTTTTCACTGGTTTCATGAGGACTGTAATGGTACATTTGACTGGTATAAACATATCCTCTGTCAACTTTGCTAGCTCAGCCTACTTGCTCCCCTTCCTTGTTATGTAGTGGAGCAGTCTGACAGCTACTGCCTCTCCAAAAAATATATGCTTCTTGTTTTGGGGGTTTGTGGGCTTCTTTGCTTCTTATGGTGCTTTTTTTGTATTCTTATCTTAACCTGAATAAGGGATATTAGTAAAATTCTGGGAGATGGGCTGAGTGTATGGGTGCCACACACAGAAAAAGCAAGCTTTTTGGCTTTCTCAGCCCATTGAAATCACTACAGCCTGAGCAAGAAGGCTTTTAAAGGAAACCTCCTGTCTTGGATACAGCTGCCTAGATTCCTCCTGCTTTTCTTCATGAAGAAAGAGCAATCTGTCTTTGTGTAGCATTGCTGTGGTGACCCAGTCACAGGTTGGTGAGGGAGGTACTCCTGGCTTTTAGCCAGGGACACCTGCTCTGAATCAGTGCAGTCCCACTGGCCAGCCCTGGCCATGGACACACTCACAGGCTATCTCTGGACACTACACCTACTCCACAGGCCCTTAGCTATTCATTGTTGCCTTCAATTTGTGCTCCTGTTTTCACCAACTCAGTCTGAACTTAGATCCTGTCGCCATAGGGAGAAACTCCAGCTGAAAATATCTCAAATCAGAAGGAAACTACTGCTCATCAGTCTGCCCAGCCTCTTGTTCCACTCCCTTGGGGTTAGGGAAAATGTGGTCATTTCTAAGACAGCTCTGAGGTAAGCAGGCTTGTGTAGCAGACTGAGGAAAAGGAGTCCCCCACCAAGGGATGGGGGAGATGCTTCATCATGAAGAAATGTTTCACATTTGCAGCAACAGCCACCCTTCACCACAGGATTGCCTTCATTTTGTGGGAGGTTGCTCTGCAAGGACACATCAAGGCCTGTTTGGCCCTGAGATTTCCATTCCTGGCACTCCTGACTATGTACCCAGGCCAAAAGAGCACAAATTGTTCCCCAGTGTCAGGCGTATATAGATGCCAGCACTATAGACAGGAGAGAAGAAGAGAAAGGAAAACCAGTCTATGGGCTTGAAAATAGGGGAGGTGGAAGTAAAATGAAATGCCAGAGGGAAGAACATAGCAGAGGAGATTGTGCAGGCTGAGGAAAGATTAACAGGTATTAGAAAAAAGCAAAAGACATGGGAGGATTCAGATCAATGCTGAGGGGAGCTGCAGGGAATGTTCTTAGAGAGGACATTAGGAAGTTGAACACAGATGGAAGGCATGAAAGGCAGACAGACCTGAGAAGCTGTAAGAGAAGCATGGAAGAAAAACCTTGAAATCCAGGAATGGGAAGAAGCTGCAAAGTAAATTAACAAATATCTAAAATAATAATACTTTCCAAATCAGAAATAATAACTCTCTTTATCTTGAGGTTAGAAAGCTGTATATAAACTAAGCAATGGTAGTGTAAGAATAATTTTATTTAGTATTTTGGTAACACAATGATACATCTCAAAATGACCATAGAATTTAGCTTGCTAAATGAACTGCATACATTCTAAATAGGTGCTACTAAATTTGAGTAACTTCACTGATTACATGAGGCATTATGTGACCAACAGCTATATAGTGTGTCACCCCCTGACTGACACGAGCAGTGTGGATGGATTTTGCACTAGTAGCCAATGCACAGTTAAAGCTTTTGGAAGAGTACAAAATTGCAAAAGCCATTTTTTCTTAAAATATGAATTGATGATCCTTGCATTAGAATAGATATTCAGCTGTAGGTTACATACTTTCTTTTAATAACAGTACTTCAAAAGGTACAAGAAAAAATGTTTTTCTAGCATTTGATCTAATGTAGATCTCCATATGAAAATGCTGAGTATCTTATAAAGCTTTTCACAGGTATAGGCTAAGTTCTGGGATATCACAAACTTGTACATAATTCAGAAGAACACCTGAGGTTACTCCATGTGTATGTAGCAGAAAGCTTTTTTTTACCTCTAAAAAGAGATGATACATGCCATATGAAGTCAGAGACTTTAAACAGGTACTTTATTACTGTGTGAGGTTATAGAGCAGTGCTTGTAGGCTTGATTCAGGCTTTTTAAATCAGTAGCAAAGCTTGTACTGAGGATGGGGATTGTGTTGTTAACCCAGCTCTCCCCAGCACCAGCAGGAGCTGTGTCCCAGCTGCCAGCGTGATCAAGACTGGCCATCTATCACAAGTCACAGTGCAAATCCTTGCTTGCTTAGGTCTCAGCAGAGCTACCTCACAGTGTAGCACTGTTATCTTGCTTTTCTAGCTCTGCTAATACTTTATTGGGTACTTGGCTGAGCACAGCAAGTTATGTGAGGTACTCTCATGTCTGATGGGTTTCATAAGTAATCGAAGGCGACCTGCAGCTCCAAAGAAGTGCCCAACACTTTTCAAATCAGACATTTACATAGGGCTGTTTGCTTTCTAGAGAAAGGTGCAGCTCTGTGAAACAAACATTAGCTGGAGGTTCAATGCCATAAAGTTTTACATGTTTTACTTTAAAATAAGTGGTTTTTGAAAAAAAAATTATGAACTTTGCCTCATGAATATTGTAAAAGTACTTTTTTATTCAGTTAATAGGTACAAAATTAGGACATGTAACGTTACTTTTCCTTCTGAACTTTGTTCCAAACAAATTGTACTAAAAGTACATAGTTGATTTTCAGATATATTATTTAACTCAACCTAACAGAATGACTAGTGAGTAGGGGTGTTATTTGCTGTATGCTTTACTTGAGGCATGTGGCATTAATGTTTTAATATAAAGCCCCCAATCTCACTTTTACCTACCTTGGCCAATGTGGATTTTACTGGACTTACCTCTGTGCTTGGGGAGAACAATATTAACTTCTTCCTAAATAAAGATAAACTTCAGCTATACCTTTATAAATCTAATTCAAATACTTACTTTGTTCGTGAACATGCTAATGAACAGATTAGCATATGATTTGTATCACCCTTGCCATCTAGTGACATAGAAATTCTGATCCTTCAAAACTTTGCAAAAAGTGACTATATTAGGACATTCTGATGACTTTCATATAAAACATGAATTTTAGTTTCAAACATGCTTACAAGCAAGAATTTTATTTTTTTAGGCATTTATGTAAACATTTTGGAATGCTGAAGGCAAGACTTTATATTGCCGTTTTACCAAAAATTACGTGAACGTTTATTATTGAGGCATTAAAGTACATCCCAGCAGCCACAACGCCAGAGCTGCTGTGAGCCTATGGCAGTTTCCAGCAGAGTAAATTCAGAAGCAGGCTGCAGTGCTCCAAGCAACTGCTTTTGTGTGTTTTTTAATAAGAGACTTCACTTCTGAATGTGGAGTTACTGAAGGCAAACTTAGAGTTAAGGCATAGTGCATGGAGACATGGAAAGGATTACAGAGACAGTTCCTGGAGATGCTCCAACCAGTCAGTAGATAAAAAGCACTTTACAATGACAACTTCTGTGAACAAGCTAGAAAAGAAAAGGCTTACTTTCAAATTGCATATGTTTTATCATTTAATGTATTGTTCCCCTGGCTCTCCTTCTAGAATTAAAAAGATGACTGAGTTATACCTTGTGCAACTTTTCTTCCTGCTTTTCTAACGTGTAATATTGGCTATGTACCAAAAATATCAGCAGAACGAGCTATGAGTTATATAAGTCTAAAAAGAGAGAGGGGGTTATCTGTAGATGCAAGGTTTATTGCTCAGGCATTTGCTGACAGCTGACTTTCACTGGCTGCTTTCTCTGCTTGCAGTCTCTGGACAGCCTGATCGAGCAAATCCATCGTATCTCTAAGTGTAACATTCAAGGTGAATGGCTTAGGTTTAATGGTCAGCCCATAGGTAAAGTCCATTTTAGGGTCCTCGTTTGGATTAGCAGTAAAATTGCACTGATGCACCAGTATGGAGGTAAAGAGAAAGAGCTGCACCTTGGATAACTCCTCTCCAATACACCGACGCTTTCCCAAGGAGAAAATCATCACGCTGCTAGTAAGATCTTTATTGATGAACCCGTTCTCATCCAGGAATCTCGTTGGATCAAAATCCTCCGGGTTGGACCACTTTGCTGGGTCATGATTCACTGACCACTGGTTTACAAAGATGACTGTGTCCTTGGGAATGAGGTAGCCCATGATGAAGGTGTTGGTCGTGGTGGCGTGTGGGATAGTGACAGGCACAAAGCTGCTGAAACGCATGGATTCGTACAGGAAAGCCATGATGTAGGGCAGGTGAGGCTGATCTTCGACACACGGCAGACGATCTCTTCCAACAATCCTATCCACTTCTTCCTGCATTTTTGCCTGCACTTTTGGATACCTGTCATTTAAAGAAAGATGTGTGTGCATACATAACACCTTCAAAGTATTTTTCTTACAAATAATCCTTGCTGTAAACATTTTTCACAGAATCTCACTGCTATCCTAAATGATGCAGTTTGAGCAGAGTTTAAATGTATTTCAGGAACATGTAGACCTCAGTTGAAAACTTTGAGAAAAAAAACTTCCCATGGTGTAATTTTAGATTTGCTTAATATCCCACGTAACTGATTCTCAACATAAAAAATAATACTCTGAATTGTGCTGAAACTGAATATTCTGGTACAATTTTGAAAATTAATTCCAAAACTAGAATTACTTGTCTCTTCTAAGTATTGGATTTTTCCATGGGAACAAGAATTTGATTTTCCAAGTCTATATGTGACTTTTAAAAGTTAGCATGGAGTTTGTCATCACTAGACATATTTCATACCTTTGAAAGCCTGCAGGTTTCTAAACTAGAAAAAACCCCCAATTATTAAATTGTCAGAATGGCTTTGTGAACATCCCACTTTTAGTTTGAGAAGATATTTTCTAATTAATATCAAATTATGTTTTCTCTATAATGTATTTAAAGATGACTGTCTTGAAGTCTGGACAGTTTGGAAGGCTAGACAGTGATCAAACGAGATCAAAATGTTAATACGTCTTTTGTTTGTCTAAAAGCACACATTCTGCCCAGGAGCCTTCATTTGTTTGAAGTATTCAAGTCTGGCTTCTGCATCCTTGCTTTTTCCTCCTGTAGCAGACTCATGTCAAATGCTGGGCAAACATGAGAACTGGGGAGAAACTCAAAAGTTAAGTGAACACTGGGCATCACACCCTCAGCTGGAGTGTTAAATATTTGCCTGTTTTCCAAGAAGCGACTGAGTAGATAAGGTTTGCATAAGCCTACAAATTACGCAGGCTATGAAAGAAAAAGCCAGGACAGGCAACAGAGTCGGTGTAATGGCACTTTCCCTTAAACCACCTCCCCTCTCCGAGTTTTCCCGGCGGACAGGCCGGTGCCAGGGCAGCGCTCCGGCCGGCTGCCCAAGGGGTCTGCCTTGCCCAGTCACGCAATGGCAAGGAAGGCACACACCACGGCAGCTCAGCATAATAGCGGGTTTGTAAAGCGGTGCACGAACTCTTTATCGCGCTTAAGCAGTTGTTATCCTGTTCCTATGATCTCCTTGATCCTGACCTGCTAAAATCTGTTACTTTCAGGTTTTACTCGGCTGCCTTTCTGCCAGCCTCTCCTTATGCACCATAACCCGACCCCCTGAGTAGGGTGGGATTTCTTTTCTTTTATACTTTCTTATCTCTTTCTGGCAGGTTTCCCAGAGCTTCCGTGTTAGCTAATCGGAGGCCGCTCAGGCACCGGGCGCTGCACGGGCTGGCGCTGCCCGGTCTCGCAGACCCGCGACCCGACGGCGGCT
>WEIU01013733.1:346000-418029 GCA_013389925.1 Aegithalos caudatus
GCGAGGGGAGGCCCGGACGGGGCGCGGTGGCGGGGCGGAGGGGAGCGCCGGCAGCCGTCCCGGCGCTCCGAGTCCCGGCAAGTCCTTGCTGTGCGCTCCTCGTGTGCCTAAAGCCCCCCGAATCCTGTGCGAAAAACAAGGCATAATCGATAAACAAGTGGCAAGCTCCTAGTAAGACATCGAAGTCGTATTTAGCGGGGGGCTGCTGCTCTCTCTCCGCCGGTAGGGAAAGTTCTTAGCGAGAGATCCGACAGGTCACGGCTGAGAGAGGCACAGAGGGAAGCAGGAGGATGCTCTTTCCTGACGAGCCTCCGCAGATGCAGGCAATTGCCGTGCGCCAGAGACAGGTTAATTCCGGCGTTGCACATCCCTGCCCCCGGCGAAAAACCCCCTGCGAGAAACGGGTTACCTGCCCCACCGTCGGAATTTCCCGGTGCTCCGGAGAAACCTCCGCACGCGGCCACGGAGCCCTCTCCGTCGCGAGCCCTTCCCTCCATCCCGCACCTTCGGACCCGTCGCGGCACGGCAGGCTGGCGATCTGCCGCCCCGGGGATGGGCTGCGGAGGATGCTTGAGGACTCTGCGAGGCAGTGCTGCCTGGTCCCGCTTCCCGTCCTCGTGCCCCGGGACCGCCCGCTCCCACCCTTTGCTCCAGCCTTTCAGAAGCAGCGAGGGGATGAAGGGGTGAAATTAGCGGCGGGCTCCCGTAGCAGAACTGACCTGTTGCACGCTGCTTCCATCCGAGACCTTGAGGAGGATGGAGAGGAGCTCTGAAGCCGGCGGCAGCTCTAATGGACGGCTGCGGCTCCGAGGAGAGCGACGACGGCGGCGTTCAGATCCAAGCCTTTGGGAAACTCATTAGGAGCCCCGGTACCTGTCACCCGGAGCTTGGCAGGTCATGTGCAGGCAAATGCCGGTCGCGCCCGATCCCAGCGCAGTTATCACCTTCCCAGCTCTTTAACTCTTCGGAGCTCGCCCCAAGGCAGCCACCTGCCCCGAGCAGCCCCGCGGACCGGGAGCGAGCGGGCTGCTGCGCCCCTTCCCTCTCTCTCCCTCCCACCGCCTGCAGGGCTGCCGGGGACGGGACGGGGCTCCCCAGCCCGCTGCAAGCAGCGAAAGCGANGGCCCCGCTGGCAAATCGCCGCTGCCTGGCCCGTCCCCTGGCTTGAGGGGTCGCAGTTATTTGCCAGCTGCCCTTGGGACCTCGCCAAGCGGAGCGGCTGAGCCGCGGATGCTTTTATAGCCGGGGCCAAAAGTTTTAGCGGAGGAGGTGCCGGGAGGGGAGCGGGGTGGCGGGCGGGCTCGCAGCTCTCGCTGTCGGGAGGCGAAGTCTCGCCTGCATCTTAGGGGCTGAGGAAGCCGAAGAGCTTCCCCTCCTCCGCCTGTCGCCTCCCCGTTGCGTGCGGAGTTAGCATTGCGTGAGCCGGGGCTGGAAAGCCTCCAGCCATCTCCTCCCCGGGCCCCTACCCCTCCTCTCAATACCTGACACCAGCTCCGGGGAGAATGAGGCTGGGAAGCGCCGGGCAGCTCGCATCCCGGCCGGCTCCGGTGCCCTCCGGCCTCGCCTCCGCCCTGCGCTCGCTCCTCTCCCGCTTACGGCGCCTTTTCCCTCTTAAATCTGGCGCCTCCGCCCGCACTGGGAGAGCTGGCGAAAGGCGTGTGGGTACGGCGCTCCAAGCCCCCCCCGGGCTTTCCGGCGCCCCGCGGGAACCGGGACTGCAAAACCCCCAGATATGGAGGAAATCGTTCCCCACGAAAACAGAATGCCTTTGCTTTGTTCTTGTCATATTTTTTTCAGTAACAAGAAAAATATGAAAATGCAACATTTATTTCAGATACTTTTCAGTCACGTCATGAGAAGAAAATACGATGGTTTAGTAGCATTTAGGGATTAGACAAAATTAGATGCTGGGAGTCAGCCCAGCTCAGGGTGTGAGCCCGGTCCTGGCCAGGCTGCTACTGCTTCTGTCTTTACTAAAAAGTGTAATCCTGCCTGCTGTCACTGTCCCAGGCTCTTCTAGACGGTGATGCTCCTTCTTGCTCAGACTAGCATCAGCCTTGGATCATCTGTTGTCTTGGAGCATCTTGCTGTCATTGCCAAGTATCAGAGGTGTCAAAAACACTTTTTCTGAGCAGTGCTGGAAAAAGTGAGCTTCCCTTTCCCAGCCCCACTCCTAGGGTGAGCTGGAAGGATTCTGCATACATACTCCAGCTTCAGAAAAGAGCAAAGACAGCTCCATCCCGAAGGGACTTGGAAACATGGATGTTCTCTGGCAAAGTTCCAGAAAAAGATCTGGGTGGCACTGATCTTTTGCCACTGAACAGCAGATCTCTTCCAGGCACTGGATCTGGGTGGTAAGGATGAGCTTGGATCACTTACCTGAGCTATGTTCTGTAGTGCTGGGCATTTTTTATTGCCAACAGGTAAATTCACTATTTCTTGACAGCTGTGGTAAAAAGTTGCCTCAACTCCAGGCATTCCAGCTCTTGTTAGTAAGTCCCTAAACCCTTTCTTTGGTTCAGCAACTCAAATAGTTGTATCACAATTAGATTGCTCCTGGCTGCTTGCAGGAAGTAAAGAGAAAAGAATACATTTCCACCATCATGACTCACTAACTCAAAATTTAAGGTAGGAGCCTAGGAGTTATAAATCCTGGTACTTTTTTTAAAATGATATGAGGAAACAATTGTTTCTTACTTCACTTATCTTTGGTCTTCGGGAGTTCCGTCACTATTAGGAAAGAAAGAAAACCCATTTTAGGTATTTTCTTCTGTGGTGATAGTACCAGCTGGTCCCCCTGTCCTATTTACAGCTTTGGCTCCCTGTTTGCATTCACTACAGCCTGAGTACCCTTTTGACCGTATACACTGAACATTCACCCAATTTTTAGGCTCTGATTCTGTGTGACCTTGGTTAGTCCCTTGGCCTCTGTTATATTCTAGAAATTGCCCTTCTGCCCCCCTCTATATTTATTCTTCTCACCCCTTTTGTTTGTAGAAGCATAGGAGTTCAGAATTACTCTTAGTGAAGGTATTTTTTTTTTGCTCAATTCTAGGGACTTAATTGAGATACAGGTCCTACTGCAACCAGTCCCAGATTCCTGAGTTGGTTAGTTTTGTTAGGCACTGAAGACTGAATCAGTGAAGATGTGTGCCAGGTAAAATGAAATATTTCTAAGGTCTAGAAAATCCTACTTGATATAATATATGGAAAAGAAAATGAGTTGAAGGGCTACAGCTGAGTCAGTTTGGGATTAAGGGAGAGGTATTCAGGCCTAATTATTTTAAAATCTTGATTGATTTGATAGGAATGCCAGATGCAGGGTTTGTAGGGGATATCAGTACCTCCGTGACTGAATATATTTGCTTACATATGTGGACAATCATCCTTGTTGTGGAGGTAAAAAATTGATAAAGGAGGAGGAATTGCACAACATAGAGAATCTTCATTTGCCCCGAGAGAGAGAATTTTTATGTCTGCCACAGTCCTCCCTCTTCCAAGAAAATTCCTTAACCCCTGAGAGATCTTTACAAGTGTTACTTACCCAAATCAGACATTGAAGACTCAATTCTTAATTTTAATTCTAACCATGACAGCCTTTGCTTTTGAATACTGACAAGCTGCTCATAGATCTTCATGAGCATCAGCTGGAATTTCTCATGGACTTGACCTTGCTCTGTTTTCTAACCTCTTTCTTTTGCATCTTTCCATGGAGAGCCCTCCCACACTAGATTTCTCTCTTTCCCATACCTGGGACTATGGGTCTTTTCCTCCTCTCTCTTAATTTTACAAAATCCTGAGGTGGATTGGTTGAGCAATGTTTTATCCTGGGATTGCTTCAGCACAGAGCTTGTACAAATTGTTTACTGTCTGCAGAGTGATCCAAGCCATTAGTTGTTAGACAATCCTTGGCAATGTTGTTTCTGATTGTCTGTATCTGAGTGTTGCACAATACTGTATAAGATGAATAAACAAGCAGCATAACTGTAAAGCACAAATCACATGGAAACATAACCAAGTGCAATATCCTACTGTTTTAGGTTGCTTAAAATTGTACATATGTACTTATGTACCTCTAGACTTCAACTCTAGTCTCAATACTGAGGTAAGTCAGGAAAATTACCACTACAACAACCAGACTACACTCAGAATAAGAACCTGTAAACCTGTGTGTTTGGAACAGCTCACTCAGACTATGTTTATGTGGTGATCCCAAGTGATGCAGGGTTACATTTATGCTTTGAGTAGTTCCAGATCCAGGGCAGGAGACCTGTGCTCAGTCCAGCCACTGTTCCACCTCATGGCTGCTGGCTCTGTGGTCAGCTGTTGTTGTTGGACACAAAACAAAGATGCTTGACTCCAGTTCAAAGGCAGAGGAACATCAGAAGGCTTTATTTACAATTCATTCGACCTTTTTATAACATGCTGCACTGAAAAGGCATATTATTGGTCCATAGAATTGACACCTCTCTCCATTGGTTAAGTAACAGAAACAACACCTGGAAGAGGGGTTGTTATGAAAAAAATATAGTTTACTTAGAAATGTTATGAGTTATTTACAGAAATGGTCCTTGAAACAAAATTCTCCCAAGAAATCTTCCCTTGGGAAGAAAAATCAGCCACTGACAGGCTGAAAACCTTTCAGACTCAGAAATACCAGGCCCACAGTCAGCATCAGCTTGCTGCTCTGCACCCAGAGATGTCCCTGCTTCCTTGGGCTCATCTACACTGTACTGAATGCTCAGTGTTCGAGCCAACCTGAGACAGCAGCACCACAAGTGTGGATGGGAGTGAGATAATTTCTGATGCAAGCTCCTGGTTTGGCTCAGTTTGGCAGCTTTCTGATCATGCCAAACATGAGATGTAAGCAAAATAGAAGGAGCCACATCCTCAGTGCTACCCAGAGTGCCAGGCATATATAGGAGCCAGCTGCAGCTCCATGATTCAGGATTATTTATTTAGGCCACTCACTGTGTCCTAAAATAAAGCATTTGTGGTATGCTTTTTAAAGCATATGTATTTGTGGTTGCATATTGCATTCTTAACCTTCATTAACTTGCAGCTTTCTTTGGACTTTCACTCTTCCCTGCATTCCCACTGACTTCCCAGCTCACGTTTTCAATTCGGCCTTACTATCGAATACCCTAAATTTGGCTTCTAATTCTGAGCCAAATTCCCGCAGCTGCTGTGGGAAGGCAAGGAACCTCCCAGTACTTGCTGGGGCTCAGTGGTAGACTGAATTGTAGCCTCTCCATCTGTTTGCATTTTTCATGTTACTTACAAATTAAAGGCATACACTGCGGTCTGCTTCCACACAGGCAACACACAGGTATGATTACAGAAGTGAGGACATTGCGTTATACTTAATTCAAGCATAAAACTTGATTCTGAAACTTCTAATTTCGCCTGATTCCCACAGTATTTCTTTCCAAAGTTTTCTGCCTTTTCTTGACAGTATTAGATGAAACCATACAGTTTAGTCTTTCTTGAGAGGAAAACAGAGAGATGATACCTCTGTGGATTCCTTTTGATTCCTATGCTGCCTTCTGCTACAAGGCAAAAGAGCATAATCTAATTTACACACCCTTGGGCCCTCATCTGTGGTATTTTCTGTGTGTCTTTTTACTGACACTGTACTTTAAATTCTTTTAAAGTGCTTTGGAAGAAGTAGTCTGAAGTAGATGGATTAAACAACATTTAGGAAATATTAGACACTGCTCAAGGTGTGCATTATTGCATCTGTCCTCAAATGTGACGTGTGGGCACACTGCTGTGCCTGCTCACTCTCCTGCTTCAGCAAGGGGGGCTCCCAGGGACATCTGGCAGCTCTGCATCCTCACATTTGTTCTGAGGTTTACAGAACCAAGAGCTGTGTTGCCAATGTCCATCTTTGTATTGAATTATCCAAACCTTATAACCCTTATGATGTGCTAGGTCACTTCAAAACTTTAAAATTATAACATTGGTTAGGACCAATAGTTATCATGTTAACATGCCATAATATATTTTTCCTTTGTTTTCCAGACTTTGTTGGGCATTGTATTAGTAGTAGTGATACAAATTTTGTAGTGCAATTGCTTTATTAACTCTAAGATTTTAGTATTTTCATTTTAGAAAATGCCAGTGCACTTGTATGCTCAGTGTATTGACACATGCTAATTCAAAACAGTCCTGGCCTACAGCTGAAAGCAAAGTCTAATTCCCTCACAGGCAGAAGCATATTCTGTAGGAGTGAAGGTTTCAAAGATTTGCCTGTGAAGTTCTACAAAGCCTTAACTATGGATATGAAAAATAAAGTTATTCAGAGTTTGGATATTTGTCCAAATTTGAGCCAATTATCAAGGGGAGAGCACAAGGCAGAAATCTGTCAGAAAATACAGATTACCCAGACAAATATCAAGTCCTTGCATTAGAGCATTACACAATTTTTTTCTAAGAAAATGCCCCATCATGTTTAACATGAACACTTATTTTCCTTGTTCTCATGAATACATTCAAATGGTTTTGGACAGAACATTTCTAAAGATTACAATATAAAATATGGTTATTGTTATCCAGTAAAGGAGAACCCAGAGTTTTCAGGTAAGTGAACTCTGTGCAAGTAGGCGGTTGACCCTTCAGCACACAGGGAGAAGACAGTGAAGATGGAATGAAGAAACTTGCAGTTCTTTGATGAGAATATGAGCTTTCCTGTATTGTTCCCCAAGTGTCCTAGCCATTTATTATTCCACTCTATAAATGTTCATCTCACCACTTCCCAACTAGTAATTTCCCACTACACAAATATCATCATTTCCTATGATACAAATATTGGTAATTTGAGTTCTTCATTTTGCATTTGGTGAGTGCCATTTTTGGTGCTTGACACCAGAACAAGTGATCAAAATAATAGAATAGACTACACAATTTGAATCTAGTCCTCTCTGTTGAGCAATCCAAGTTGCATTTCAGAATTCTCCTTTGGCTTCTATTCTAACTTTTGAAAAGTCTGCTCTGCTTATCTGCACATTCACATGGATATGTTGAACTTTCTTGTACTATTAGGCATGGATTCCATAGGACTTGGAGTAATTTCTTGTCTAGAAGACTGAAATTTTATAATGGGAAGTGTTCAGCATTTAAAGACATTGTTATCCTTAGTACTACTGCTTTCAGGTTTTCAGGTGTTCTGAAAGAGGAGGTGGCACTAGGCACAAACTGCTTGTTGAGATGGCAGCTGAACCAAAGAGGAGTGCAATAATTTGTCCATCATGAGGACTTTCCCCAGCTTTTAATCATGAAGAGACAGGCCTTTAGCTGGGATTTCCCAAAGGAGATTCATGTTACGGACCTAATAAATTTCCTGTCAGTCAAGGAGTTGCTTGTAAATGTCACCTCTTAGGTAGCCCTGCTCAAATGAGTCAAGAAACATCTCAGCCCCTCCTTCTCCCTTCCACTACTGTGGATCAATAAAATATTGCTCAGTATTTGTGAAACAGCTGCAGAGGGGTAGATCATCCACCAGAAAGAGTGGTTATGCTACGTTGGCTTCACTGCAGTATCCTGTCAGGTGAAAATGCACGAATCTGAACCAGGACCTTCTGTGATTTGGCTGATGAAGTTCAGCTGAGGAAACATTTGCACACCTCTCTGCAGCAGTGCATTCCTGGCTTCCTCTGCTGTTTTCCAAGGGTTTGGTGCATTTGCCTCCAGCAGTAACTGCATTTCAGTGGTAAATGAAATGACTCAAATACTTGGAACTGGGATGTTTGCAGGTAATACCCTAGCCTATAGAATTATTTATGGTCTTCCCCAGGGTAGGGGAAATTGGAGTTATTTGTTTGCACATTTTTTTAATTTGAACAAAGATTTGGAGAATGTACGTTCAAACCAATGGAATAAGGGTAACTCCCTTTGTGGTACCTGTGGTCAGTGATGGGAAATTGAGTTTAGGAGAATTTTTAAGCATTCTATGTAAGGGCTGCAATCTTGATCAAGATGGTTGACTTCTATAATAATAATAATAATAATAATAATAATAATAATAATAATAATAATAATAGTAAAGATTTCCTCTGCCCCTCAGTAAAATTTTCAGGGAGAAAAAGTGGTCTTGACACATACATGCTCCTAGCATTTGGAAGCAAACCCAAGGAAGTGTCTGTTTCTTAGCCATTCAGGACTTCTAACCTTCAGCAATGGCAGATTAAAGACCATGAGGGAATCAGACCGCAGGTGCCAGTCAGGGCAGGTTTCATCTTGTCACAGCACTCCGGGAAGAGGCATTTGCTAGTGTCTGTTAATCCCATGGCACGCCAAAGGAGAAAGACAGAAAAAAAATTGCCATAAATTCTTCCCTTTCCCAAGCAACCCACACCCAGGCTCAGGGTGGCTGCACAAAAGCTTGATGACTTCCTCTAGAAGGGAGAGCCTGTGCCTGCCCTGGGGTGGCTGGGCAGATGTGGGGTCACCCTGCAGGAAGAGTGTCTGGCTCTGTCAGGGAATAATGGTTGAAGCAATGCGCTGGAGGTGGTGACAGCAGCAGTAGCTGAGACAGTGAGAGGAAAATTCTTCCAATGAAGAGAGCTTAAAGTCCATCCTGGCTGTTGCTGTCTCCCACAGAAACACTCACACTGCAGCCAAGGAGGAAGCTTAAAATGCTGTTCAGCACCATGGGGAAGAAGTAGCAGCAGAGGAGGTAACAGGGTCTTTACCAGCTGCAGGGAAAAAACAGGATTAGGCACGGCTTAGGGTGCTGCAAGGGATGTCTTTGGCCAAGAGCCAGATTTGCCCCTATCTTTCTTTTGAGGTGTAAATGGCATGCAAGGAGACTTCTCTCAGTGGCTTCCCTGTGAAGATAAATAACCTGATCCCCCAGTTATTATCCCCCTGCTCTCCTCCCCTTCCCCCTGACTGACTTTGATTATTGTAACTTTACATGCACTTTTAATTTGCGTGCAGGCAAGTACAAAGGCACAACCGGATATACCTGTTATTTGCCAATGACCTGAAAGAGCAGAGTTTATGTTAAGCCTTGGGTTATGGTAAGGTTTGCACGCGATTCCTCAATATACATGCTGCAGGCAACTGATGGATGGAGGTGATGGAGGGTGGAGGAAAGTTTTAAAGTGACAGAACCTGATTTGGTTCCTAATTAATCCACCATTTATGTAAAGGCCTCTATTGCAATTTTGTGTGGAGACCAAGTCTTGCCCTTTCTTCAGGCAAGGAATGTATGATCCCATTATCCAGGCTGTAGTTTGTTCACAGCTGCACCTGCAACTGATCATGAACGCTTTATGAAAATTTATGGAAAAGAAGGCAGGTAGGATATTTACACCTGCCTGTTTGTACATACTTTGCATGGCAGGCAGAAGATTGGAAGTGATGGAGGAAGCTACAAATGAGTTAATTCATGGAAGCAGAGTCAGGGCAGTGTGTGGGGATGCACACCTCGACTGAGGTATTGGGGCCCAGATAGAGAGGGGAATCCACATTTTGTTGAAGACTCAGCCCCCCACGGTTTGGGGAGGTTTGATTTGACCTAAACTCCCTCACAAGGTATGAAAAATATCCATCCCTCATGGGTCACATAGTTACAGCAGAAGACAGTCACAGCAAGGAGATGTGGAGTCCAGCACTCAGCCCGCACACTGACTTGCTCGCTCCACAGGGAAAGCCTAGTGATGTTCGTTAAAAATTTCTTTTCAGTGATTTCACATCAAATTAGCTAGGTCTTCAAGCAGAAAGGAAGTGTCTTTATATGCCAGGCAAATTAACTTCGAGGTCTTAAACTTCAGTGGTTTTATTGCTGGTATGTGCTTTAACCTAGTGTTAAAGGCTGCACCAGAGGAATTAATTACACATTTTGTTTAGAGGTTCAGGAGAGGAAAAGGATCCCATTCATTCTCAGCTCCACCTCTTATCTCCAGGGAGTTGAAAGCAATATGAGTTAAATTCAGCTTTATGGGATTTAAGGGACAGATCTACTCACACTTCTCTCAGAAACAGCTGGAAAAGGTGCAGAAAGTCAAGTGCTACTCTTACAGATGAGAGCATCATAAAATGATTGTTAAAGTAACAGAAAACAAGATGGACCTATTGTTACAAGACCTCTGTGTATGTTTGCATTTCTGGACATAAGCACATTTAATCTTTTTTGCCTCAGATTCTCCCTAAAATTGGGAGTGATCACTGTGTGTGTATCTGCTCAGTATCTGTTCTACTGTTCTCTAGCTTAAGATAGACCTTGTACAGCCAGCATCCAGGAAAATGTTGCTTACATTTCTAGGACAACAACTGATGGACTGATTTTTTTACTCATGTTTTTAAGTCAAACAATGCAACTCTTCCTTCCCCCTTCACAAGCCCACAGTCATCAGGCAACCATAGTCCACTTGCATAAGGCATTTATTCATAATAAATCACCTTTCAAAAGAAATCTGAATCACCTTTCAAAAGAAATCCATTTGATTTTCCCTTTTCTCCTCTGCTATTTTTTGCTTCTTGCTTGCAACCCTCATCTGCCCTATTGAGGAATTTGTTTTATTTTAAAAACTCTTTTTTTTTTCCTAATTAGTTTGCCATTTACACTGTTTTTCTGTTCCAAGAGTCCAAAATACGTAAGCTTTGCATATCTGCAACTGAACTACTCCCCATTTGTTTTGATACTTAATACAAGTGTAGAAAACTCACATCTAACAGTAACTTTGTAAAAGCTGTGAACTCTTAAACACACAGTCTTTCTGTGGTCAGTACATTTATAAAAATGTAAATGTCTCAACTGGCTTCTTCTGAGGAAGAAAGGTTTTCATTTAAAAAATCCTAACAAAACCCAACCAAACAACAAAACCCAAAAACCCAACACATATTGCTGTCTGTAACCAGTTTATTAATAAGTGTATCAAAATTACCTAATGTTGCTGTAAGCACTGATGCACAAAAAACCCCAAAAATCAAATCAACCCCCCCTCAAAAAAAAAAAAACCAAACCCACCAACCCCAAAACCCAAAAAATCCAAACCAGCCTTGAAGTATTTTGCACTTAGAAACTTGAAAGAATGTGAAACTGTCTGCTCCAGCCCTGGAATAAAGCATTCACAACAGCAAACTCTGTTGTGACAGGGTTAAACAACAGTCAGGAAAGGGTTACAGGCTGCCTGCTTGTCACTTGATTCATCAGGGCTTTAGATGAAGATGTGTGCCCTTTTTCTGGCATGGAAAGCCTGGGAGCCCCTGGAGCTGGCTTTGGATGAGGGAATAGCTTTGCTTTGTGTTACTTTATGAATTTGATGTTTGGATAATAAACTGTATCCTGGAGCAAAAGCTGAAGAAGACTTGGGTATTTCTGTGCCTTGACCTTTACCTTCCCCCTGGGCAAGAAAGCCCACCAGCATACAGGCTGTGAAAGAGCGTGTGACAAGCATAGTAAAATATTTTCCTTTTCCTTCATTAAAGTATTCCTGGGTTATGTTATTGAAAGAGAAGTGTGAGGAGGCAGATATGAAGAAGTAAAGAAGCAGCAGCCTACGTTTGACTTGTACATGCAAGAGGAAGTCCTACAGAAGACAAAAAGTAGATGAAAGTAGAGTGATTGAGATTAGATCAGGATATCTGTCTAATATTCTGCATTTGATCAGGTTGCAAAGCCGTGGCTGCTGGAGTATGAGTTACATCTTCTGTCTCCAGAAAATTCTAAATTCCCAGCTAGGAAAGCTGACATCAGATTAGGAGGACAAACCAGTTACTGTCATCTTCAGCTGTATAGGGATCACAGGAATGGATCCCACGTCTCAAACAATACAAGGGTAAAATAGGGTGGCAGTAACAATCTGCTGCAGTTTCCAAAGTGGGCAGAGCTCTGCCTGCATGGCACTTAGTGCTGTGGAGGTAAGTGGGAATCACTCCCAAAAGAGTGCATCAGCCAGGAGAGAGAGAGAGAGGGGGGAGGTACAAATAGTTCAGTAGGTGTGACTAGGGACTGGTTGCACCATCCATGTTTATATAATGCCTATGGAAAAAGTGATCATGCTAATCATGCTAATTTTATATTAAACATTTTTGTATGGCAGCAGGTTTTGAAAAATCTTGATAAACTCAATATTTTCTAAATTTTCCCACTGACTTAAGCAGCATAACATTTTCTTTAAAGTTATTCCAATCAAGAGAAATGATAGACCATTTTATTTAAGTAATTATTTTCACATTTGTTCAAGTTAAAGAGGAAGGCTTCAGCAGGCTGCAAACATGGGAAACAAGCTTAGTATCCCAAGTGATTTGGGTATGCTGCAGAGAAGGCTGGACCCCAACATGATGAAGTAATAGCAGTGTAGAGAACTAGATACAAATGGTATTGGTTCATGGTGCCTATCTGATAGTCAGTAGCTTCAATACTCATGTCCCTGAATGGCAACCTTGCCTGAGAATGCAGCCTCTGCATAAGCATCAGGGAACTTTGTCAGATTTAATTAATTGAGGCACTGCATTCAAGAGACACCTGTGGCAAAGTTTAAGCAATGGAAACACTTTGGCTTGCTTAGGCTGATGTAGACATCAGTGTTTAGGTGGATATCTTAAAAAGTAATGAGGTCCAATGCTGTTTTTTTCTAGCTCTTATGAATGTCTGACCAAAACCTACATGATCACCACACAAGATATGAACGTAAGAAGAACTTGGTACCAAGACAGCACTGGAAAAGGCTTCCCATTGGAGGTTTTGGTAAGTTAGAAAAATGTTTCTCTACTGTTGTTGTCTACCTTGTTTTGATTGGTGTGAATGAGTTTAATTGTGGCTCATTCCAGGATGGTTTGGCCTGTGGTATATTTGCAGAGCAGGGATGGTAGTGGCCCTGATGCACTTTAGTGCCCTTTAATACATTTTACCAAACACTGCAGGTGGAAACAGCCAGGGAGCTGCCTGCTCTGTGCTAGTCCATACACCTTTTCTCTTGAAGGGTTCTTAAGCTGATTCTTCTTTGTCCTGGTAATGTCATTCATATCTGAATGCTTTTTCAATCCTACTAGTTAACAGTCTTGTTAGATGATTTTACTATGATTTTTAATGTTCACCTTTCTGGTGACATTAACAACTGCAACCCCTTCATTTAACTGTCCTTCAAGCTCTTAACTGTTGGAAGCCAAAGTAGCACATAGCATGCACATTCCTCTTTGGACAGCTATCTCCCAGCATGCTGAGCTGTAGGATCCATGAATGCACAGTAATGCTACTTCAATGTGCTATCAGATCATCTGGCACAATAAAATTGTCCTATCACAGTTTTTACACTTCATGCCAGCTGCATAAGATGTGTTACCCATAACAGCAATATGAAAATAAATCCTATCTAGTCTGACATTACCTCTGCACAGGTGACCATGTATCTTTAGAATAATCTGGAGCAGTCTGAACTGACAGAGCAAGTTTGTGGCTGTTTTACATAGCCCAGGAATTTTAGATATATATTCCAAGTAAGCTTGGCTTGTGGAGTTGTATTACTGAGTTGTTCCCTGACTTGTTCTCTGTGGAGCATAATTCTTACTCTTCTGTCGAGGTCAGTTGAAATCATTATTTCAACAGGTAAGTACGTGGATTCTGTTTATTAAGGCATTGGACATTTAAAAAAGAGTTTCTTCCTGTGATATTAATGTACACCTCCTCAATATATTTTGCTCTGCAGCATTCTTGTTACATATTACAGGATGAATGTTTACTGGGCTCTTCCCTATTTGGTCTTGATTTTGGATTAGGCAACTGTCCAGATTATATAGCAAACCAGTTTGTAAGAAGTATAAGTAACTCTGCCAATCCATTGTACTAACTATAGAAGAACAATTTAAGTGTAAGGAGTTACTTATATTTAAATTCCAGCCAGCATCTGAAATAAATCCCCTAGGGACACAGATGTATTTGCATAAATGTGCACAGATCATACTGATAATTATGTGAACGACATTTTTTTTGTCAGCTAATCACAGACCCTTTTGCAATCATTCCTAAGCACAACACTACAGTGCACTTGTGAGGTGGGTAATTATTAAAATTCCATTTTAGAGAGCAAAACAGTGAAACAACATGATTAGGGACTTTCCAGAGGCCATCCCTGACATTTTTTACTTGCTTGGAAATAAAATCAAATTTAATTACTTCTGTTCTTGTACTTATCTACAGATTCATGTTCTTTTTTCATAGTTCTGTCTGGCATTACCTTTTATACCTAGTATCTTTTTACATTCAGGCATAACCTTGCTAAGTGTGGATGGATAACATTTGACAGATTTTTCATCTTACTAAGAAAATGTGAGAAAAAATCCCAACATCTTCTATACCAGGAGGAATAAATACATGCACCTGCTTCTGCTGATTCCCAAACCTTGTTTTGACATGTCAGACCTGTATTAATACGAGCTAGGCACCACACTCACTTCCATCTTGATGCCAAGTGCTGAGGCTGGCTGATGATACTGGCTCATCCTACTTGAAACATTTTCTTGGCACCTCTTATAAACTCCTTTGGGAAATCTGTCAACAAAACACAGATTTAAAACACCAAACATAGAAGGAAAATAAATGTGGCAAAACAGTCAACTCCACACGTGATCAGGAAGAGCATGTTCTGTTTCACCTGTCAGGTTGTCATCTGGGACAAAGGACTCCAACTCTGCTGTGGATGTGGTCATGCCCTGGCTCATGGGAGAGGAAATCCTTGCAGGGTTCACCTGCTGAGACCTGGAAGCACACCTTGGCTGCAGGTGCACATCTCACAGTGCCAGCAAGGCATGCCTGAGCATCTGGAGGGCACAGCATGGGGCCCCTTGTTCCTTGGCTTTGTTGTCCCCATGCACAAGGTGGAGCGAGCAGCCTAGGAGGTCAAGTGACTAAAAACTACAGCTGGAAGTTGCCAAAAAGAAGAATTACAGATCTGGAGCCATGGAGGGCTGAGGAGAATCTCCAAGGATAACACAGACCACCCTGTTGCTGCCAAACCTGGATCAAATATGCCTGTAATGCTTCCATTATGCTTCCACAGATGTGTGTCTGAGCTCTCCTGAAAACCCTTCCCTCTGGAGATCCCACTCTGTCCTTTGACAGTACAACTGGGGCTTTGTTGCCCTTTGCCAAATGTCATGATTCAGGTTTCCTTCTTGCAGTTCAGACACATCACTTTTTATTCATTAAAGATTGAGTGAATAAATTCTTCTGTCTGTGGTCTTGAATACATTTGAAGTCTGACATGGTGTTTCCCCTTAGTTTTCTTTAGATAGAGTCTCCTTGTAAATTAGAGCTCCCAAAGTTTTGGTGATTNTATCTTGCTATTCTCCTATGTCGCTTTTGCTCTAAAACAGGACAAAGTATTCAAAAAAAGTACAAGCAAGTAGAACAAAAATATTTTATTTTTTAGGATAAATCTTGTGACACATCATTCCAGGACTTCTGTTTGTATTAGCTTGTGCCTGTTTTCCAAGCAGGAAGGAGTTTATTTCAATATTATATGTCCTGAAGCAAGATCTTGTGAAGTAATGAAAAAAGTTGAATAAATGCAGTGTGAAGAAGTTATAATAGTTAAATATGTAGCTCTTTTTGATTTACATTGCTTTTATTAGTTTTATTGTCATAACAATGTTGTGATAATTAAAAGTGTTCCCTGTTTCCATTGGAAACACAGGGGTTTATGTGTCTTCAGGAGGAGTTATTCTACTTTAGCAGAAGCTATTTTTTATCATCTTCTTGGAAAACACTTCATTCCTTCCTGACTTCTCACTCTCATCTCCCAGCAAGTCTATTTTGATGCTTGAAAAAATACGGTAGTGTTTATTTGGGTAGGGTATACAGTAGGATCATCTTCTTCATCAAAATTATCTTTCATTTTCTTCCTTCAGTATCTGTCCATTCCATCTTTTCAGAAAGTGTCTCTGGTATTTCACTGGCATATCTTTTGTCATTCAAAATAGCTGTGCTGTTTGGGACAGAAAGTAGAAAGAGAGCAATTTTGTAACCTGGGCATATGTGAAAGATTCTAATGAGAGTCTTTCTAAAGAAATCAATGCCTACTAGGATAAATTCCCTCTCTGAATTTGCTGCAAGTGCAGTAGCTCCATGTCCATGGTAAATGCCTTTGCTGGTTGCAGGTGTGGAGGACTCATTTAATTACTGCACCCAATTATCAGATACTCTCCCTATTAACCACATGAAATGTGGGATTCTTGTGGGGTTTAGTGGAAGTTACAAGGCATTTATGTATCCCAATAAGGTTCTTCATGTGTTCCTCACACCCCTCTGGCTTAGCATATGCAGTAGCATTTCTTTTGACTTGGTCCTTCTTCAGGGCTGTTGGGAGGATTCAGGCTAACCCTCTGTGACAGCAGATCAGTTTTTCCATGGTATATGTGGCTGATTCCTTGATTTTCATGAAAATTTTCATCTATGACTAAGCTGATGTTTTCTAGCATGAGAGGCTTACACTGCAATGAGTGCATCAGCTTGGAAAGATTGTGAGTGAGAATGAAGACAAGAAACATTAGTAAAGAACTTTACACTAAAAAAACACTGAAAATATTTGGCTGTACTGTGGAACGTTGAAACTATTAAAAAGTGAGATGTGTCATTTTTTTTTTTCTCCTAGCTACATGCAGCATGTGTTTCCCATGTCTCATATTACAAGCAAATGTGAACTGAGGGTTTATGGTAATACCACCTAGGAAGTATGATATCATCTTCCCCACAGGTGGTAAGTCAGTTTTCCAAGGTGTGTTTACACGGAGCATTTCAGAGCACCAGCACACACACCAGATCCTTAAGTAATATCTGTAATTATGGAAGCGTTTGAGGAATAAACACTGTCTAGCCAGGTATGACTTTTAAAACTCCACATGGCCAAATATGTGATGTCATTCATATTATCTTGATAAATCCTTGTTAGGGCATGAATCCAACTAAACTTATATGAAGCTGATAAAATGATTTATAAGTGCGAACATGTAGAGCTTTTGTAATCAGACTAGTTGTTAATAAGATAAATAATCTGATAGTGTGGAAGCAAATTTCCTTGTATTTTGAGATTTATAAATCCTGTGTTTCAGGATGATGGTCTGTTTTTATCTAAGCTGTGAACCACAAACACAACAAATTGTACAAGACTACTAGAGGAAAAGTGACAAAGATTGCCATCAGTCACATTGCCATCAGCCTAACTTGATGCATTTATTTTCCTTTTGGGTCATCAAAGGACTGAGTACCAAAGATTAAGTTTATTAAAGTATTAGCTTCCTTTTATATTCTTTTTGTTTGGGTTTATTGAAAAAATGTCATGAAGTTTAAGAGGTTGGAAATGACTCTTGCCAGCTAAGTCTGTTTTCTATTTGTTTGGCTTTTTTTTTTTGTTTTTTTTTTTTTTTTTTTTTTTTTTTTTTACGTTGGAAGCACATATATAAAATTTGTGCTTAAAAAGTGTTAAGTGGTGTAAAACCATATCTCTGTGTGTCACTTTGGTTCCAGTGACAGATTCATGACTGTCTTTCTCTAGGACCTGGGATATTTTTGTCAGAAAATGGTACAGAAGGATAAGACTCTACATCCTTTTGCCATTGCAGCACTCATCTCTCACTTCGGTTTTCGTTGTTTTTTCACAGTCTGATCCTGTTCAAGTGGCTTAGCAGATGTGCTTGACCACCTACAGACTTTCTGGACTATTTTCCTTCCTGGCTTTTCAAGTTCAGCTATTCATGAAATCTGAACTATGTGTTGATCTCTGAGGCTGTTCCAACTTTCCTTAATGCAGCAGTTATTTAAAAGAAGTAGGCAGCAGTCCTGCAAAATATTTGTCCACATTTCTCTTGGATGCTTTCCTTTAGTTAACAGATGAGAAGAGTGTGTGGTTTAAGCTAGTTTCCTGCAGAGGCAAAGCAAGTGCAATACTTGCTGTCTGCACACATGTGACCCACAAACAGCTTTTGAACCCACTGGCCTCTCTAAACTAGAGGAATTGAGATCCCCAGGGTCCTGGAATTCCTATAAACTTCAGTCAAACTGAACAGAAGAGAGATGTATCATCAGAGGTTTGCTGAAGGGCATACTTCATCACAAGCTCATCCTTTAATAGACAATTCAGTCACAAGACCCTAATCCACAGGGGCAGGTTCAGTAGTTTCACATCCCTTGGCCAGAAGTGAAGCAATGCTCTTTTGAGTGCAAGTCTTGAATTTTATGAAATACTTTTCAGAGTGTATTTCTCTTGACTTCCACATCAGTCTCCTGATAATTTTTTTTTCTGGTCGTTTTATGCATTATGGTGCACCACAGGGCTTGATACTGTACCTACTTACTTTTTATGCATATATATTGTTTCTCAGTGCAGCTTTTCACTACAGAGCTACAAGGCATGGCTACATTAATCATTCTTCAGCACTCCTTCTTTCCTGATGTGTCACATTCTTCTCATTTGTGCCGTGATCGAGAGAGAACATTGCTGGAACACAAGTTTTTGATCAAAAACAATACTGAACCAAACCAAAGTGATATTTTGCCAGTTTTGTTGTTTATGTGACAGCATTTTCAGTGTCTATTTATAAACTCTTTAATCTGTAGCACTTGAACGTTGCTGGTCTTCGTTTTCCTTCTTCTCTCCAAGGAGAAGTGTTTGACTGTCAGTCAAGTCTTTAGGCGTGGCTCTTCCCAGTGGCAGCACAGGCTCAGCTGGAACTCCAGAGGGCTGTGGATGTCAGGTCTCCTCAGAGCCTTGTCCCTTGCCAGTGGTGTGGTGAGGGCTCCACCAGAGCTCAGTGCCAGAAGGGGCTGGCCTGGGGACAGACAGGGCACCACCTGGGCATGCCAGTACACACTGGTGTTGTGCAAGGCCTTGGGCAGTGAGAGGGCCTTGCAGTCAGGCAGGGGCAGGCTGCTTCCTAGGATCATTTGAGCCTTTTCTAAGCTATTTAGTCTGCATAATTTGGATACCATGAATATTCATACTCAGGACTTGGCCACTGCCTTGGGTTTCCAAAGCAGGTGGTTTATCCGAAGTCTGTCACAGTCAGCCCAGACTTTTTTCCTCAGGCCCTCAGACTAGTCAATCCCAGCTCTTGTTTTTTAGAGTTGCTACAACTTGATTCTTGCTGGAGCAGCAACAAACTCATATGCAGCTATTAGGGAGAGATTTGCTGCCAAAACTCCTGCTCTCAGTCTTTTTGACCACAAAGTGTGATAAAGACAGTAGGGATCCAGATCTAGACACATTCAGCTCATCTGCATTTCTCTATAAGAAAATATCTATTTCTGCCCTCTCTTATTACAGCTTCAGAAGTATGTCAATTGTTTCTAGTTTTGGATGAAGCATTTATTTTTTGCCTTATAAAACAGTAAGAGACCTCTCCAACTCACTGATGTTGCTCAGAGGGGTAGAGTGACTCTGGGAGGAAAGATAAAGTAGCCTGAGCTGTGGAGAATCCAAGTATTTCAGTTTTTGTAACTTAGGCTTCTCTAAAAATTATGTACATTGCATGAATGAGACATTTGGGTCGACTTACCTGCAAAAGTTTTGAGATGAGGATTCCCATTTGAGTTTTATCTCACGTAGTATGACCTATTCATGGCAGTTTTCACTTTTTCAGTCATTTCATATCTATGAGAAATAAGATTATGCTGTGAAAAGTATTACACCAACAATGACATTTGAAATCTGAGTACCTGCTTTCACTAGAACAAAGCTTGTATTCTCCTTGGGCCACTGTAATCACTATTCCTTTTAGGAAATACATTTCTGAGATGGATTTGAAATGGTAATGTTGAAACCCAACAATAACTCAAGAAATGCATTTGAAAGATGATTTGCACAGCTCTGCAACATTTGCCGTCAGCAATGCTTTAGAAGAGGAGTAAAGTTTCTCACTTGAAAGGAAAGAAGGCAGCACTGGATTTAGAAGTGTCTTAAGGTGACTAAATGAATTACTCCTGTTTCATCTATTGACGTGTGAGGTGGGAGCTGCTTTTGTTAGTGACTGACAGCACAGAGACAGAGTCACCCAGGAAAGCACCTGATAGTCTGATTTACTCATTGCCTTCCTCTACCTGACAACCAAGAAGTCTCCAAGCAAACGATTTTCTAAGAATGCCTCAGGCTGATGCATAAAAAAAGCTGGCTTTGCCTGGAACATGTTTGGTCCAGCAATTTGATCTCCATGTCTTCAGATATTCCTCACCAGGCATGACGTGTCAGTCCCCTTCTGACTACAGAGGGAGCAAAGCTTCCTCAGTTTCCCCTTCTAGCATATGAAGAGTAGAAAGAGGCTCCTTCTGCCTCCTTCAATGAATCCAAATTTCCACAGAGAATGAAAAGATTGATGTTATTTCATTTGGGATGGCGTAAGCAAAAGAGAATGTGTAAAATTGGACAATACGGTAAAACATTCAGAGCAGTTAGACTTGTTGGTTTTATTACCTTTCTCACAGCACAGGAGCAAGGGAGATGAAATATGAGAAAATTCCAAATAGATTAAAGGAAATGCATTTTATGTAACATACAGCTGGAGCTTGAGACTCATTGCCAAGCAGTTACAAGACTCAGGAGCAAGCGAGACTAGGAAGAGGACAGGGTTCTTCTGTGAGCAGCAGCAATTTTAGAAGTACTTTGAAAGGGCTCAAAAACAGATTTAGAAGGAATGTAAAACCTGAGCTAGTTGTGAAATTTGCATGAATCAAT
Organism: Aegithalos caudatus; assembly: GCA_013389925.1. Taxonomy (NCBI): domain Eukaryota; kingdom Metazoa; phylum Chordata; class Aves; order Passeriformes; family Aegithalidae; genus Aegithalos; species Aegithalos caudatus. The sequence goes on from WEIU01013733.1 coordinate 366,670, forward strand.
CCCCTCAGATTTAAACACACAAATTCAGTGTTCTTCATAATCTGATCTTTTGAACCTGTAGATAATCATCCCTGTCAAACCTCACTGGTGTTAATTTTCCCATGTATCAAGAGTGTGCATTGCTGCTATGGGGTGCTGCAGTTACACAGACAGCACTTCATCAGTGTCTAGTCTGGGTTTTTCCAATCTTCAGGTTTTCACTGTCGTCTTCTAGGAATAATGCAGCCTCTCCTTTTTCTTCAAGATATTAGACAGGTGGGAGAGCCTGTTTCCCTGTAGGAAATGTTTGCATGGGGGATTTATTTGAGCAAGTCCTGAATGATCATAACATCAAGTAAGTTTTGAACAGAACAGGATTTTTGTGGCTGGTCATGATTCGTATGTTAGTTGTTCACCTCCAGATCTAAGTGCTTCTTCTTCAAAAAGGAGGATTCTTTTCCTTGCTGGATCAAAGGATCACAGAATATTCTGAATTGAATGGGACACATAAGGATCATCAAAGTCCAGCTTCTATCCCTGCACAGGCCAACCCTAAGAATCACACCATATCTCCTCTGATAATGCAGAAGAGGAGATTTATTGATCTGTTATTTTGTTCCCGTAAAGATGTCAGCTTGCAAGTTTCTTCTCCCTCCAGGTGATTGCATGGTCACCATTTGCACATTTCCAGCAGTTTTTATCTCCTCAGGGCATATCTCTTTTGAATGCAGGGTTTTGTCAGGAAGTTGAGAAGGAATCTACAGGTACGGTGAAGTTCTTGTAGGAGACAAAAGACCTGGCTGTTGTCCCTGTGTCCGTCTGGTAAGACAAGAGGGAAGAGTCGAGCGATGTAGACCCACAGTTGTATCATCTATGTCATCCACATTATGAAAACTAGATCCATGGGCAAGGAAAGAAGAGGAAAGTTTGCTTTGTCATGTGAGAAAAAATGCTTAGCCACACTGAGGCATTTCAGACTATCTTCTTATTTATTCTTAAAACACTTTTATTTCTTTTTAACATTAGTCATCAAACAAAATATTTGGAGTTTTTAAGAAGCACAGTTACTTTTTGCTTTGTAAATAAGGGACTCACTCAGCTATAGCTGTCTTTGTGATCTGTTTTGTGATTCAATGGAAAAGTGATGACAGGTGTTGTCAGGCAGTAATGAATTCTTTCAGCATAACTGTCCAGGCTCTTGAATGATTTATTTTGTGTAAAGTATTTGGCAAAAATGGAATATACTTAATCTGTTTAAACAATGAGAAAATGATTAAACTAAACTTGCTGCCTGCCTGGGTGCTGTGTGTTAGAATGCAGCACCTTATCACTACAGTGAGAGGTGCAGAACCAATTACTCTGATAACAGGAAAAGGTTTCATAATGAGCAATTTTCTTAGTGAGAAGAATGACAGCTCTTCTTTTAGATTAGCATCAAAGCCATAGAATCATAGAATTATAGAATTGTTTAGGTTGGAAAAGCCCTCTAAGATTTTCAAGTTCAACCTTTAACCCAGAATTGCCAAGGTCACCACTAGACTGTGTCCCTAAGTGCCACATCTACATACCTTTTAAACACCCCAACACCATTCCCCCCACCCCCACCCCCCAACAACTCAGTTCCAGTGATTGATAGCCCTTTCTGTGCAGAAATTCTTCTCATATCCAATCTAAACCTGCCCTGGAGCAACTTGAGGCCATTTCCTCTTGTCCTATCTCTTCTTATTTGGGAAAAGAGATCAAGCCCCATCTCACTACACCCTCCTTTCAGGCAGGTGTAGAGAGTGGTAAGGTCTCCCCTGAGTCTCCTTTTCTCTAGGATAAGCACCCCCAGCTCCCTCAGCTGATCCTCTCAGCACCTGTGTCCCAGACAGCCTTGTTGCCCTTCTCTGGACACCTCAGTGTGCTCCCCTAGTGAGGGGCCCAGAGCTGGACACAGCACCCAGGGTGTGGCCTCACCAGTGCCAAGTGCAGGACAGTCACTGCCCTGGTCCTGCTGGACACTATTGCTGATACAGCCCAGGATGCCACTGGCCTTCTTGGCCACCTGGGCACACTCTGGCTCCTGGTCAGTGGCTGTCAACCAGCATCCCCAGGTCCTTCTCCTGCAGGCAGCCAGCACTTGGCCTAATTGGACATCACACATTTGGTGTCCACCCTGTTCTGATCCCTCTGCAGAGCCTTCCTAACATCCAGCAGATCAATGCTCCTGCCCAGCTTGGTGTTGACTGCAGACTGACTGGGGCTACACTTGATCCTCTCATCCAGGCTTTTGATAAGGTTATTAAATGGCTGCAACACTGAGCCCTGGGGAGCACTATTTGTGACCAGCTTCCAGCTGGATTTAACTCCATCTGACACCACTCTGGACCTGGGCATCCAGCCAGTTTCTTACCCAGCAAACATCTGCTCTTGGCTCTTTCCAAGCCAAGAGCAGATGCTTTCTCCAGGAGAATGCTGTGGGAAATTATGTCAAATTCTTTACCACAATCTGGGTAGAGAACATCCTGTCCCATTTTGGCTGAGATAGAGTTAATTGTCTACCTGGTAGCTGGTACAGTGCTGTGGTTGGGGTTTGGGATGAGAATGATGTTAGTAACACACTGATGGTTTAGTTGTTACTATGCAGGGCTTACTCTAACTCAAGGACTTTTCAGTTTCCCATGCTCTGCCAGTGAGGAGGTGCATGAGAAGCTGGGAGGGAATGTGGCCAGGACAGCTGACCTGGCCTGTCAAAAGGGATATTCCATAGCAGGGAACACCATGGCCCATATATAAACTGGGGATGTTACCTGGAATTGGGTTGATGGCTGCTTAGGAAAGGCTGGGAATCAGTTAGAAGCTGGTGAGTAGTTGTATTTTGCATTGCTTGGGTTTTGAGTCTTATTCCTTTCTCTCTTTTTGCTATATCCCTTTTCCATTACTGTTATTACTAGTATTAGTATATTTTACTTTCTTTCAATTATTAAACTGTTCTTAGACCATGAAGTTTTTCTCCTTTTTCTGATTCTACTGCTGATTCCACTGGGGTGGGGAAAGTGAGCCAGTGTCTGTATGGTAGTTGCCAGCTGGGGTTGAACCATGACACATCCACAAGGTTTGTGGATCCACCATTGTTCTCGTTCTTGTTGTTGGTTTTCACTGCATTAGAACAGACTACAGCATTAAAAACAAAGGTCTTCATTCCCCATATCCATTACTTTGTTCTCATGAGAAGAAACCCGTGTCTGCCTGTTATAATAAACTGATGTACCAGATTATGGTGAAGCTAATCGGAGCTGACAGTATAATAGGAGCAACTGCAGCTTAAGTTGCAATAAATTTGTTTGTTTATAGACAGGATTTTGCAACAAAGAAAGAGTTTTATAAATCAAAGAGATCTCCCACCAAACTTACCTTACTGAGGAGTAAAACATCTAATAACTAGAAAACAGAATTGTTCTGAGGAAGCAATTTATCTAATTCCTTTTTAAATAGCTGATAGATGAGCATAGCTGATAGATGAGCATTTTGTTTACTTAAGCCAACCAGCACTGACACTCTTTAATTCAGTCCCACAGGACCATAATATGTTTTCTACATCCTGATGACAGGTGAATGCCAGTTTCTTACCTTTCCTTTTGCTTTTAGTAAATTTGAGGACTTTTCTGGTTTCAGGAAAAAAATGGGCTATCAAACGATGAGTCAAATAGACTTCTTAAATTCTCTTATGTATTCTAAAATATCACAAAACTCAAATAATTGTTATGGCTCAAGTCCAACTCATGTTTTTTCATTCTTGGGTTGACAATTTTGTTATTGTTTATCCATTCTGACAAGTTAAATGCCATCAGGATGGGATCCATGCTGTACTGTCTATGTCTATGTCCCAGTCTTATCTCTAATTTGAAACTTGATTATGGAAATGGTACAGTAATTATCATCTTTTGGTCACTGTTACTGGGCTAACCACCTTTGCATACTTCTTAGCAAGGCATTTGGGACACGAATAGGTTTGGATATATGCATAGAAAGCAGTACCAGGAATTTTCATATCAGTTTATTTGCTATTCACAGAAAATGCATCTTTTTCTTTTTGATGGATAGACTGTGAGTGCAGGCTTCACACATAATTGCATTTTAACCTTCTCTAAATCTACTGGTATTGGTTAATGAATATTTTAAATTATTTTAACAACCAGATATTTCAAAATGTGTACAGCAAAAAGCAATGTTTTTCTACCTGATGGATTAAGAAATATACTAAGAGATATATTAATGTAGCATTAATGCAGAATGCTACAGCATTCTTCTTTCAGTATAATAGACTATAGATCTGTAATTTGCAGCATGACCATAAGAAAGTTACCATCCCTTGCCTGCTGCTTAGATGAAGTTGTTTGTTTTCACTGCTGCTACAGGCAGGCTGCACCAGAGCATTCCCCTTCTGACAGTCAGCTTGGCTGGATCTTCTCCTGCCAGGGCACTTTCCCCTGGGTATTAAATTGCAGCAATATAATATCTCAGTTTTAATTTTGTCAGTTTTCTCTTGCATCAGGCATTCTCTTACCATCTTTTTGGTCCTTCCCTACCTGTCTCAGGTGGAATTAATTTTTCCTGAACACACAGCCAGCAAGATCTTTGTACACCAGTGTAGCTGAGGTTTTACTCATCTGTGATATTAGCAATAACACTGTTGTTGCTGGAAACTCCCTTAGTTTTCCTCTGCAGGTAATAATGAGCAACACCTGACACCACATTCAGCACAATGCAGTGAAACTGGCAGGAGCCAGTGTAATGTGTACCTATTTTATAGGTACAGTGTCATTGCCACAGAGAATCACTAGCAAGAGCCCACCTAGTCATTTTTAATGAGTTTTAATTTGATAGATAAGACTTGTAATTAAGGACTGGATAAGCACTGTGCCAACAGGCTCTCTAGCTGCCAGGCCAGATAGGTTGGGATAAGGAATGGGCTGTGTCTCTCTGAAAATCAACAGCAAGTTTTCCTCAGAAGCTTGTTCTCAGGCTTACCTCCTCAGGCTTACCTCAGGTTAGCACATTATATTTTTATTGCTGTGGTGTTTGTGCTTTTTTAAAAAATCTCCATTGGAGGGAGCCTGTTAAAACCTGCCAATAGCTCTTTCCCTTCCACTTCTGAGCCTGGGGTGCTCTTGACTGGCTGCTCTGTGACTTCAGAGTGTTTGCAACACTTCCTGGCTTTCCTGTAAACCTGTCAGGAAAGGGACACTTCCAAAAATACATTAAAGTATCTTCTAAAATTCTAAATACTTGCATGAAAAGCAAGGTTTTGTACAAAGAACCTGCCTGTGGAAAGGTTTTATGGTCTTCAGGAGCAAGGCTGTGGAGTATGCCCAGATGAGGCTGCACCATGGAGTGCTGGCTGCAGCCTCCACTTCCTTCAGAATGTCCCTCTTTCCTCCTTCCAGGACTCTCTCAGTTAAAATTACTTAGTTTTGCTGGCACTAGTTGAGCTCATTTGGACTGAAAGGGACAGGATGGCTCTCACAAGCCAGGAGGTGGCAGCCCAGACAAGGGAGGGCGGAGACATCTTGTCCCCACACAGATACATCACTGGGGGATGTCTGTCTGCAGCCAAATGCTACCACATGCCAACGCTGTTGGGAGTCTCTTATCTGCATTAATTTGGGGCCTGCCCTCTCTTCCTTGAAACTGTGACATTTGAAATTAAACTTCATGTTCTCTCTAAATAATCTTAATTGGCAGCAAGCTCATTGAATGTGGTCTTTTGCATAAATTAAAACCTGCTGCAGCGCATTTGAGGCTGTCCTGAAACAGGTTCACTGTTGCAAGTGGACTTCAATTTTGTGCCACTTCACGTGAATTAATCTAAAACTGGTCTACCAGGGCAGTGCCTTTCTTCAGGGCAAACCCCACTCAGGTAAGGGTAGCTGATCCACAGCCAACATTGAGTCCATACTCTCCGTCCTACAGGGTATGTGGCTGGAGCTCTAATAGAATCATTTAACTGCACCTGCTGAAAGAAACTCTGAAGAGCATGTCCTTTCATTAGTTGTCTCCAGGGTTTGTCCATGCTCTTACCTCCCCATAATAAATATATTATGTCTGTTGGCTGCGGAAGCTTAATTATGTACTATAAGCACTTACCTATAGCCTTTGAGGGGTGTTTCATCCCATTCACTTCAGGGAGATCACTTCTGCATGTGCATCCATCTGCACAGAAATATTTGCAGAATTCTAATCCATACTTGTCTTTTTCCTTGGCTCTTTTTCCTGTGTTATTGTCAGCAAACTGTACAGCAAAAATCACCACCACAATTTCAAACACCGAAGAAATAGAATCACCTTAATAAAATCATTGCAGTAGGAACAAATGTTTTAAAAATGGGATATCTGCTGCATGAGATTGAAAGGGACTGGGGGATTTGAACAACTAAGAAAGATAATGAAAGCTACAGTTCTATTTATTTTGCAAATGTTTTACTCTTTTGGAAAAAACTTGATTTTTTTTTTAATGTAACAGAGAGATATCAATTTATCATTTGAATCAGTAGAAATGTGGGTTAATGCTAGAAGCAGTTGGCAACCCTTGAAGTTTCTCCATATGGGACTTCAGCTTAAATCTGGAAAGAGAGAATATCCACACAAGACAATGAAGAATTTGCACAGCCCTCATAAATTCCTTTTATCACCATTCCTCTTTTACCTCGGTGCCAAACCTGTTTGTGTGTGGCAGAGACTGCTCCAGCCTGGGTAGAGTGAGCACCCACATGCACTTTTTGAGTCTCTTTTTTTGGTTTATTTTAAATATCTACTAAAAGTAGATGTCAACTAAAGGTAAATGGAGGATATAAGCTGAAAGAGTGAATCTTACATGGCTACTTTTCTGCAGGTTTGTTTGTTTTTTTTTTAACTGCTATCCCTGTTTACAATTCTTTTATAAATACAGAGCAGGGAAAAACCTATCAGCATCTACTGGTTAAGAATGAAGCACCTTTCCAGATTAGAAAGCATAGAGTTATTGCAGTACATGGAGAAAAAAAGTAAATATTAGGGAAAAGAGGGGATTTAATTTTAAAACCTCTCTCTATATCGGCTGATTCCCAAAACAAAACCTTAAAAAGAGCCAATTGAAAACAATGTGAAAGAAAGTGCAAGAAATGTTATTAATGTGATCCTATCTGCTGAAATTGGCTAAGTACTTACACAGGTTGCTGAAAGAAATTCGATGCTTTATTCTTTCAGACTATTTGGATGTTGCCAGAGGTGGTATTCCACCTGCCTACAGGACACTATCTTCAACTTCATATCTCAAAAAAAAATTTTAAATTTATATTAATCATCTCATTTACAAGCTACTGGTACTGTACATGTCGCTGCAGATTAAATGACTCATTGGCTGGGTTTCAAATAGTAGAAAACAAGGCTCTGCTCCCACATCTTCCCTTTCTATCACACTGATTCGACTGCTATTTGCATTCTTTTAATCCCATCTGGAGCCTTCAGCAGAAGGGATTGTTTCGCTCTGGAAGATTAAAATTGGTCTGATGACAATCTGATGGAAATTTATCTTGTTCTCATGCTGGCATTTTAGAAGGCACTACGTTTCCATTAGGCCTGTGTGGGCTCCCACATCACTGGGGTAGGTCAGCTAGCCAGAATGATAGGTCATGGCCACACTGGTGCTGAACGGCCCAGGCTTGCTGGGAGGGATAAATCCTTGCATTTCCTATGGTACCACAGGGTAAGACCAGTTGACCACTGAGTAGTAGATAATATGCTTCTACCTTAGGCCTGGCTTTGCTGTATCCTTCCTTTGACGACATCTTAAGGGAGAAAAGAGCCTTCTGGGCTTGAGAAATTAAAGAGGTGTATCCAGGGGTGAGGCAGGTTCTCCATCACTTCATGCTTTGTGTGCAGTTCTGTGTTTGCAAAGAGGAATATTCCCAGGGCAGAGGGCTTGATTTGTGAGCAGGGTCCCTTCTCACCCATTGTTTTGAGTGTAGTCTTCACTGTGCTGTTGCTTACTGACAAATCTAGACTACCACCTGCTGAAGGAATTGTCTCTTCATATTGTGATGACTCTCATTGTCTGATTATGGGCAGGGCTCTGGCCAGGGGGGTACTGCTCTGCAGACTCTGCCTGTTAGATGCTCTAGGAATTTGCTCATCCATTCTTGAATCACTAATTTCTCATACATGTGGGTTTGAGAGAGCTGTGCAAGATGTATACAATTACTCAGAATCTACAGGATACACATAAATTTCTAGGTGGCACCTGGAAGAAAAGAGATCCAGGTCATGGTTTATATGCCTCTGAACACCCATGTTTAAGCTACTGCATTGACATCTAGGCTATGTCTACCCCCAAAACCACCCTATAATAGAGTAATTAATCTATGAAAGCACAGAACAGCTAATAATTACCCATAAAATGCTGCTTTTGTTTATCTTACAGAGAATAAATCAAGTTTTTGACAGCAGTTGTTGTTCTTCCTGATGATCTTACTTGCTGTACATTTTTTTACATTTCTGTAAGTCTTTGTATCACTAAGCACTTATCTGCAGCTTGAGGTCAGTGCTTTGTGGGGCTAGGACCAGGCAGTGTTTGTGTGCCCTTGCAGATGGAGATGGAAGCGTGCAAGGCTATGCCAGGCTCCTAGAAGCAAAGCTGCCTTTATTGCATCTCTTGGACCTTCCAGCAAACAGAGAGAAAGGGTGTCTTACAGGTTAGTTGCTTCCCAAATAATCAGAATAAGAGAATTGGTTATTGACAACCTGTCATTAAACTGTTGCTGAAAGCACTAAATTGTACTGTTTAACCTGGTTCTGCAGGACAGTTATCATGACATTGTGAATCATCAGTCTGAGATTGTATCAGTTTAAAAAAAACCAGAAGAGATATTGCCATCTTAGCTGCTTAAAACATTACCCTCTGCTTTTAGTGCAAGTCATCTGAAGGGGCTTCCTGTGAAGACTTTTTAAGAGAGGAGACCGAGACCTTATTAGAACATTTCGGTTAAATTTTCTCTCTTTCTAGATGTCTGTACTGCTGTTAGTTCCAAAAGTTAATATCCCATAGCACAAATTATAGGAAAGCTGACCTCCTCCAAGGAGATCCACAGCAAAAGCTTTGTGTTTCATGAATGGTTTTTGTGTGCTACTTCAGAATTATGAAACACACAAATCTTCAATCTCCTATGCAAATACTGTTTTTATATATTGTTTTTCAGAAGTAATTTGAAAAGCATTGGCTACTATTTGCATTTATTTCTTATTGCCCAGGACTGGCTATTTAACCTCTTTTCCTCACCTCACTTTTTCTGTAGTCCAACAATGCATTTTACTTGTCTGTTCTGAATTGCATCAGGTTTGCATGTGGAAAACATAGTGTTTAACCCACCCCAGAAACATTCTTCTTTGAGACAGGAAAAGGATTTTACTGTAGTTGAAATTCCCTTTTCAAATGTGAGCTACTTTATTTTATGGAACAATGAAAGGAAACCACACTGACTCCGTATGAGCACACAAGTTGTAAAAATGAAAACTGACAGGAAAACACAAATAAATATCACTAAGCATGTGATGACTGTTGAGTTTAAGGCCACATTTTATAGGATTTTTTAGGGAGTACAAGAAGAGTAAAGCGAAAAACCTAGAAGTCAGCCTGCCTGGGAGAGCAGATCATTAATGCAGTTCCAGAGACACCTCTATGTGAAAGAGTGGTTATAAGAAGTACCAACAGAAAAGATATTGCTGGTGTTTACTGAAAACTGTAAATATTCAAGGCAGAATGAAAATAGCATGTTAGGTAGACATAAGGAAGGAAATGAGAGTAATTGTTATCAAACCCACAGATGCCATTACATCCAAGCTCAAGGTTCTTCCTGGTTATGGAATATGACCTGAGTGATGCTCCCTAGCAGACTTTTCCCAGGTTTTATTAATTTTGATTGGAATCTGTGGGAAGGCAGAGGAACCTCTTTAGGCATTTGGTAGCTGAGAAAGTCTGGAATGGAGGCTTTTTCCCTCCTTACTCAAGTCATATGGTGCCTCATAAATGTTTTCTGTTTGCTTTGAAAAGGAAGCTGTTGTGCACATTAAGTGAGCCAACACACAGTGCTGAAGGAGGAAGGTTAATAAAGGAGGGGATAAAATCTTATGTTCTCTTTACAGTGGATGAAAATGAGGACAGTTGAAATATGAAACATGATCAGAATACAGCTTTGTACCTCCAAGTGTGAAATCAGTCTCTCCCATCCTAGTCTGTCCTTCCTAACCTTCATCATTGCCCTGCTCACTTTGGGATTTTCAGATGATGGTAATCTTTGCGGACTTATTCCTCATTTTCACTGCTCCCATTCAGGCATTTTTCTGTAATCTTTTCCCTATTTTACTTCTACTTCAGCATTCCCACCAAAACTTTAGTCTGGATGTTGACTACACCACTCCTGAAATACTGAAATATCTTCTGTTTAGCCTCCATTTTTCACTTTCTTCCCCAGATCATATTTGTCCATTTGTCCCGCCCTGGACAGACAGCCCTCAAACCACGCACATGCACACACCTTTTGGCTCACTCCTCAGTTAGCCCTTGCTTCTTCCATCCTATTCAAAAGTTTAGGTTTTACCTGTTATGTTCCTGCAGACAAATATTCTGTGGCATCTCTTCTTATGTCTTCCTTCCTTCATACTGCATCCGTTACCAGTGTTTCATCAGTTCTCTTTTTCCACCCATGTCCTTCATAGAAAACTCAGAAAACAGCAGCAGCCAAAGGAAGATCTGAATAAGGACTGTGGATATTACCCTCTTGTACCTTAAGTAGCAGAATGGTTCAGTCCAACAAATTCTGAATACAGACACAGGAGTTCTTAGAAAAGAAAATAGCATTACAACATCCCCTTTAAAGGGGTACTCATTAGTGCAGTGTAGACCTAACATGTGGGCAAGTGCTGATGAACCTGCTTTATCCCTTTCAAGTGCATAAAACTGTAAGAAATTGTAATAAATACCCATTCACTCATTCAGGCCTAGCAGACTTGAAAAATTGTAAATCTCATTTCCATGCAACGTCATGCGTAGTGTATTTTATGAGAAGCAATAGACTATGCTATATCTCCTGTGTTAATTGAAGTACAAAACCAGAGAGCTGATAAGGATTCCCATGAGCCTGCAATGCCACTAGTCACTATTACTTTTCAGGCATAATCTCTGTTACACATTCCATCACTAATATAGTAAAAAAAAAAAGGCATTTTTTCTTGGAAAATGCCTGTCAGTGTTGCAAATGATCAACAGCTTGGATGTCCTAATTGCCGCCTGTTAGAAAAAAATGAGATTTGCATGGTAGAACCCAGAGAATTTACACGGATAAAGGAAAAAATTCTCAACATAAAGGTTAATATAAACATATAGTGCCTGTGAGTGCAAAGGACACATAAATTGGTGGCTCATTACTGCAGACTGACCCATGGGTAGGAATGTCACCCAGCTCAGAGGCTTTCCCAGGAAGTTTGGCTGCAAAAGTTACAAAAGATAAGGACGTGCTTGTGGAGTCCACTAAATTAATGAGAGCTGAAAGTTGTTTGAAATATCCCGATGACCTCACAGATGGGATGCTTATTAAGGTATCTGCATCAGTCTCTTTTTTGTCTAACAGATTGTTGTAAAGCTTTGTTGAGGCGTAGCCAACAGTCCGTGAAGGTGTCTTCATGCTTTCTGACATACTAAGGACTGGGTGGGTTTTTTTTAGGTTAGGTTTTTTTTTGTTTGTTTGTTTGTTTGGGGTTTTTTTGGTTTTTTTGTTTTTTTGGTTTTTTTCTGAATGAATTCCAAACGAAAACCAACACGCAGATGCAATTTTTGTTTGTGGGCAAATTTGTGGACTAGCACATGCGAGGCAGTCAATTATGATTACTTCATCAACACGGGGTCTGCCCGCTACCTACGTGCCTATCTGCTCGAGTGCGCTGGTCAGGAGCCAACTGCAAATTTAGGTCTTGAAAGTCTGAAGAAAAGCGCTTTATGTGCAAGGGTCCCATGAAGGCTTCATAATGCAATTAAGCCCCATTTTAACAAAAGGCTTGCCATTTTGCTGAGGCGTGACATGAGTAATTAAAATATCATTTTAAAAAAGACAAATGAGTGTTCTTCTCTACTCTCTGATATTGTTTAAAATAGATGGGGGGAAAAGATTATGATTTTTGTTTGTTCCAGGGTCTTTTGAGTGGAAATCACAGGCAATGCAGTAAGCCTGCAGCAAAACATATGTATGCAAGCCCCTAAGGGGATCCTATAAATGAAACAGTAGCAAAACCGATTTCCTTCCCTTCTGGAAAGAAATAAGTTTTGAAGTGTTTTTTTCAGTTTGTTGTAGATGACTGTGTAAGCATAGAAGTGTTTTAGTAAACTCTAGGCATGAAGGAAAAGGAAATGCATAGTAAAAATTGGTACAAAGATTTTTCTTGCAGTGAAGTGCTGCTGGAATGGCATGAGACTATGGTGGGCCAACCAAAAGAGTAAGATATAGAGTGACCCTAGGTTAAAAGAGGAGAGCTGTAGTTCTAGTGATTCCTAAAGATGAGAAAAGAAACATAAATTTGGGAGGAGACATATTGTGCAAGGTATGTTGAAGGAAGCATATTTCAGTAACTTTATTTCAGTAGCTCTTTTTTTGGACTCTTTTTGCTAAATCACAATGACGTAACTGTTTCAGTGCTTTTGGCCAAATTGTGATGGATATCTCCTGTGAGACAGAGGCATGGTGGATATTGCATTCAGCTCATTTCCCTGGATTGGGATGGAGTTCAATTGTTGCTATGAAATCAATTGTTTTAGAATATACTGACATATTGCAGTGAGATGCTCACTGCAATGAGGAATTCAGTAATTGTCCAAGTGTTGCCAAATCCTACTGCAATGTTTGGCAACCTTACATTCAGATTTAAAAGCCTAATTTTAGCCTCTCAGATGGAAAGATAGATGGAGAGAGAGAGTGTGTGTGTGAGAGACAGAGACAAAGAGAGTGAGAGAGAGGGAAAACCTTGTCAGGAAAATAGCAAGTGAAAACAAATTAGACACCCACTGAACACAGCACCAACTAGGTCTTTTTGGGGCCACACAAGTCAATAAATCTCTTCAGTACACAACCTCTGCCCATCTGACAGTTTCCTTGGATCACTGTCAGAAAGGAGCACAGCAGCAAGTCACAGTCCCACCATCTTGCTAAATTACTTCAGTGTTTCCCTTAGCCTTTCCCTATGGGTCTGTTCCTTTGCTCTCCCACAAAAACCTCCATGGTATCAGCTGCAGTGGGCAGGAGCCCTCCCAGGAGTTACATGAGTGACCCTAGTCCTCTCCCCACACCTTATTCCTGCTGCAGGGTCTGCTCTGAATTAAAACAGCAAAGAAACTCAGGATCAGCTCAGGATTAAAACAAAAATCAGGGAAGATTCCTGTTGTGGCTCTGCTTGCTGTAAACTGTGGAGCGTGGGTGAAGGAGCTGGTGGGCATCAGGCCCCAGGGAGCTCCATTTCCTACAAATACCTTTAGCAGTGTGAAAGCCATCACAAACCATCACATCACCTACTGAGGTGGTGCTTTTGGGGCAGTCTGTTTGTCAGCCAGTGAAGGTGCATGAGTTTATGGGAGGAGCTGCACCCTACGCATTCTCTGCAGCATTTCTCTCCTTCCCACCTTTCCAGCCAACCTGGTAGCCATTTTGATGTAGGACTGATGCTTCCATCCAAACATGGTGAGAACCTTGGGTTAAATGTTGATTTTTCACACCCTGAGGCATTAAAATACAATAGGTTTTTATATACTCTGAGAAATATGTTCACTTCTTAGACTTTTTTCTTCCTGCCAAAAAAGCTATTAATATGTGTGCATGCATTGGGCTATTGCTATGACATTTCCATTATGCTAAAAAATAGGTTTTAAAAGTATTCCAAAACTGGTGTTCTGTTGGTTTGCAACTTGCATAATTATCAGAGAAAGAACAAGGTCATGGGTCTTCTGAGAAATTACTGAAGATAGCGAGGGAAGGGCAGAAATACACTTGAAAGTAGTCATTTTAAGCACCCCAGTAGTTCTGCTGTAGCACACAAGACACCGTGTATGTGTGTCAGGGGAGTAGTTGCTCCAAGGATTCATGTCCAGCAAAGGTTGTAATTCAGTTTTTATAACCCTGTGCTGGATCTGAACTTCTGAACTCAGTATTATCTTGGGTTTGTCCTCCTGCTAATGTGCCCATGAGCAGCTGTGATACCATTACATTTCCATTTTCCCCAATGTGCTGTCATATTGAAATGAAATGGAAAATGATTTATTGTATAGGATCAGGTTTTTGTCCTCCGTAGTGTATGAATGTAAATCTAGGGCAATTTCCCATGCTCCTGGAACTAGGTTTTGCTTGAAAAAAAAAGTCTAGAATCAACAAATGGGAAAGCCACTCCAGAACACTAGAAAAATAGGAGCATTTCTCTCTGCCTTCCTGTGTTGGCCCAACGGGGCTTTGCTGAGGTTGCTAATGACTGTGAAATGTCTTACATATAAATTCTCTAAACCTCTTCTCCTAATTACATTTTGTAACTCTGTGGAACTGAATACACAAATGATGTTAAAATAACAGTCATATGATACCTCTGAATTCTTGATGTGAAGCTATTGTGAGTTCAAGATAACAGCCACAAAGAGCTATTTTACAGAATGAAAATTCCTGAGAAACAGGACATGGTGATAAAACATTCCTCTATCAGTATTACAGCAGAAATCCAGACAGTAGAGAAGACATCCAAGCACTGAAATAAATGGGCTGGTCTGGTGTTAATTGAGGCACAGATGGAGTATACATCATTTAAATTATTAAATGTATGGTAATTGATGTTGTTCTAAGCTCATATTTTATACAGTTACTCTCCAGGGATGAATTTCTGCCAATCTTATCCACAGACCCAAGCAAATCTCTCTCCCACTGGGACTGTTTAATTTCATGATATGTGATATTCTTTGTCTGCAATAACATCAGAGTTGTTTGTCTTCTTATTTTAGACTGTAAACTTCCAGCATGTGTAGCTGTATCTCATGTATAGCCCGTATCATTCCAGGGCTTGTGTCTCCACTGGGGCTTTCAGGACCTATTGCAGCACAAATCATAGTAAATAAATATTATTTCTTTCTCAGAAGAAAAGAAGAATGAACAGCTGGATTTTCACTTTGTCTATTCATCTAATGAGAACATAGTCCATTCTTGACACAAGAAAGTTACTGAGAGGTGAGTGATGAAAAGAATTTATCCAGCAGAGGATCACAGAACATGTGGACAGAGTACTAAAACTTGGATAGATTTTGTCTGTGATGTTGGCAGATACAATGCTCTTAAAGCCAAAAAGATATCCAAGGGCCCATGTGAGACTGATGAGGAAAAAGTTCAAGTACATGGCATTTCTTGAGAGTTTCAAAAGCTTGGGAATCCATTGACTCCTACAAATTCTGACCACTGATTTTTTGCTTCAACAATTTCTATTTCCAGTAAAAGCTGGAAAGGATGATAAGAGCTTTTTAAAATGTTAAACCTTCCTTTCTGTTAGCCAAATAAATAATAAGAAATGGGACAAATGGAGAATGGTCATTTATCTGTGATTTTTCCAGCCAGTACTATTTCTAAGTGTCCATCTGCACCAGTCATTCCAGAGGTTGATCAGGGGGCCTGGGAAAGAAGAGGAAGACAGACTTTGCTGAAACAACTTACTTTTTCCCACTTGAAACAAGAATGTAGGTTGATGGGTGAAACAGGATCCTGCAAAAAGGTGGAATGGCTGAAGTGACAGCAGTCAGTCTCCAGTCTGGCAGAAAGCAGTGACTTTTGCATTGTGGCATTGCACACTTTTTGCTGTGGCTCTGAATTATTAATTATGAGATAACAACCTCCTTTGTGGTGCTGCAACCTGCAGCACAAGGGTGATGGGCACCCCTTCAGACTGAATCACACCACGATGGCTGAGTTGTTTTTTTAACCCTAACGAGAGCTGTCATTAAAAGTTATTGAAGCCTGACTTTTCCTCGCTCTCTGTCAGCCCCCCTCACCCTGGGCTGCAGATCCCACGTCCTTTGAACCATCTGAGCTCTCTTTGTTGTTTTTTGGTGCATAATGATGCCGGGCATCTCTGCTGCTGAGGACGCCCAGCAGGACCAAACCAAGCGTGACTGGTGGAAAGGCCAATACTGAAGTAAGCTGGGAAGAAATCCCCTGCAGTATTCCTTGAGCTCTGCTGCTGGGATTAAAGGTGCCTGTGAAAAAAGCCAGTCCTTTGCCAAGGGTAGGGTCCAAGTCTGTGTTTGGTGTCTTGTAGGGCATTGGATAAAGCAAGGGGTTTAGGTCTTTGTGTTTAAGGTTATTGGCATTATGTGGCTCAGTTAATGACACAATGCTTTTGGCTGGTGAAGACAAATTTGTTAGCCAGGACATGTTGCTTCAAAATCATAGAATATGTCATTTCTGAAAAGGCTGCCTGCTCTCAGAACCACTGCTTTCTTAGGTATTTACCCTCCCATTTTGCCACACTGCAAGTATTAATAGTTATTTCTATCACGTATTATCAGCAAGAAGCTGGCAACAGGATTAGTAATGAAGCCACTTCCTGTGAGCATTTAAATAGGCCTGTAATTGGTATTATACTCTAATCACTGCACAGAGAGAATAATTTCTGTCTGTATAGAAAATGCTGTTGTCTGAGGGATTTCTATTGGAAGTTAAAAGAAGTTAAAGAAGCTTTGAGTGTGGGGCCACCTGTCTCAGACCCTTCCCATGCAACTTCTGCACTCTCCATTTCTCTCTCTGCCAGCTCTGTGATGAAAACTTTGCAGATCCACACTTGTTTGCAGCCTGGGATTGACACTCATGGCTGTGCATTGTCACTGCTGTCTTTTCCTCTCACACACACAGGGCTGAAGACATTTGTTGAAGGAGAGAAAACAAATTAATTCTGCTAATGACACTTTTCAAGCTTATTCCTCTCAAGTGCCTTTATATTTTGTAAAATCTGGATACAGCAAAGAGATGGCCACATAGAGCAACCTCTCGCTATAACTGGAAGCAGGAAAACAGTTGCCTGTGTCCATAAGGGCTTTTGGAAGTTTCACTTGCATTTTATTAGCCATTTGGGGCCAATGAGGAATTCTTATTTTCTGTGCTTCTTATATGCTTCCTAGTCTGGCCACCAGCTGGAACAAAACAGGAATCAATTGATTTTTGAACTCAGTTCCCTACGTTCTTTAATTATTTGCAGTGTGCTTTGTTCTGTGCTCCTCCCCACTTCTGCTCTTCCCTCCTCTGGACATCCCTCAAAAACGTCAAGCTCTAGAAACGATAATGACTCCAAGGTGCTCCTGCTGACATAATTTAAATTTAATTATGCCAATAATTTACAAATCAGGAAAAATATCTTGTTTTTAATGGATGAAAGCATTGGATATCAATTCCTGAGCCCTTGTGTTCTGTGCCCAATTAAATGTGGTAAGTTAGATCTTGTTATTTTCCCAAATTTACAGTGGTGTATGATAATATGCAGAGTACATCTGTCTACAGATTTATTATTCAGTAAATTTCATCTGCATGGTTAGATGGTAATTGAAATAATAAACACCATTGAGTCACCAGTTCGTCCAAATAATTCCTGAGAAATGAGGTGAGCAGTCCAGTCTACCCAAGGAAAACAAGTACAACCACTGAAGTCCTGTTTGGTGTTTCTTTAACTCCTCCTCACTTCTCTGCTTCAATTCTGCATCCATTCAAGGCCCAGATTTCTTAGTAATGAAGTCACTGACACCATTCATTGTAAAAATCTTTTCAACATTGCAAAGAGCAAGTGGAGATGCAGTGGGTGGATGAGGGAAGCAGTGTCTTTGCTCTTCACCTATCATCTGCACTGTCAGCAGGAGACCATGATGTGATCCTTCCTTACCCATCCAGCCCCAAACAATGGCTTAAAGAATTTCCCCTGGAAATTAAGTTTAGAGGACAAATATAATCATCATTACTATGAATATTTGAATACATTTGCTTGCAGAACTGTACTTGTGTGACTAATTGCCAGGATAAGTCCATAGCTGCAGCATCAGGCATCAGTGAGGCTTTTCTAGTTAAATGCAAGCAGCTGAGGCTACTCATCTTGTGTAGAGTGTTACCAAGTTAAGAAAAGTTGCCATTACAGGATCAGAGTCGACAATCACCTGGCTGAGGCATAATAATCTTATATATTCAGGAACCTACTGCATTTAAACAGACCAAGTAGGACCATAAACTTGTAATCAGTGCAGAATTTAACTGTTGCTGCCTTTCTGCCCAGGCTATAGGCCATGCTGTTAGCTCAGCAAAACACAGGAATATCCATAATCTGCTCTGCTACAAGGCTCCTCGCACTGTGGCAGCTTGATTTGCAATTTCATAATCAGCTTGCACCTCTACACTTGTCCTCATTTTTCACATCTCTTCCAGCATCACATATTCCCAGATTTCTTCATTTCATGAACCATATATATGAATGGAATTTGCCCAATAAAAGGCCAATATTTTTCTTAGTCATGTCAATTAGGCATTAATCCCACAAATATAAATATTTAAATTTGCAGAGTAAGCCTACTGATTTTCTTCTTTCCCATTGCTTACCTCTGCTGCCATTGTACTGTTTCTCAGTTCTCAGAGAATATTAGTACAGGTGTTAAAATTCTTTTCCAGTATCTTTCATGAAGACTGTAAGTTTCAATAGAAGAAAGCACACACATGATTGAATACTTGGGCCACTATGAGAAACATAATCAGATTATCATGTGGATACATCTCTGACATTGGCTGTTCAAAAGACAGCACCTTTGTTACTCCAGCCATCTGGCAGGATATGAATATCATTTTGCCATACACTCATGTATACTGGACCAAAATACTCACCTTCACAGTTGTATTACCCATAAGCTGAAGAACATGTTTGTGGTCTGGAAGAGAGGGACAGAGATTATGAAAGGGGTTTTATGGCTTTGGAAATGAAGAGGCATGACACTTCAGGTCAGGAAGATGGCAAGGAAGAGTCATCTAAGAAACTCTCCCAAACATGGCCATGAGAAATGTGCCAGAAACAGGACTGGATTTACTGGACAGCAGGAGGTGATAAAATCATGTAGAGGCACTTTTGTCCAGAAATGCTGCTCTTTGCAAGATCTAGGACAACGTGCAGTGCCTTGGACTGCTGGACCAGCTTCATCCAAAAGGTACAAGGACAGGTTAAAGCCATCTCTGCTAATCTTTTTCCCTTTTTGAGTATTTTGGGGTTGTAGGACACATAGCAGATTTCCACATTATGAGTATCTTAAAATATGTTCTATTCAGAGGCAGAATGTCCTAAAACTTTAAAATTATTTCAGACATTTCAAGGGAAAAAAATGGCACACAAAACTAACACACATACCAAGTCCTGAATGAACCTAGGGATAAAAGAGTGTTACTCATTCATAACACACAGCTCTGTAGATGTTTCAAGAAATGTATTTGCACAACTGCTGAACTGGTTGGTAGCTTGTGTGTTGGAGGGTGCACGATCAAACTGAAATTCAAACACAATTCCTCTCCTCTGGGAAGTGGCTGCAGACAAGAGGCCATGAGAACCAGCAGGTTTTTAGCTACTCACCTGATCTCTTTAGCCAAAAATTAATGAAATAAAGCAGGACTACTCCAAATGTGATTGTCTGGGCTTTCAGGACAGCCCTTGCTGCTTGGATGATTCTCTCAGCTTCACGTTCAGTAATGTTGCTCTGATTTATAGGCTGGGATTAATACAAAGTCTCCAAGTGGCAAGTGGAGCAAAAATGCGACAGAAGATTTTATATCATGAAAAAACATTGAATTTCAGATCTGTTCCACCTAAACCCATAATTTTCACATCTTAGCACATCTACATGAAAAATAGCTATGTTTCCATAACAGTCAGCTGAAGGTTGCTGTTGCTGTCTCCTATACCACATTAAATCAAAGAGGTTTTAGGCCAGGCCTGACAGACGTTATTAACACTACATTTTGGTGAAAGATTTCTGCTCTAGGACAATCAGGAGAGCAATAAAAGAAATAAATTTACCATACATTATTGGTTGTTTTCTCACTCTAGTTTTGTGCCCTTCTATTGTTTTTGCATCCTCTAATTCTAGCATGCATGTCAGTTTTTATCTGAATGATTCTTAAAATTATTTTCCTTCAATCTTAGACCTTTTCTTCCTTCTACTACTGGATGCTCATGTGAGTGAGAGACTGCAGCACTTTATTCTCTGGATGCCACCTCCTAACTGTGGCCAATGTTTACGGTCTGTGAATGAGGTGATGCTCCATTTTTTTACAAGATCTGACAGAGGACAAGCAGAGATGCTACAGGTAATACCTCTGAGCCTGTTCTACAAAGCCTGGCCTGTGAAGAAAACCAGAAAATCTGTGTTGGGTGAATAAATAGTGATGGTAGTCATTGATACACTGACTGTGTACAGATGGTCATTAGGGTAGGTAAATGTTCTAAAAACCTAAGAAGCTTTCTTTTATACTGTAAGGTTATATTTTCACTAAATGAGAACTTCACATTTACTTCTGGTGAAAAAAAAAAACAAACCCTGACTTTCACAAAATATTCTGTAGCAATCCAATCAGTAGCAAAAGCAGTGTCACTTAAAAAAGAAAATTAAAAACTGAAGAACATATTAATGTGAGGGAAGTAAAAGTTAGCATGTAATGACTCAGATTAGAATTTATCTTTTCACTTATAAAACATCTGTTTCCTATTTGTATTCAGTATATTCTGTTCTATAAAGATGCCATACAGTGTATCAGCAGGTTTCTTACCAGTTTTCACAAAATGCTGACCAAAACTTCACACCTATAAATTAATTTTTGTCAGACTATTGTTCCCCCTCAGCAGTTTTAAAAAAAATCTTTAAATCTTAGAGACATGTTCTTGGCAACCAAGATGGGATTTTATAGGGATTCATGGGGCTGTAAATGTACTGAACACCTCGTAACAGTGATTCATTCACACGGGCTGTACTCATTCAGTGGATTTTCAGTTATAGCCTGTAGGCAGTATCACAGCATGGACAGCAGATACTGTAGAATCATCACCTTTCATACTTGTTTCCTCATTTACTGGTGGATGGTAGAAAAATTGTTGGTAAAGAGTATAAGGTCAGCATGCTCTTTGGCAGAGCTGAGAACAGCAGATATCAGAACAGTCATGCACAGATGAATAAAACGTGAAACATGCAGGCCAGCTATTACTGAATATAAAGCTGACTAAATCTCAGTGTGAATAACACTCAGTGAATTTATATATATGTAACTTCAAAGATTTGCTACTTAAAAACGAAATTGTAGATTCAGAAGGTGGTGTTTGGAAGAGCCCTTAGAGAAGGTCTGTGTGAAATTCTTTTATTGAGAAAGGAGGAACTGCATTTAGGTATTACCCAAAAAGGGTTTGTCCAGTAGGTTTCTTCAAACTTTCAGCATGCCCAATGAGTTATTCTGCTGTTTCAGGACTCCTATCAAAAAGGTTGGTTTTTTCCCAACATATAAATTAAATCTTCTTTGCTGCAAATTTATGAAATTTCTTTTTATTTTCTCTGAGTAACTGTGGAGACAAGTTTATCCCAGTCCTCTCTCAAATAAACTTTAGAGCAATCCATCTGAAGATTGATACCTAACCACCCTCATCAAACCTACTTGTGCCTGAGGTAAGCAAGAACAATCTTCTCTCATAGTCAATGCTTCAATATCTTGTAACCCAGACTCTCTCTCTCCAGTTTCTCCATGTTTTTTATAACCAAACACAATGTGGCATTTGAGGTCTTTTCTGGGAAAGAGAAGAAAGCTGTCATTATTTCCTGTGAGATGTGCATGATGGTGCTATTAGTACAGCTGAGATGAATTAACAGCATTAAATTATTACTTCATATTCTGTTTAGAATCTGCTTAGCCTCAATCCCCAGCCTCCCTTTTTGGCCAAGCACTTACTTGTATACTTGAATTTTCTTTCTCGAATATTGCACCATGCACTGTCATTCAGAAATGAATGGTGTGTCACATTCCAGCCCACTCTTATCTGTCCCCTCAGCTGTTCACTGGAATGTTGATTACTTTGTTNTAACTTGGATTCTAGTCCTTGATGGTGCACAAATCTTCCAGCATGGTGTGTCACATTCCAGCCCACTCTTATCTGTCCCCTCAGCTGTTCACTGGAATGTTGATTACTTTGTTAAGGAAAGGCCCTTGCAGAAGCACACATAAAGATGGACACCAAATTCCTGAGGTGTGCTTCCTCAAACTTTATTTCCAACCAGCTGGGTGCATTGTATTTATATCAATGTCCATTAACTTGCTTTTATCATGTGATGCTACTTAAAACCTTACTGAGGTCAAGAAATATCTGGATCTAATGCTTCCAACTTATCCACCAAATCAAAGACTGTTCTTCAGATCCCCATGCTGATTATTTGCAATCTTGTTGATGTCTTCTCAGTAATTCAAAGCTGATCTTATAGTTGCTTGTTTGAGAACTCTTGCTGGTATTGAATGTAGAATCATTGGTTTTTCAGTTTGCCAAGGCCTTGCCAAACACAGGCACAATGTCTGATTTTTTTGTCACCAGAATGGGCACTCTTACTGCTTCCCTTTGTCAATGGTGCCAGTGTTTCCCCCTTAAATGACACTAGAAAGGGAAAATATCTACAGTATTCTATTCTCAAATTGTGAACAGAAGCTTGTTTTTCAAAAGGAAAAATAAATGAAAAAAATTGTGACTGATCCTACTTTTCAAGGTGAGGGGAGGAAGGTGTGAATATACTTTGGGGGTAGCAGAAAAGACAGTAAGAAGGCATGTATCTTTACAACCAGCACATTATTCCCACTGTTAATCTTTAACTTCCAGCAGCCTTTTTCCACCTGAAAAGTCTCTCTTTCTCTCATTTTCTAGATCAGTTTAACTTCTTTAAGAGTCTCATGTGATTCACCCAGTTCAAATGCTTTCTAGAAACCCAGCTAGACAACGAATGAGATCTGATTTGTTTGCACATTTGTTGCCTTCAGATAACTCTAGGAAGTTTGTGGTGTATGACTTCACTTGGCAGAACTATAGCTTTTCATCAATATGTTGTATCTATCCATATCTACTAGACGTGATCTTCAGAACATTTCTGGTCTTTTGCCTGGTATATGTTACATTTACTTACCTGATTTTCCTATAAATACTTCTTACCTTTTTTCATCAGCAGTGAAACAACTGACTTTTGCATCTAATAACACCATTTCAATGACACATCCTTGATTCTCTGGTTTTAGCCCAAAGAGGTGAAATTCATTGTGTTATAAGACTTTTACAGTAGATTCTTTCTATTTTCTTAGGTCCTTGAACACTGAGTTAATGTTTTCACAGACATCTTTCTGCAGAGTAAGGCCAGATCCTGAAGTGGCAGAAATTAACATGGCTCTGGCATTTTCAGCATTGTATTAGCATTAATAAAACCAACCCAGGTGTTTGCTAGTTCCCTGTCTAAGCAATTAACATGATGGCTTTTTTAATTTGGGTATTACAGTCCATCCACAAGACATTATATTTGATGAATGCCTCCTGCTGGAAATTGCCCTAGGCCCTCCTAATAGCCCAAAGTTGTTCTCATTTTCTCACCTTTTCTCTCCTCCAGCCTAGTATCCCTCTAGAAACATGCCAGTGCAGTGTCTTTTCACCAACCATAGAGACCTCTGGTAATCTGCCTCCTGGATGCCTCACTGAATCTGCTATCTGATCTCTTAATGTGTTTGTTAGTGCCTAAAAAAGGGATGTGCAAGTGTTATATTCATGTGCAACAGTTTAGGTCTTAGAAAAACCTGCAGTAGAGAACAGGCAAGTAAGAGAAAGGGAGTTGCAGTAAGCAGTATTTTCCTCCATTTAGCCTCTTTCACTCACCAGGAGGGGATTATGGAAAGGAACCTCACTTCCTAGCTCAGGGATTTACCTTGCTTCTGAAGCAGCTCCTAGAAGCCAGGAAAGATGATGTGTTGAGGACCAACACTCCAGAATTTCCCATTGTGTTATTGCATTATGGTAAAACCAGAGCCAGCATAGCGTGACTGACTTGCTAATCCCAAGGTGTAGCGTGCCAGGACAGTTGCCAAGTTTTTAGACTATGTCTTTGTTGTCTTCCAGGCTGCAGATTGCCAAGATATGTGGTTTTGGCTGAGTTGGAAGCACTTTTTGTTTCAGTATGTCAACATAGCAGGCTGGTAGATCAAAACATTCTATTACTGAGTTCCGACATGCATGGGATACTGGCAAAGAAAGTGGTTTCTTTATCTCTTCAAAAACCAGGCAGTACAGGATGTGTTCATGTCTGTGATGTTTGTTTTTGATTCATTACTGGTTTAGGGACACTGAGATGGTGGCAACTTAGATCTCAAATATAAGGTCATGGCCAGAGGAGAAGTTGTTCATTGAGGAAATGAGGATATTGACTGCAAGTCTTCTGGCCAGAAACCTGCAGAAATGTGATGTTTATGTATTCATTTACCATTCACTATCCACTTGCTCCCAAGACTGAGTGGCCTCTATCTGTGTGCTGCAGAGAATTTCTGTTTTGGTTTTGCCTTCCTTTGTCTGCCTGTTATGGCACTGTCACCAAGTACTCCCATGTTTCCTTTGTATTAATGCTTTGTACTCTGCATTCTCAGTGCCCTTGCTGTAGTACAACTGTGTGGTTAGCCAGACTTCAGCAGAAGCAAAGGGAGCCTTCACTGTCTGCCAGTTCTGAAACCACATGATGTTCAGAATTATCTCCCAGGGAAGCTCCAGTTCACTTTCTTCCTGGACCTGTCAAAGGCCTCGTGTAGAGTGACTACATTGGCTACAAAGTCAGTGCTCACCTTGGTTCTGTGAGTGAGTCTGGAAGATAGCCAGTCCCCTGGCATAAATTGAGACTGAAATTCCTTAGTGTTCACCATGGAGTGTGCAGGATAAAAAGAATATGTAATGAACTCTACCAATTTCTAGTCTGTCCCTTCCTTTTGGCAGCAAAAGACAGTATCATCCATAAACATAAACATTTTATTTTTGATTATTCTTTCTGATACTTATGATTTGTTTTGTTTAACCAGGATTTCCTTCTGAGTTTCACAGGTCTGTCTGCTTTTCTGCTATGGTTGAGGCTTGTGTCTGACCAGGAAAAAAAAAAAAAAAAAGTGAACTCCACTAAATTAAGAAGCAAAACCATAGAACTGATAATTTGAAGACTTGTGACCGTTTCTGGATGTAAGAGTTATAGAAAATAGATAAAAAGACTGCCTGCAAAGTCTGCTGTGGCTTCACTCTAAAGCACCTCCCTGTTGGAGCTCACCATCCCCAGGCTACCCAAAAGTTCTTTGTAGAACACACAGCAAGGACATTCATGGCACTCACATGTACACCATCTTCTGCTGAAGAAGATTTCTTAGCAAAGACTGGATTCCAAGATTCAATGACTGACTAAAGGGGGAAAAATGTTTTTGGGTAAAGCAAGAATGCTTGTAAGAAATTAGAGGCAGACAACCCCTGGGGGATTGACTGTTCCTGTTGCAGTCGCTGCCTAAAAGATAGTGGTCAAGGAGTCATCAGCTGATTTAACTGAAGGTATGAAGGAATCACAAAGATTTAGTGAGGAAATGCCAATCCACAGGAGATTTTGGTAAAATGTGTTTATGGGGAATGAGTCACATGAAAAGTCTGTCTGGAATTTGCCAGTGATATGGAAGAAACAGAGGATTCTGGCTGACTGAGAACACAATTGCAGATGGCACAAAAATCAGAGGAATAGGAATTAACAGCTGGAAAAGGCCAGAGGGGGGAAAAAAAGTACACTGGCTCCTTTGTTGTGATAGGAGCAACCAAGTAGTGAGAAAGCCTGGGCCAAGGGGTCTGTGTCACTTCTGGGGTGCTCAGGAGGCTGGTGCCAAAGGCTGTCCATGTCAAGTGTGCCTTGCCTAAGGGGACGTATTTGGGGCCACAGAATGCTGAGCACCCACACCAGGAGCACCAGGAGTGGGATGGGAGAGGAGGCCAGAGCCATGTAAGATCCCCTTGCCATCAGTGTCTGGCACTGGGCTGGGGCCAACTGCAAAGAGCTGGGAGAGAGCAGTGATTTGGGGAAGGGGAGGCTGATGGGCGCAGTACATTTAACTAATTGCAGAGAAAGGGAAAAGGGAATTCAGTCAGAGTCTGAGTGTGTATGTGAAGGGGAGGGAAGGATACCTGAAACTGTGAGGCTCTTTAATCTAACAAGATAGTTTCTCAAAGTTGAAACCTGCCAGATTTAATACTGGGCACAATTAGCTGCTGAAATGGGAGGAGCTGAGAAAGTCTCCAGCAACTGGAGTCTCCACACCAAAGCTGGATGTTTCTGCCAGGGACAGGCCATTGCTCAAGCACAGATGGGAACCAAAGATCTCAGCTGCAGAACAAGATTCCACAGGTCATGCAATTCCAGAAAGCCAGCTGTATCATCACCTACTCTCTGCAGCTCTTCTGTCTGGACTTGTGATGGGCATTCAAAACCAGGATCAAGTCTGTTGGTCGCTGGTTGTTGGAACACTGCAGTCACAGCTGAAAGTTGTTATTATCATCATGACAATCATCATCATTGTCCCTATTCCTGCTACCCCTGCTATTTGTACTAATGTAGATCAGGAGCACTTGGTACTGAGGGCAGTAGGGACATTGTGCAGCAACTAAAGCAACCGTGTTTCTTGACCCAAAGGAAAATTCTGTTCCTATTAATTAACAAATGCATAATAGAAATTGCCTATCAATCTTCCCTGCCCTTCCCTCTCCTCTTCTCTTTTTTCATTAAATCCTTGTGGATCTTAAGGATTACAATAGTTTCTACTATCACCCCCCCGCCCCCCAAACCTATCTCAGAAAAGTAACTACTTTGTGTCACTGAATAGTGAGAAACCTAATCTCTACTGCCCAACTGGGTGTGTTTGGCTGTTTCTCAAACTAAAACAAGACTCGGAAGATTAAAGTGGAGCTTGGCTCAAGATCAGGTGAATCAGCACATTTATAATGCCACAAAATGGCCTGCAGGATGGCCTTCTGTTCTGTAATTAAACAGGGATTTTATGTGTACAGGCAAAGGAAGTAATTTGATTTATCTGTTCTAATTAAATATATGATGTGAGGAAACAGTGATATGTCTGTTTAAAACATGCTTTAGGTTCTTTTGGTGAGAAAGTGAATGTGACTGTAAGACCTGTGCTTCAATGTGACTGTAACCTTCCCATTAATGCTCACACTCTTAAATGTCATTTATGTAAGAAACTGTAATGGCAGGTCTGGACTGGCATTTGGGATGAAATTTCATGCAAAGAACGGTACTCAGAATGCATGCATTTCCAACTTTTTATATTACATGGGCTTGTTTTCCAATCTCTTGCAAGACACTTGGGGTAAATCCTCATATCCATGGAAATGAAATTAAATCCAGTTATTGAAGAACCAGGACCAATGAAGATATTTGAGAAAATTAATTCCCACAAACTGTAGTGGAAGCCAGGTATGACCCACATGTGGCCATGGTCTCTTTTGACTGGGAAACAGCCATATTTCCTTAGGTGGAGTATTTGAACACGGACAGCCAGTATTTTTTCTTATCTATTGGTGTTTGCCTGATCACAAGAGTTCTGCCTTTGGTTTCAAGGGCCAAAGTCAGCCCTGAGCTCTAACAAGACAGTGTTAACAAGAAGAGGTAAAGAAGGGGAGGATTGTGGTGAGTGAAAGGAAAGGATTTATGAAGTCAAATTTTCAAATACTGCTTAAAAATGTAACAAGAAAGTGAATCAAGTTCTCCCACTATGCCTGTCTTATCTAGGGCCAAGACAAGCCAAAGAATTGTTTGGGGACAGTCATCAAGAAAAAAAAAAAAAAAAAAAAGCGTCACTGTTTTAAGACTACTAAGAATGTGTTATCTTAACAAAACACACTATGTGTTTTGCAAACCCTTTCAATATTTCTGTGTGTGACTTTTTAAAAAGGCCTGGGATTCCTAAAACCTGCTCAGACAGTGAAGAGGACAATTGCTCTAGAGGGAAAAATGGTTCTGTGCTCTAGGCGCCTTTTTGTTGTAAGCTGGAACTATTATTTATGTGTCACTGGTTTGTAGTGGTGTGAGTTTTGAAGAAGGACTTGATGTTCCAGATATCTAAGGATGAGAAAATATGCTGGAAAATTTGACAATAGCTTTTTTTTTTTTTTTTTTTTTTTTTTTTTTTTTTTTTTTTTTTTTCCTTCATGAGGATTAGAGCTAGGCTTTGAGGGAGGAAATAGAGTCTGAGCAAGTTGTGGTCCTGCTGACTGGTGTCGTGCCAGGGAGACATACCTGGCTAACAGCTTGTCCTGGGAACTTAAAATGAACATAAAAGAAAAAGGGTATTACCTGTACCATCCAGGAAGTCTTTGGCAACATTAGCCTGGAAAGCTACCAAGGGAAAATTATATTTCTGGAAGAAACTAATGACTTACTCAACTCCTAAAGTTGATGGTGCTAATGACTCAGAGAGCAGGGCATCTTGTTTCTGTAGTTGAAAGCTTTCTGTTGACTGTGAGCAATGGGTTTTCCAGGGCAGAGCCTATCCAAAACTTGCCAGGAAGCCAGGAAAAGGGTGCTTCTGACTTTCAGGAAAGGGGTGCACAAGCTGCCAGGGTGAAACACCCATGAAGGTGTCTGCTGGCTGTAGATTTGCTTCCCAGTGCTGTTTGAGAGGAGCCCCAACTCTTCCCACTGCCCTTTGTACCCCTGCTTCCCCAGGATAAAAGGGAAGGCTTCCATCTTCAGTTTCACCCTGTATCCTGGGGTGGCTGACATACAGTTCATCCTCCACTGCCAAAAACCCTGTTCTCTAGAAAACAACCGTGGCTGCCCTAGATTGCCTTGTCCAGGTTGTTGATAAATATATTAAGCCAGACTTGGCCAAACACTGAGCCCTGGGGAGCACCACTTGTGACTGGCCACCAGCTGGATGTAACTACATTCCCCATCACTCTCTGGGCTCAGACATCCAGGCAGTTTTTCACTCAGCAAAGGGTGCACCCATCCAAGCCATGAGCAACCAGTTTCTCCAGGAGGATGTTGTAGCACACAGTGTCAAACACTTTACTAAAGTCCATGTAAATATATCCACAGCGTTCCCCTCACCCACTAGATGGGTCATTCTGATCTAAATGGAGATCAAGTTGATCAGGAAGGATTTACCTTTCATAAATCCATTCTGGATGGGCCTGATTCCCTGGTTGTCCTGTACATGCACTCAAGTTGTTCTGCTCTATAACCCTCCCCAGCACTGAAGTCAGACTGACAGAGAGACTTGTAGTTCCCCAGATCTTCCTTATGACCCTTCTTGTTGATGGGCATAACATTTGCTAAATTCCAGTCAACTGGGACCTCTCTGGTAAGACAAGACTGTGGTGGATGATGAAAGGCGCCTTGGTGAGCAGTTCTGCCAGCTCTCTAATTCCCTTGGGTGGATCCCATCTGACCCTGTAGACTTTTTCATTTCTGAATGGTGTAGCAGGTCACTGACCATTCCCCCTTGAGTTATGGGGGCTTTCATTCTGCTCCTCATCACTGTTTTCCAATTCAAGGGGCTGAGTACCCTTTGGACAACTGGCTAGTCCTCACTATTAACAACTGAGGCAAAGAAGGCATTCAGTACCTCAGCTCTTTCCTCATCCTTTGTCAGTGTTTCCCCTCTCATGCAGTAAAGGATGGAGAGTCTCCTTAGCCCCCCTTTTGTTGCTGTTGTATTTACAGAAACATGTTTTGCTGTCTTTTATAGCAGTAGCCAGATTAAATTCCAGCTCATTTTTGGTCCTTCTTATTTTCTTCCTGCATAATCAGCCAGCATTCTTGTAGTCCTCCTGAGTTGCCTGCCCCTTCTTCCACAGGGCATAAATTCACTTTTCCCCCCTGATTTCTAGCCAGATCTGGAGTCCTGTTCTGAGCACTGACATGGTTTTAACCTCAACACTTTGCTTAATCCCTACATCACTCTGCTCCCACATAAGAAATTTCCCCTTTTTTGCTTCAAACTTTGCTGCCTCACACAATGAAACACAAAAGATGAGCTGTCTCTGTCAGCTGTATGCCTCACCTTGTAACTGGAGAGAGCCAGAAGATGTGGCAGGAGGTGGCCTGTCAGGACATAAAAAGTGTGTAATAAGAAAGGCACCAGCTGCCATTGGATAAGCAGGTATTTTACACCCACTGTGAGATAATTCCTGAGGTGCTGAGATGTGAGGTGCATGCCATGAAACACCTTGCAAAAAAGCAGTGCCAGGGATTGCAGAGCTCCTCCATGTATCGAGCAAAACCTGTTGGAAGCACAGATTTTTCTCACATCTCCATGCTAGTGATGCAGAGACCAAGACACTGTCTTGTATGCTAGCTCTGAAATCCAAATGTGGAAAATCACTTTGTTATTCTCTCAACACAGGACACAGGGATTTCCCACACAGCCAAGTGAGAATGAGCTGTAATGGAAAGGCTGCAGGGGACTTTGTAGTTCAGGAGGCTTCCTTGTTTCCTCCTCTTCCTGGTCTCTGCTGTGTCCACTGACACCAGTGAGGTCCTACTCATTGTGCCCTGACAGCTGATCTGGATCAGTCACTTGCTTTCCTAGGCATCCCTCGGACACCACAGTCTTCCCTCTCCAGTGTTGGTGGTTGTGTGCACCCAAACAGGGCACAGTTCAGTGGCACTCATGCACGCCATTGTGGGCAGTGCCTGCTCCTGGCTGCTGGCTGCTTCCTCCTCTCTCTTCCAGCCTCTCTGGGTCTGTCCTGCTAGGTCTGTAAAACATTCTGTTCAATCCCTTTCAGCTAGTTTTACCCTCCCTTGCCATATATATACTCAAACTTGCTCACTACAGCTTCTGGTAAGACTCATGTGACATACCAAATACACTCCTGAAATCCTCACTTGCTGTACAAAACCTCTTCACCCCATTCAGTGTAATCCCCAGATTTCCCCTCCATTGGCCACTGTGCTGACAGTGACAGAACATATGGAATGCTTCCTGAGCTCACTGTGTGCACACAGACAATGTGCTAGGGATACTCACTCAGTAGCATTGCTGCTACTACTGCAGCCTCCTGCTTTTAATTACAACTGCTAAATCCAAAACACTCCTTCCAATATTTATTCTTCTCGCTACTAATAGTACATCTGACAGAAGGCCTTCTAGTATCACCTGTAGGTTGCAGGTTGGCCATACCTATGGTTTTATTTTTTCTCTATCTTGCAATGCTTCCTTTTTTGCTTCCATCATGTTAAGAAGAAGAGGCAGACATGTGGCAGACCAGGGTTTGTCGTCCTCAGGAGTTTTTGGTCAATTCAACTGGACCTCTGTTGTGGTTTTGGGAGCATGAGTGCAGTGTCTGAACATGGCTGGGGGGCAAGCTGGTACTCACAAACCTGGAATTTTCCTTGCACCGCAAGACCCGTAGGGAAGGATAAAGTGAGTAAAATTACAGGGACACATATTATCCCCAAATTTATCATATTGAATAATGATGCTGTGAAGTGCATGATCACTTGTTAGTGATCAGAAACAAGCATGGCAGTAAATAGTCTTTCACTACTGTTCCCTACCAGTGACTGTAGGGCAGTGACTGTAGGCTCATGACTCCTTGGAAGAGTTCTCCTACCCCTAATTTTCAGTTTCAGCCAGTGGCATGGTCCATTAGTGAAATGAAGGTCTTGAAGAAAAGGACACCCAGTGGTCTTACGAAGACAAGCTGTTTAAGAAAACCCATCTTTGATGTAGGAAGTCATAAAAATAAATTATGTTTAATTATGGACTCTGTCCATATATGTAGGTTTTATCTGTCTATACACACATACATAGAGAGAAATGGATACATCTACACCTTGTCCATTTCACTCTTCCAGTTTTCCTGTTAGTTAAAGCTCTGTTTCAGAAATTTTCCACCTCCTGCTTAATGTTCCTCCTTCATTATATTATAATAAGCATCTGTTGCTGCCTGATGGCATCTAGTTCAAATACCTAGCAAGATCAAACTCAGGGGAAAATAAATGGGAACCACAAGGCCCTCTATAAAATAGCCTACACCTTTCATGGGCTGGAATGGATGTTTGTCAGTAATGAGGCACTGTAATTAAATTAAATAAGCCTTGGCAATACCTCTGCCATATCTGCCTGTACAATGCTCCCTTAAGCAGCAACACTCCCACGGGAAATTAAATATACTGTATGTGCATTAGCCAGCCTTATTGTTTGGGTGTTCCTGCAGCTAAGGAACCCTCACTGCTGTCTCCTAAACAAAGGGAGGGAAGGTTTTGGACTTCTCTGAAACTTGGGTGCTGTTCAAGATCAGACACTACCTGGGTCACTCTGACATGCCCTGAGGTCCAGGAGACCACAGCGGGCAAGGAGATGGAGGAGACACCTTGGCTCTTCTCCTTCATTGGCTCTTCTGCTGTGGGCTCTTTGCCCTGCAGCACATCTAAGCATGGGTATAATGTGAATGCAACAATACTAATAATAGTAATCATCATCATCCTCAAAACACTGAAAAATCATTCTGCTTTCCTAGGATGAAAAAGATCAAACACAAGTTGTCCTTCTCTCAGGAAATTACTCAGTCTAACTCTTCCAGTGCCATGGTGATCTTTCATTATCAATTGAGGTGGTGATGAGCTTTCCTATCATTGGGAAAGTCATGCGAGCCTGAGGAGAGCAAAAAGCATTCTGGTGATAATGTTGTCATGGCAACTTCTCTCCTCGTCAAAATAGGTGTTTTGGGGGAACTCAGTGCTTTTCAGGGATTTTTTTTTTTTTTTCTTATTAAAGGCTCCTGTCACCCTACAAAAAAGTAGGAGTGAAAGAGAGGAACTATTTTATCAGCATGCTTTTATCTAAAAGCACTAGGTGGATACCATTTTCCATATCCTTCTGAATCATCTGCAATCCATACTGTAGGAATTACTGACTTGCTTTTTGTTATCTTAATGTAGTTTTTAAAAATTACATGCCTATTAGACTGGAGAAAAAAAACCTAGAAATGTGTGAATTAATTAAATGTGCCGTTTCTAAATTCTTTCAGTACACAGGAAAAATGAAAGAACAGTTGCCTTCACAATGAATGCAAAGTGTTGGTTTGACATCTCTTGCTTTTTAGAAATAATTTAGTCAAACTCATATTCAGAGTTTTCTTTGGAAACAAAATTTTCCAGACTGTTATCAGTATTCTCAAATATTTTCCAAACTGTTAAACTTGAGAGTGCATTTTTTATAAAAAAGGAGTTAAAAAACATTGCTTGTATCTAAAAGTGATGTAACACTTCAATTACTTCTAAGACGAAAACTATCAAACAGTTTTCTGCTATTAAATATGATGGTAAGGGTGACAACATAGCATTGTACTCCAGTGTAATTAAGTTCTTTCCATTTTCCCATGAAACTTAGCTGCTTCAAAGTGTATTCTCAGAAAATGCCAACTTGTTCAAGCTACATAAATTGCTTCAGAGTGTAATAGCCTCTGCATTACCCTCACTTTCATGTAATTAGTTATTTTAGAATTTTTTAATGGATTTTTAAAAAACAGAACTAAAACAAAAACCAAGAGAAAGAACTGGGAATAGGCAGTTCAATAATGAGAATCTCAATTAGAATATAAGACAAATAAAAAAAAAAAGAATATTAGTAAGGGAATTAAGAGCCTTTCATATGAAAGAAAAGTAGAGATGACTATATGGCTTAAGGTTTGAAGAGAAGCTGTATGCAAGGTGAAATACTACAGACACATACATCTGTTTAGACATCAGTTCAGCATCTTTTCCTAAATAATGACACAAAGATATTTTGAAATTTCATTTGATCACTACTTTCACAGGGCATATGTACAGGAAACACTAAAATTAATGTCAGTTTGGTAGCGAACTCTAAGAACAGAACTGGCAGACAGAATTAGTAAAATCCAAAATCAAATCAGGTACTTACCTAGGAAAAGTATATATTCCAGAGAGCTGAAATAGTCTATCTGTGTGCAGCGGGTCCGTGTCCTCTCTCCTCGCTGCGTTCACAACTGAGCGCTCCACAGCGTGGTGGGAACTGCTGAGCTTGCCTCCTTCCTTGTCCTCTACAACACCTGGTATCGACAGCTGTCAGGAAAGGGGAGTGGACTCGGTACACTCTTCTTCTGATTTGCACTGGTAGTTCCTGCAGTGCCATTGCAGAAGTCAGAAAACACCCGAGTATCAGTTGTGCAGAGAGAAAAAAAGAGAGCGAGAGAGGAAAGAGAGAAAAGAGGAAAGAGAGGAAATGTGGAAGAGAAAAAGAGATTTAAATAAAGAGAGAGAAGGGGAGAGAGAAATAGAGAAAGGGGGAGAGAGAGACAAAAAGAGAGAAAGAGAGCAAGAAAGAAAGAAAGGAAGGAAGAAAGAGAAATAAGGAGTGAAGGAGAGAGAAAAGGTGAAAGAGAAAAAAAGAACCAGAAGACACATCCCTGCCATGGAAGCTTGGTCAGATGCTCAGCTGATATACGGCAGCAGAGCTTCCTCCCTGTCTTATGTGGGCCTACTCCATCTGACACCAACTTGGATCTTACCTGTGACATTTATACCTCCTAATCAACTCAAAGTTTAATACTGCAGGGAAGAAGGAATGGTAAATGCAGCCTTCAGTTATTTTGGAGGAATTGGGAGTCCTGTAAAGCTACATGTCATCTTGGGACATAACACTCGCCCACTGTCCTCATGGTATGCAGTAACATAGGAAGAGGTGTGCCCTTTTCAGCCTGGTGAGAGCTGAGACTAAAGGATGTCTTTTAGGAGCTACTAATTAATATAGTTAGCTAACTAATATGCACTGTTGTTGGTTTTCAGAGAAAAAGTTTTGTGCTTTGTCACCAATGGAATGAGTTAGTTTTTCCTAGACTGAAGTCCAGCAGCAAATGAAAACTATGTAATCTGGGCACTTAGGTGATCTGAGCCCCAAAATAAAACAGGAGCTGCTTCACCTGTGACCTTGGCTATGGATGGGTGATGCTGCTAGCTCCTGGCAGTGGTCCTGGTGAAGTCTCTGGACACGAAATTTGCTGAATGAAACTACTCAGTTGTTAATTTGTGCAACTTCTTTCACTGCAATTACTTGTATTCAATATTGCTGTAAGATTTCTTCCCTATCTGCTGGATTCTTAAAATAATGATTAGTGTCTTGGCTTCAGTGCCAATGGGTTATATAAAGGAGCGTGTGGAGTTGCTGATAAAGGGGAAATCCCAAATACAGATAAATTTGTCTGCCAAATTATTTGGCAAAATAATTTGAGATTCATTTATGGTTGAGCAGGCAAGGGCAAAAATATTGTTAGTCATATCATATTATAATTTTCTTTAAAAACTGATTAGGTTTTCATGACCCACAGCATTAATTTTAAATGGATTTCCTTATTTAAAAGATCTCTCTTTGTGGGTAGATGTGTTTAGCTGAGTTTGAGGACACATTATCAACATGCTGTGGGAGAATAAGTAATTTAGTTTAAAATCTCAAAATCTGAGATTTGCTTGCATCTGGGATAATGAAATTATCTTTCTGTTTTAGCAGAAGAATGTACCCATCAGAATAAGGTATCCTATCACCATTAGAGCAGTTCATCACTTTGAACTCTTCTTTTATAAATCAGTGAATTTTTCCTTTTGCAATTTAGAAAGTTTATTTGGAACTCTTGCCCTTTGGGTAGGAAATATATCTCCCTAGCACCAGGTATAATTTAATGTGCACATATCTTTGTAGGGTTTTTTGGTTTTGTTTTTGTTTTCTGGTGTATAAAACAGAAATGCCTGTCAGCCTTTGAAAGCAATTGTCTTTGCTGCTATGCTGTCATGGCACACTGGTTTCATTTAATATTTTATCCAGTCCTTTTCATACACATTGCAGCTCTTTTATTTGTTACTCACTGAAGCTCATCCTGATTATATTAACAGCACATTAAATTGCTGTCCAGCTATGGTTTCACAGTGCAAGGGGCAGCTCTCAGTGCAAACCTAGGCCCTGATGATCCCCAGCCCCAAGCTGGTGATTTGTGGAATTCTTCTTTTGGTCTTTCCATGGTGATTCTGGCTGTCTAAATCCACACCCAAAACTGGGGGCCCTGGCATAGGGAACATTTACCTTCAAAATTATGCTGTATAATTTAAATTTAGTCATATAATCTGAAGACACTTTTTATTCACTTTTAAAAGTTATATACACCAGTTGAAGGTGGTGATAAACTCGATTAACTAGGCTGCTATAAACCTTATTTAAATCAAATTAAGTGCACTTCTGCAGCAGTTAGCATCTATTTCATTAACTGGGATTAAAAACTGCTTGGGAGTTAAATTGGTGTGACTTTGAATATAGATAAAGCCAGGGAAGACAGAACTGGCAGCTGAGCCTGAACCAGACTGGAAAGTTTGGAGTTCTTCTTTGTACCCAGAACACCAGGGCTTTGTTTCTTTTAATTAAAACTGGGATCCTGCAGAATGTAATGGATGTTGTTTAGAAAAGCTGCCCACTTGTTTCTGATAATTGGATTTTTCTAGCCCAGATAAATATCCTACTATGCCATTTCAGTGAGTCCAAGAGGATTCCTCCAAATAATTAAAAAATGAGTGCTGAAGACTATAACCACCTCATTAAGATAAACTTACAACAACATCTTGGGTTCAAATAAGGAGTTCCTTTATTTTATTTCTGGAGACAGGCCACAGTTTGTTTAGCTGGGCAGCAGCAACAAACTGATTTTCATGTATGCAAAAAAGCCATTACTGCTGAATCATTGTCTCTCAAGTTACACAAAATTGAACTAGTATGCATTTACAGGGGTCTGCAGAAACTAATTTTGAGATGGTTACAGGAAACAAGTAATGAAAAATAGCAAATGAAAGTGTAAATATTTGGCATGTAGTCTCACACCAAACAGGCTGATAAACACACCTGCCAGTACTTGATGCTAGAAATAATAGTTACTGTTTGTTCATCAAAATTATGTTACGGTTTTGTTGTTTATGCTCAATATATTATGTAGCAATATATATAGTAACACTTATTAAGATACATTTTGGCTTGCTTTATCAGCTGATTACCTGATACTATAAAGACAGATATAATTCACCAACCATTTTTGTTAGTCTACATTTTTTCCTACAGAAAAGATACAGAAAATTTCTGATACAATTTAGCCTTAAAAGATATACAACCTAGGAAAGCTGGGTAGACAATCTAGAAAGAAGTTGTTGGAAAAACTCCAGTGGAAAAGTATTTGCAGACACTGGAGGAAAATGGGAGGGCTACAAAGGTCCATGTGAATGTTTAAAAAAAATAAATTGAAATTACCAGAGCTGTAACAATGAACAGAGTCAGGGGATCATCTGCATTTGGTGGCCAGGAAGGCCAATGGAATCCTGGGATGCATTAGGAAGGGCACTGCCAGCAGGTCAAGGGAGGTGATCCTGCCCCTCTGCCAGCCCTGGTGAGGCACATCTGGAATGCTGTGTCCAGTTCTGGGCTCCTCAGGACAAGAGAGACACGGAGCCCCTGGAGTGGCTCCAGTGGAGGCTAACAAAGCTGATTGAGGCACTGGAGCATCTCTCATGAGGAAAGGCTGAGGGACCTGGGCCTGTTCAGCCTCAAGAAGAGGCACTGAGAGGGGACCTCATCCATGTCTGTGAGCATCTGCAGGGAGGTGCCAGGGGGATGGAGCCAGGCTGTGCTCGGTGGTGCTGAGCAATGGGACAGGAGGCAATGGCAGAAGGTGATGCATGGGAAGTTCCACCTGAATGTGAGGAAGAACTTCTTTACTGTGGGGGTGACTGAGCACTGGAACAGATTGTCCAGAGATGTGGAGTCTCCCTGAATGGAGACATTCCAGAACTGTCCAGATGAAATCCTGTGGCATGTGCTCAGGAGTGGCCGTGTTTGAGCAGGGAGGCTGGACCAGATGAACCACTGTGGTCCCTTCCAACCTGACTCATTCTGAAAGCTGTGTGCTTGTGTTTATCACATAGGTTTATCACTGAGGCTCTGCTTAAAACAGGTACAAAGCTAAGTTTAAATCTGAGAGCAGACTGATAGTCCTCGTGCCTGTTGAAATCTTAGTAGTCCCACAGGGGTTTCCCTTGCTTTGTGAGACATGGTTTTCCACTGACACTTGTGCAGTGCATAGCTTTACTGAGAAATTCTTCCCAGTGAAAAGTTCACATTTAAAGTTGTTAACTCCAGTAATGTTAACTCTCCATTTGCAGAGGTGAATTGTTAGTGTGAACTTATAGAAATATATTATTTTAAAGCAATATTTTAAAAAGCCTTATTTCTGGCTCCAGTCATCAGCAGTACCTTGTTTACTATATAGGTAATCTGTCTGGATTTCTGCAAGGCTTTTGCCATGGTCATCCATGACATCTTTCTCCCTAAATTGGAGAGAGATGGGTTTGATGGGTGGACTGGTTCAGTGGATGAGGAATTTATTTTTATTGGATTGTTGCATTGCAGGTGAATGGTTCAGTGTCCTGATGGAGATCAGTGACAAGTGGTGTGCCTCAGGGGTCCGTACTGGGACCAGCATTGTTTAATACCTTCATCAATGACGTAGATGAAGGGATTGAGTGCACCCTCAGTTTGCAGATGACACCCTGAAGAATAGGATGCCATCCAGAGGAATATGGACAGGCTTGAAAAGTGGCATCAGCTGTACCCAGACCATTCTGTTCAGCATATTCTTTTGCATGTGCCCTCCACAAATTGGTTTATCCTTTCAGAAACCATTTGTATTTTGGAAATCACAATATGCTTTGGGAATTAATACTGCATTTAAGAGGTAGGATGTCCCTCTTCTTGAATTGATGTAATTCCTACTTGCTAGGATGTCCCCCTTCTTGAATTGATGTAATTCCCACTTGCCTTGTGCTCACCTGTGAGATCCTGAGTATCAGTGCTCCGGATTTCTTCACTTTCTTCCAAGCAGTGTTCAGGCTAAAGCACTCACTATGCATTCTGTTCCTCTGCATGCCAGACTGCCACATGCTGACAAATACCTGCTACATGTTTTGTCCTGGGAAATTCCAGGTAAACATGATCTCTTAGCCTCATGCAAGTAACAGCTGCTACTTTTGCTCAAAGGGAATTCCCACTGACTTTGATCTGTAAAAGAGGACATTACCCCTGCTTTGTTTCACTACAGTGAGGTAAGACAGTAGCTAAACTGTTTGTCGAAGCCGTGTGACAGCAGTAACTTCAAAAGCAACAGGTCAGACTATTCCACTGCTTTTCTTAGTTTTACACACTTTAGTCTTATCAAAGGTCTTCTCTATGCACTCCAGTGAAAGCACAACTGGAGTCTGAGCCAAAATACAACAAGTTAAGATAGGACAAATACCAGCTATTTCTCTGGTATGACCTCTGGAGATCTGCAAGCATGTTGGATTTTGGCCTTTCCACCTTCTAAATTTGCTGTCTTCAGTGCAAGGAAAAGCACTAAAGTTTTAGGAGGTCTGCTTTTCATAGCACAATAAAGAAATATTATTTGTTAAAACAAACAAATTATTAGCTGTGCTTACTTTAGGCATGATACACTGGCCAACCTTCTGTGCTTGTTTTATGCTAGGCACTGGAGAAATGTGTAGTAAGACTGGTCTCCCAGGAGAGCTTAACAAACATATCCTGAAAAGTGGGTGAGACAAGAGAGGAGCTGGATGGGCAAAAGGAGGGTAAAAAATACAGCATGAAGCACAAAATTCCTAGTTAGTCATATGACACAGCTGCATTAACCATTTATACTCACTGACCATTTATACTTACTATTTAAGCATCAAAGTTTTGTTATTTAATGTCATTCTGGGCTGTTTAAGGCACAAAGATCAGCTAAAATCATTGTATTCCTCACAGCTGGTGTGTGTGTCAAACAGAGTCAGACAAGGTAGCATCCTGCCTTCTGAGCATCAGGGAAAGATCCTGGGGATTGTGTAAGAGCATTTTCTCCGTGCAAACATCTGATAATAATATTTAACATTGAAAAATACCTCCTCTAACACTAGGTCTATTGAGAAAGCCCCAAAATATTCCTAGTGCTTTTAGGAGAAGGTGCAGCCAGTGAAGAAATGTGGGCTTTCAAGTGTGTATTCTAACTGACAAGAACTTGTCAGAGGTGCTTTCCTGGGGGAATACTTCTGTACAGCTGTGTTCTCAGGTGTGAGAAGAGTTGCTGAGTGCAAGTGACCATTCTGAGCCACTCCAAAGCACTGTTTATTCTCATTTTATGGATCAGCCCTGCCACTATGCTGACGTCCTCGCCTTGGAGAACTTCAGAGAGCTTCAGAGCTTCAATATTTGCCTCATGTTCAATGACCAAAGCCATTAACCAGGGCTGGACAGATCAGGCTGTGAGCCATGTCCCACCCCTAAGCTTGCTGTGTGACTGTTAGCCAGTCACTGTTTTGCTGAGACTTGTTTCTGTCTCTGCTAAATGCAGACAGCAGTATTTCTGTACCTCACTGTGGGAACACCCTTTATTCTCTCAGCATGTTCTATTTGTCATCTTATAAATTCTGTCAGGACAAAACCTAGGGATTCTTATACATTTCCCAGCTCTGGCTGACTGGAGCAGTAGCAGCAGGTCGAGCTGTGCTGCTGGAAGTCTGGCAGCCCTGGAGCTGCAGATGGCTCACCAGCATGCTGGGCACCCGTCTTGTCTACACACCATGCATCTATTGGGAGCCAAGTCTGTGCTGTGTAAAACCCACTACACCACGTGGCAATAATTTCTGAAATTTGCAGAAGCCCCCTGCAGGTGTTGGTCAGTTTTTCTGTGCTCGCAGGGCCAGTGTGATGGCTGGGAAGGAGGCAGCCGGTGATGGGGCACTTGCGCTGGGCTGTTGCAGACGCTGGGGTGGATCTGCTGAGAAACTGGTCCCCAGCTGCCACCTGCTGAGCCTTGAGGAAGCAGCAGAAATCCCTGCCCGTGTGCCAGGCTTCCTCAGGCAGGCACCTAAAGCAATCACTGTGTGCCAAAATCCAAGACAGTGGCCGGGGGCAGATGCTAAAAACTGAGTCGCTGGGCATGTGAAGGAAAATCAGCCCACTTCTTCAGGTGTCCCAACAGGAACAGGGGTGCTGACTGTAGAACCAGCCTGAATTGATGGTCTGGGGGTGCAGACAAGAAGTCCACAGAGTGAGAAAAATACGGTGCAGTAGAAGAAAACAGCTTATATAGTAATCCTTTACATAAAGTCATAGAAATACAGTGCTACTGTGTTTACATTTATAGGAAGAGGAGGTCATCAGGAGACTTGAAATCATAAAGATGCTACTGCAGCATTAGCTGCTGGAGAAAAACTTCAATTTCCCTTAAATAAATCCATTACATTCATGATTTAAAGCAAATTCAGGTCAAGCACAAGTGTACCAGTACTTTAGAAAGCTGGATTTTATTTAGCACCATGATGTTATAATAAACTTGTTGCTGATCCTGGCTGTGATGCTCATTTTCAACTGACTGTTGTGTAGTTTGCAAAACACACCACAGATCTTCATAGTTAAAATAAAAATAATCCTTATCCACCTATATCAAAACCCCTTCTAAGCAAGGCTATTTTGCCAAATATATTTACAATGCCCAGCAAAATGGGATCTCATCATAATTTATGATGTCCTGAGAGCAGTATGAATTGAAATTAATTGCTCTGACCTAATTTATGCGTACTGGGTATGTTTTATTTTTAAAAGAGTAACTGAAAACAAAATAAGGAACACGGGAACAAGTAAATAAATAAAGAACCACCGCCAACAACAAAACAGGAGCAAAAAACGATGGTTGTAGCTACAGCTAACAAACCTCTAATGCCACCTGCTGGGGAAATACTGAAAGTGAGAATGAAGTCTTACTCCAGTAGAGTACTAATTGTATCATCTTTGCTACTGATTTATTTTCAAATTTTTATTGTATTAAAAAAATTAAAATATTTAAATAAAGTTAGATGAGTAACTCTGTGTATAATCAGGAGAGCGTACTTTTAAATACCCAAATGATAGGAGTTTCTTTTCAACTGTGCTCCAAACACTGGCTGCTTGTAATCAAGTAATGGTCCTATTATTTCTCTTTCTTCACTCTTGAATTATCAATCAAAAATTATCCTGAAACACATTTGAATTTTTTAATGTGCGAAGAATAGCTTATTAGCATCACTGACTCCTTACGGACATCACTGAACATTCAGCAATACAGAAAAAAAAAAAAAAGCCATTTTCTTGAGCAAGCCCCGTTATAGAGCAAGTACATATAACCTCAAATGCAGCACTGGTCCTTCTTAAGAGAAAATAGAAATCACTTTCTGCCATTGCCTCCTGTCCCATTGCTCAGCACCACCGAGCACAGCCTGGCTCCATCCCCCTGGCACCTCCCTGCAGATGCTCACAGACATGGATGAGGTCCCCTCTCAGTGCCTCTTCTTGAGGCTGAACAGGCCCAGCTCCCTCAGCCTTTCCTCATGAGAGATGCTCCAGTGCCTCAGTCAGCTTTGTTAGCCTCCACTGGAGCCACTCCAGGGGCTCCGTGTCTCTCTTGTCCTGAGGAGCCCAGAACTGGACACAGCATTCCAGATGTGCCTCACCAGGGCTGGGCAGAGGGGCAGGATCACCTCCCTTGACCTGCTGGCAGTGCCCTTCCTAATGCACCCCAGGATTCCATTGGCCTTCATGGCCACAAGGCTCACGGATGGCTTGTTGTCCACCAGGAAACCCAGGTCCCTGTCTACAGAGCTGCTTTCCAGCAGGTCAGCTTCCAGCCTGTACTGGTGCCTGGAGTTCTTCCTCCCCAGGGGCAGGACCCTGCATCTCCCTTTGCAGCATTTCAGAAGGTTCCTCCCTGCCCATCTCTCCAGCCTGTTGAGGTCCTTCTG
Source organism: Aegithalos caudatus (assembly GCA_013389925.1). NCBI lineage: Eukaryota > Metazoa > Chordata > Aves > Passeriformes > Aegithalidae > Aegithalos > Aegithalos caudatus. The sequence goes on from WEIU01013733.1 coordinate 409,625, forward strand.
AAGGGCTGCACAGCCCTCTGGGGCACTGGCCACTCCTCCCAGCTTTGGGTCATCAGTGAACTTGCTGAACAGGCATCTGTCCCTTCATCCAGGTCTGGAGGACACCACTAGCGACAGGCCTCCAGACCCTGTTCCATCACTCACATCTGTTTGATCTGCCGTTGAGCCAGTTCTCAATCCATCTCATTGTCTACTCATCCAGCCCACAGTTCCTGAGTTTGCCTATGAGCAGATTGTGAGAGACAGTGTCAAACGGAGAATCTAGGCCAATTACAATTCTTCTTGGCAAAATCTTCAAAAATCATTACACAGTATTCAAAAGCATCTTGTTACCTCATCATTCACTGGTAACAGAACTTAAGCTGCAGAAAATGATGTTAAATCAACCTAAAAACTGCCAAGGCTTGTAAAATGTGGGAAATGCAAATCCTAAAGAGAAAGGATTTTTTTCTGTGTTTTGCCTACATCTCTTGCATTCTACTCACCCTGCAAATCTGTACAAACACTGCTGCTCTACAGAAAAACAAAACAAAACAAAACAAAAACAAAAACAAACAAAAAAATCACACAAAAACAAAAACAAGCAAACAAACAAAAAAAAAANAAAAAAAAAAAAAAAAAAAAAAAAAAAAAAAAAAAAAAAAAAAAACCCAAGTAATTTGTATGGACAGGGCACCATTAAACAGGGGAACAGTTTTCAAAATAAAACATAGAAATTGTAAACTACATAGATTTTTGTCAGAGTAAAGGGTCTCTAAAGTAGGGGCTTATTTTCATGTTGAGATACAGCCTAGAAATACAGTGGAAAATATACACTAGTCACAAGAACTGCTGCAGCAATAAGAGTTTTTTAAACAGACTATAATGTGTCACAAAGTATCAGGATAAAGGTAACAAATATATCGAAGTAGCTTAGACATCAAGTTGTTAGGCACTTTTAAAGTAATTTCACATCAGAGTGAAGCAGAAAAGTTTTTTTACCCAGTTACATCTACTGAAAGGAAAGTAAACAAGCTGTTTGTGTCGTTTATGCATTTTCTTCCTGAAAGGAAAAAAAAAGAACTTCGAACATTCAGGACCCTTCTCATTTAAACGTCTGAAACAAAACACAATGGAAGCCATCAACAGTTTGGAAAACAAAGGCTGTCAGTCCATCCACTGCAGACTTCCTGATAAATCCTAAACCCAGTGTGGTTTAACAGGGTTAAATCATTAACACATCATTGACAGCAAAGACCACTCTACCGGCAACACAAATAAAAAGTGATAAGCCTGACTTTATCAAATAAACAGACCTACAACGCATTAGTGAGCAGATGAAAACAGCGCAGTAAGGATATCATTTGAGGGTATCATTGGCCTAATTCATGGGAAGAATAAAAGAGAAGAATTTATTGAGACGCTTAATACTCACTTAGCAGAAGTTGGATCTTTCTGTTACAGTGAAAGGTCACTGCCTCAGGAAACAGGTCTTTCCACATCTGCCTGAATGCAGTACAATTAACTCAGCAACAACACAAGCAAATAAAAATATGCTCATCTGATGCTCACCAGGGTGGATTTTGACTTGGAACATAATAAATTTAAATGATTTACATGGTTTCCACTTCATCTTCATGCCTTCCATCTTCATTTATGGGGGGGGGCGGGGAGGAAAACAAAAAGCCATAACTATTCTGACTCCCTAAAATCACTGAAGAGTAGAAAAAAATTTCTTAACTCCTTGATCTAAAGCACAGATCTTAGATTATCACAGTTCTATAAACTCAGATACAACTCTGTACCTCGCTGACCCTGTATTGCATGAACTGGAGTCACTGTCCTGGAGGTGTTGAAAGGAAAGCATGGATGTGGCACTCAGTGCCCTCATCTGGTTGACATGGTGTTGTTTGCTCACAGGTTGGACTTGATGATCTCAGAGATCTTTTCCAGCCTAATTCAGTCTGTGGTTCTGTGATTTTTGTAATATTGATAGTCTAGAAACAGAAACATTTCCAGGGCAAAATACAAAACAACACTTAAAATGTGCATTCATAGATTAAATACTTTAAATAAAACGTGTGTTTAAGGGAAGTTGAAGTTAACATTTCTGCTTACTTCCATGTTGCCTAGTAATCTTATTCCCAAAATATAAATAGGTTGGATTTTCTCAGTGTGGCAAAGTTGTTTGTGAATATATTTGACAGAAAAATTACGATGACCAGTGACAGACTAAACAGACACTGGGAAACTGCTGAAATGATGTGTAGTGTTTTGTGTTCCTCCCAACACACACTTCTTCAAGTAAGTAATCATCAACACTAATTTTAAAACTTGAAGAAAAGTATCTTTGACTTGGTATTTGAAACTTGTCTTATAAACCTTGATATCTGTAGATGACTAAGAGATTTTGTTTAGAGGAGCTCTTTTTCTATTTTGTTTTTTCATCCCAACATTGTTAGGGTTTTTTTTTCTTTTTTCTTTAATGAAAAATTTGCCTAGTCTGTATGATATGAATGGAAGTTTGTTTGGAGGAAAGAAATGTAAAGGAAGACATGGAGGAAAGACATTTAAAACATGTACATGCCTGCAGCACAGAGATGCTGTGAAGCTGGTACTTAAAATGGCCTTGCAACAAAAGATGGCTGTGTTCCAGTGGTTTTTATTGTGGTCCTCTGCTAACTTCATCCCAAATGCTAGATGTTGTTGTGATTCAGAAAGATATGGAAATGCAGCTGACAAAACAGATGATGCAGATCAATTAGCTGAGGGAGGAGAAGTGGAAAGCAGATGACACTTACAGATTATCTTACAGAAATAAGCATGCAAATCTTACTTAAAGTTGTAAAGGTCCACTAATGTAAATGGCAATATTTTTCCCGTGTTAAATCAGACCCTATGAGATGTTATTTTCTGGTCTTTGGTGAAGTGTTGACTTGAGAAACGTGGCTTAAACTTTTGAAGAACTGCAATTTCATATCTTAGCACCACAGTTTTATTTAGTATTTTTTAAGTGCATTTTTTTCCTGGCATTTGAGGGCTTCTAGTCAGCAGAAGGCTCTCACTCAACCTTGTTTCTAGTAGATGAAATAAAAGGTCAAGATACACTATATGCAGTGGGAAGCGCGATTTTCTGTTCTAGGTCCCTAGCAACATTGACCAAAAGTTGCAGTTTTAGCTTTAGGCAGAGCTGACATCATCTCTGCATTGTTGTGTCTCTTGTATGTGCACAGCATGATCTAGAAAGCGGGGTATAATGGAGACAATCCCACTGCAAGGCTGATGGCAAAAGCTGTGCACAAAAGAACAGTATATGCCACGTACAGCAGAGATACGTTGCCTTTCTCTTTGTGGTACTTCTCAACATGTTCAAACAATTTCCAGATGACAAGTTTTGTTAGTACAGAATTAAGGTAGGATTTAAAAAATGTTTTAAAGCCTCACGATAACCTGGCACATTTGAGAATTGAAGCTGAAAAACAAATCACTACATATATGAAGAGGAGAAATTGCTGTGATGGGCCAGACTACTTCTATTTAGTTCAAAGCCCTAACACTGGTATTGTCATGTAAGAGACACTTCAGAGGAAAAGACAAACTGAATTGGTTGCAGTTAGCTGGGGCACAGCAAGTTGTCTGTTGTCTCTCTTTCAGAAAACATGAAAATTTTAAGATACAAGGAGTAGGAAAACCTTATCCTTAACCCAAATGTCTTACCTCTTTGCATTCATTTAGTACTCTAATGAAAGGTGCTTATTTCCCATATAAAACATTCAGGTCACTTTCCAAGATCTCTGTGTAAGAAAATGCCCTCATTTCTGAGGCTGTCACTGTCCAGCTTAATGCCTTACAAGCACAAAGCTTTCTCCACAAGAACAGAAAGGCTGTGCTGTGCAGGTGTGTGATGCTGCTGGCAGCTTCTGGCACGGCCAAGTGCCCGCAATAGAAGCTGAGCCTTACTCAGTTTAATGTCCTACTCTCATCTGCAGTGACTTTAAGTACCTTTCTACCTTTCCATCATCTCCACAGGTCCCAAGGATGGACTATTTATTCCATTACCCAACAGAAAATGCTAAGGGAGCAGCTTGCTTTTCTGCAGCCAAAAAAGCCACAAGGTGAGCAACTTCCCCCTCTGTCCCTCTCCTAAGTCACAGGTCAGTGTAGCAATAGCTCAGATACGGCTTTGTGCACCCATAACCTGCCAGAATGGGTTCCCTGGCCTTGAGATTTCTGTTTTTATTGATCTTCTCTGCTTGCAGGCTGTTCTCATGCTGTTGCAGCAGCCAATGCCATAATGTCAGGACATGCAGGCTTATGGGAGCTGGCATTCAGCTTGGCAAGTCAGGTACAACTACCACTGAACTGCAGTTGGAAATTCAACATACAGAGTCTGGCCATGAATCTTCATAAATACGTAATTATGTGCCAGTCTCTGTTTGAAATTACAGAAACTACACCCAGTCACATCTGAGCATGAGGTCATGGATTTCAAATCCTAATTCTGTGCTATTTTATAAAAACAAACAGAACTCTTGCCCTTTGTTGTAAATCAGGTCTCAAACAATCCACAGCAATTCAGAGTGTTCAAACTTGCAGTTTATAAACAAAATACTTTTATTAGACTAGTACATGGGTTATTTTAAATCAAGAATTACAATACAGTTGGTATTACACGATTCTTTCAGTTTATTTCACCAAAGTCGAAGTTACTGTAGATTAACCTCAGGAGGTAATATTTATCTGGAGGAAAAAAAAAGGTTTTAAAAATATAGATGGAATTTCTTTTTCCTCTTTTTATTTCACATGTTTTGGCAATATAGCTTAAACTAGGTAACTTAGCTAATAGAGCATAACATTAAGCAAAATCAGAACTTAACAGACTGTTTAATTGGTTTGTTCCTGCTTCTGCTGTGAAAATTATCCCATCACTACATTTATGTTTCAAATTTACTAGATGCAATTATTTTTCATTATTCTTTCTGCAAGAACTCCATCCAAGAAAAAATCTTGAGTATTTAGAGATATTCCAGATACCTAACCCATCTTATTAACTGCTTCTAAGAATGGCCCTAGACAGAGAAAAGTGTTCTACTGTTTCTTCTTGTTTTATAGAAGCATCATAACTATTTTTGCTCTCTCTCGACACTAGAGCCACATCCAGCCTGGCACAGTACTCAGAAATGGAAAAATATACTCGGGTGTGGCTTCTACAAACCACACTGTCACCTGAGTGTGCAGTTATTGTGGTTTTTCAGAGTCAGAGATGAAAAGAAATGGCTGGCCCTGTGCAAAACAATGAGCAGTCTCTTCTAAAACAAGAGACCCTTTCTACAATAAGCAGGCTCAGCATGCCACTTCAGAATGATGCAGTGGTAAGAGAATATGAAGCTCAACTTGGATTAAAAAATGGTAACCTGTTGTAATGTGTGTATATATATATATATGTGTGTGTGTATATATATATATCCTTCAAGCCACAGGCAGACTTGTGAATGATTACTATTTGTTATTTTAAATATCGGCTGTATCAGAAACCTCATTCTGACCTAAGTTTTACTATCCCACTGCTGTGCAAACAAGGCAGAATCAGTTAGCCTGCAGCTCCATTGGGATGCTGTTGTAAGCAAAGTTGTTGCTTTTGAATCAGATGGGATAGTTAGATTACTTCAGGGATCCCTCTAATCTTTTGGATACATTTTCTATTTTTACACAGTATCACTGACAAGCTCAATGAGCTTTATTATTCTTGTCTCAATCATCAGATACAAGAAATGCTATTAGCAAAGCTTTGCTCATCAGCTAAACCAGTGACTGTTTCTACACTCTTCAAATGCAAACCAAAATCTTAATTTAGGCCTCTTCGTTCAAAAGGTGTGACAAGCCAGTGCCACTCCCATCATGTTACTATACTACTGTAATTGGATTGTTTTCAGTAAATGCCCATTTCCTCAAAGGAACAGGTGGAGTCTGTCTCTGTACTCTTCCTTGACCTGATGTCTCAACAGTCTCAGTCAGGTAAGACAAGGAATGTGAACTGCCTTACCTTTTCTAATGGACAATTGGGAAAGGGGTTCCAAATTCAATATTTCTTTCCCCCCCCTCCTAAATGTAAGAATAACACATTTTAATTTAACCTAAATTCCTTGTCAAATAATTTAACCCAAACCTGTAACAGCCTCCTCTAAACTGACTCTGTCATCCTATGCAAGACTTAACTGCATTAACTTAGGTTTCTTTAATTTGACATGAATGTTTCTTGTATATGGAATTTCTTCTACACACCCATTTCATAGTAGGTTTCTGTATTTCTTATTGCTGCCCACATGCCAGACACTCTTCTGCGAGCAGCTTAGTACCCAAGAGATCTGTAATGGAATTATTCTAAAATATAAAATTTGATTTTTCCTATTTTTGTATATGGTCTGATACTCCTGCCAGTGAATATATAGCAAATAGGGTTGAAAACCACAGACTTGCCAACAAGTCTTTACATTTTCATTGAATATGAGAATACTTCCCCATTATGTAGTAAGAATTTGAGGCACAGAAAAAAATAAATTAATGTAATTATCTGGGAAAGAGAAACCTTACTGTTTTAGAGTCATCTCCTACATGTAGTGGAGATATCACATATACCTTATAAAGTCGTATACAGTACTGTAATACATATTACATAATTATCCAGTTTCCTAGAAGAGTCTTGAGAGCCATTTCAGACAGCCAGCTTGTATTTTCTCCAGAATAAATCACATGAACGACACGTGCAAACTGGAGTAAGGAGGGATTATATAGCAGTGCCATTAAAACAGTTGAAAAGGCCACTGATCCTACAGTTGAATCTGAATAGTCATACACCTGAGCAAGACCAAGAACAGTTTCTCCAAAAAGTCTGATCAAAATTCACTGATAAAACCAGACAGAACAATAATATTATCTTCTGAAGAGTCTGACAGTACAGTAACACCTTTGAAAATATCCCTGTTTTATCCATTTCAACAAAAATCATAATCTGAATTACAGGTATACTGCATATCTGCATAAGCACCAAGATAATATAAAGTAAAAGCTTATTCATCAAGTCCCTCTGATAAATGGTCCCCGACAAAAAAGCAAAATTTTGATGTAGGTTGAAGTGCTTTTGGCAAGAGATACAGGTTCCATAAAAGAAAAGTCACTGCAAAGTCTGAAAAAAAAAATTAAAACTTGTAAAAAAGATCAAAGGTAGAGCATTTCTAATAGTCGGAGAAATAATGAAATTCACTCCAGTTCCTCAGATAAACTGCAGATCAATTGTGAAGATTTACTAGATCGTACCACACTCTTTGTCACCTTCTCTTTACACACCGCACACAAGGTTGGAACTGAAGCTTCTGCTAAGCTTACAAGTCAGCAAAGCATGTGAAAGCTCAGAACATTCAAATTTTCTTTTCCACTATAAAAACAAGAGACTGGCAACTTAGGTCAGAGACGGACAGACTTCTGCCACAGTCTGTCAAAATAATTACCAGACAGAGGCAGTTGCTTTAAATTAACTGCAATTGCATCATTTAAATTAATGTAATTCTGTGTTTCTGTCCTGTTTTCACTGACAACCGTGCTCTTATTTATCTCTGTGCAGTTTGAAAGAGACCACAGATGAGTTCAAACTCCTAGGGTCAGATTTTTAAAAAGAGCATGTGTCACCTAACAGCTCAGCAGGTCTCTGTATGCTGGAACCATCATCAATGTGCTTCACTGCTACTAGCCATATGGTCAGTTTCTAACTTAGCATTAATGTTGTGCTCCATCTTCTGTAAAACCGCTGGAAGATCCAGTACAGAAGAAATAATATAATGAGGTACGGGGTAGGTATCTACTGGGGCGGTCATCGCTTTGTTTAACCAGACCGTCGCTTTCAAGCCAGCATTCAGGCCTCCTTGAATATCTGTATCTAGAGAGTCACCGACCATCACACACTCTGCGGGCTGCACCCCCAGGAGATCGCAACAGTAATGAAATATGGACGGCGCCGGTTTCTCCTCTTTCTGCTCTCCCCCCACAACGATGGCATCGAAGTAGGGCTGGCAGGCGCACGCCTCGATCTTCTCCCTCTGCGTCTGCCGGTCGCCGTTGGTGAGGAGCAGCAGGCGGAGGCCTTTCCGCAGCTCGGTGAGCATGGCCCGCGTGTCCTCGGCCAGCGTCAGGTGCTGCAGCCGCGTCGTCTTCCACAGGTAATAGCACTCGGCCGCCAGGTCGCGGTTCGCCTCCCCCCCGATGGTCTCCTGGATCGCCTCCTCCCAGTGCGAAATCCGCAGGTCTGTGATGCACATCTTGGCGGGATCGTGACACTCCTTGAGGAGCTTGGCCTGGACCTTATCGCAGACGGCGCGGGCCTCTCCCTCCCCGTAGTGGTGCTTGGACTGCAGGGCGCTTATCACCTGCAAGGG
>WEIU01013733.1:418414-448105 GCA_013389925.1 Aegithalos caudatus
GTGCCGTGGCGGGGCGGCGGCTGAGCCCGGGAGGAGGAGCGGCCCTACGGGCCCCGGGCGTGGCGTGGGCGGGCCCAGGCCGCGGTATTTGTGATTTGTTTTTCGGTGTTTGGTGTTTTGCTTTGATTTTTTCCCTCCGTGTAGGAATGATTTCTGGATGAGGCAACGGGATAGCTGGCAGCTGGTTGGAAAGTAACCTGTTGAGGTGCTGCCAGGGAACAGCTTTGCCGTGAAAGAATTCCCCCAGCAGCTCTTCCTCCTGGGCAGGCCTGCCCGTTCCCGGCTGTTGGCAGCAGCTTGGAGGGCTGTGCCAGCCCGGGACCCGCGGCTGCTGCCGCTGGGGAAGCCTGTCCCAGCCTCAGGGAACGGCACCAAACAGGTCTCTGCATGGGGGCGCAGCGTGGCGCCCAAAGATGTCCAAGTCTGTAGTTCGAAGCGTTCCGTGTCATGCCTTAGGAAGGCTGACTTGAAACAGAGACTGGACAGAACTAGAGAATAAAGTAGGTATTTATTGAAAGGCCTCCAGGATCCACCTTAGGCAGGACATGAGCCTGACCAGGGCCACATCCAAGGTGGACTAAGAATGGTCACGAAATGCCTGACTGGTCAGGAGGTCTTACAGTTTTCTTGTTCCTCCCGTCAATCCACCGTTGTTAATCCTTTTGGCCTGAAAGTTGTCCTCTATCCTCAGCAGGAAAAGGATTTGTTTTGCCCACCTACTCTGTGAAGAGAGCTTACCACCATTTTATATGAGGCTCAGAACTACACCCCTAGGCTGCACAGAATCTGAAGAAGTGAAAGCTAAAACTTAAGGCATCACGTGCATAGGACACCTGCACTCCGAAGCATTCCCCGAACAGGGAGCTGCAGGAGGGGTGAGGAGGCAACACATGGAAAAGATTCGGTTCAGTTTGGCTTTCCCAGCTGCCCGGTTACCTTCTGGAGCGTGACCTTCCACAGTTACCTGCAGGCACAGCAGTCACAGCATGGGGATTGAATCATCCAACAGCAAGTGCTCCTAAAAAAGCCAAACTCCACTATTTGGAGAACCATATAATAATGGATTATTTGAAACTCCAGAGGTCAATATTTTATAAAGCAAATGAATCACAAAGGTATTCAAATGAAGGCCTGAACAGCCTGAACAAGATTTTTAGGTGTGTATACCAAAGACTGTTTCAGAATTGATGATTTTCCTCAAGGTGAAGTTTAACAGGCTCATATTTGTTGATAATGTTTTGAGAAACACAAGGTATTTTTTAACAGCCAGCAAACAAATTTTCCTAATTTGATAAGTGTTTAATATTGCTAATTTAGATTAGACATTAATCATTAACTGCAGTCCACAAAGCTGGAGGGAGCTTTGTCTCTTACCAAAAAACTGGAAGTTCACTCCAAGTCACTTTCATTTCTAAAAACTGCACCTCTGATAGCCATCTCCTTATCTGATGGAAGACATTGAGTCACATGCAAGGCCAAAGTAGTTGTGCCCAAGAGCTTGGCAAATAAAACTACAGAAGACCAGCCTTTAAGGAGAGGGGGATTCTGAGAAGAAACAGAGATGGCTAAGGATCCTGTAGTTAAGGCAATAAGAGGAGTTTTAATAAAATTATTCTGGTTGGCTGCAATAAAATGTGCTAGTTTGGCTTTATAAGACAGAAAAGGTTTTAAGCATGTGGATTTCATGTGCCTCTACTGAATTACTGTTTTTCAGAACTTACACAGAAGAGTGAGTAAAAATAGCTGAGTTTCTGGGATTCATTCCACATAGGAAGATGGCATTTTTTTTCAGAGAGCCCTGCATTGCAGTCAGTGAGCAGTGGATCCTATGTGTACTTTTGGAAAAGGGTGCATTTACATAAAATTTATGTTTGTGCTCATGTCTTACAAGATTTTATAAAGTATAGATTTTTTTCTAGAAGCTTTCTGTTACAGAATTGAAGCTGTTAAACCATGAATGATAATTACATTTTAAACTTACTTTAATTTTCTTTATTTTCAGTTTTCTCATTAACTGACTGCATGGAAAGTGTTTGTTCGCTCTAGAGCATGATTGTAATTATAAAATGTGCTTTTTTGTAAACTTGGAAAATTCTCTGCAAGGTTGTTGAACCTCAGCCAGCTGTTTGATGTGCTGTTTGATATTTGTTTGGATCCCAGGGTCAGCAAATAAGCTCTCTTCTGACAGATTTACCTATCAGCAAGTGCGTTACTTTCTCCTTGTTTCTCCTGCTCTTTCCGCAGGCTCACTAGAGGCTGGAAATCCCTCGCAGGAGCTGAGAACCAGGAAAAGAACAGTCATGGGAAACCTGAGTAGGAGACAAGCTCAAACATAAGATATACTCCACATTCTAGAACTGATAATGTAAGAATGCCTGTTTGGTATCTTTAAATGAGGCATTGCTCTGGGTGTCTTTTAAGAAGCAAGAACATCATGAACACTTCCAAAGAAAACTTGTTGTCCATACATAAATAATAATTTGTGAATTATTTGACTCTTAGTTTTGTTTGTTTGTTTTCTACAAGATGATTATGTTTAGGAGTTCATTTAGAACTCTCTGATGGTTTTTCCCTGCATCCCCACTGCTGTCTCAATAGGTTCCTTATTGGTTAGTGTGGCAACTGAGCTAGCTGAGACGGATAATGCCTTAGCCCAGGTAGTTTATGCAGAAACCGTGGACCTGAGACCATGGGAGGCAGGATATGGAAATTAGGATGCTAATGACATGATTCCAAAATAGGTCATATCTCTGGCTCTCCGTTGATTCGGGACGTTTGACATACAGAGTCGTGCCCCTATCCCCCGTTTGGGATTGCACCCCTGTCCCCAGATAACCTTATATATTGTTAGGTTCGCGACGCCCCCGGGCCTTTGGGTGTTGCCCCTCGAATGGTGCGGTCTCTGCATTTGATCGGATCGCCGTTCAAGTTCTCTTTTCGGGCACTCCGTTGTTCTGGTGCCGTTCATTTTTGCCGCGCTCCGCCCAGCCGGACCGGACTGTGATATGTTAGCACGGTGAGAGAACAGGTGAGCTTCCTGCGTGCCCAGCTGCTTCCTCGTACTGAGGAAGGCCTAAGGCTTACTGCTGTTTTCCTTTTACACAGCTGTCTGGTTTCTGCCGGGGAGAGACCTTGCAGGGGGTGGGAATCAAATCTGGGTGATCAGGACTAGGTGTGCCCATCCTTTACATCTGCTCCATCCTTTACATCTAGCCCCTGAAAACTAAGCTTGGGGATTTTTCTTTCTCACTTCCACAGAATATATTATTAATTTGGTGACTGATTTATTTTTTTTTCCTTCATCCCAGTAAGAGATTTATTATGAAGTGCATTCATGTTCAGTGATATCCATGATGTATTTCAAACTTAATGTGTTGAAGAATAATTCTCACCCAGGTGTCTTGGCCTGCAATCTACAGATTAAAATGTAGATTGGGCTCCTGGTTGGAGCTCGAGACAAGAGGCCATGAATTCCCAGCCTTTGGGATTACATAGGACTTTACAATACGTGACCGCAGCCAGGTGAACGGGCAACTGAGAGTAACAGCAGGAGCCGGTGACTGCTGACCTTTTGGATAAGGTGACGCCAGTGCGATGGATGAACACGGAGCGGGGAGGCAGAAGACGAGAAGGAAGAGCGTGACTGACGCCCCGGGGGAGACTATGAGGGTATAAAACGGCCCATGGCTCTTGGGCTGGAGGGGTTTGGGTGTATTTGGGTGCGCGCTGCTCTCCGCTGGCCACGTTGCGGAGCTATGGAGTGTGGTTACTGTAAGAGGAAAAAGGCACCAGCGAATCAGGGGCAAGGCCGAAGGGTCAGGACTTTGCCAAGCCGCTCGCTCGCCTCGGTCCCCTTGTTCCCCTAAGCTCAGGAGCGCTGGGCGAAGCGCAGGCGGCGGAGGCGCCGCTCCTTGTGCCAGGCACAGCGCGGCTCCCCGCGGCCTCGGGCCGGAGCCATCCCGCTCCCTGCGGGGCTCTCCCAGCTTCGCCTCCCTTTCGGTTTCGTTTTTCGTTTTCACACGGGCGGGCGGAGCGCTGCTGCGGGAAACGAAACCGAGNGCCCGCCGCGCTCGGTGGCGGCAGCCTGGGGTCATCTTTGGTTCGTGTGGCTACGCCTGGCGTCATGGCTGCTCGTAGGGATGTGTTAAGTGCCGTCGGGTTCTCTGCTGAAGGAACCGGTTCTAATTCTGGAGAAACGTTACTGGTGATTTTCCTCCCACAGAATTCAGGGAAAGATTCAATCTTTTTCTGTCAAGAAATCTGCAAAGAAATCTTCTCTAATCACTAAATTCTACGCTCTGCTTTCTAAACTGTTATTCCAAGCAATGACTTCCAAAACTTCTGCAGACCAATCATTTGAATTAGAAATTCGAATTCGTTTCCCATGACCTTTGTTACTGGCACCGATTTTCTATCATAGCAGTACCTGTCTACCGGGACTAGGGGCTGCCTTTATTCTATGTCTAGAGCAGCAGACACATCTTTGAGTGTTATTTTGCAGCATCTACTGAAGATTGTGTCAGAATGGATTCTGAGTATATGACGAGGATCAACCGTTACTGTCAAGTAAATAAACTTACAGCGGAGTACGACACGGATAAGAAGGGCCCACCTCATGATCCTGAGTAAGTTTACTCTGCGTGTCAGTAACCAGCAGGGCTCTTCCTGCCATCAACAAACTGTGTAAAGCTTGCAGTCACAGATGTTAATTTCCTGAAAGCACATATGTAGTGGGAAAGCTGGTTGAAGTCATGAATGGTAGGTGCATGGGGAAGACATCATGTCAGACAGTTTAAAGTGAAAACTTATTTCAAGGGTGCTGGCTCTTTTCCAGGAAGTACCAGAATTGCACCTGTTACTTACTAGTAGCTCTATTGTATGTTATGCATCTCCTCTCAGAAGGTGGGTTGGGTCACAGTGAGAATTTCACTTTATGACTTAAATTTCAGTTTATGACTTAACTACAAAGCAAAGTGTTTACAAAGCATTGTTGATTTCCAACCAGGAAGTCTGGGTTTATTAACTGCTTGCATACTAATGTATTTAATGTGTAGTATATTTTTTAAGCATCTCTTACAAGAAAAGGGTCTTTTGTTTAAGAAGTTTTGCTTTACCTTTTAGAGACAATTAGAGGTGATGGAATATATTTTATTTTTTAACACTGATACAGTGTATTTTTTTCCATTGCCAAAGGTTGTAGATATTCAAGATCTGTAATAGTTCCTGTAATAGAGAGTTTAATACACATAGCTGGATGTGTGACCAAAGCAAAATAAGGAAGTTGCTTACTCCTTCCCATCAGCAGGCAGATGTTTCCAAGAAAGTGGGGCTTCATCATGCCCAATGTTTACTTGGGAAGGTAAACACTATAGCCCTGGGTATCCCCTCCTCCTTCATCTCCCAGCTTTTATTGCTGAGTGTGATGCCATATGGCATGGAATATCCCTCTGGCCACCTGCCTGCCTTGGTTGTGTCTCTTCCCAGCTTCTCACATATTCCTCCTCTGCTTGCTGGAAGGCCAGAGTGGGAAATAGGAAAACAGCTTTGGTGCTGGTGCAAACACTACTCAGCAGCAGGTAAACATCAACCCTGTGTTAGTCCCCAAGCCACAACATAGCCCCATTCTGGCTGCTCTGAAGGAAGCTAACTCCATCCCAGCCAGACCTAATACCATCAGGCCTGAGCTGCATCAGATTCCCATTCTGACTCATGGAGTTGCCATATGGGAAGCAGGACATGCACAGTTGAGGAATGGAAGGACAGAGAGGGAAGGGATCAGCAGCTGAGTGCAGAAAGGCAGGACTGGGGTTTGTTTGTTGGTAAATTTTTTTTTTTGTTTTGGTGGGGCTTTTTTTGTGACTGCCTTTAAATTCGTGTCTCGCAAGCATCAGACATGCTTTTGCTCTTACTAAGCAGTGTACATCACAGGGTATTAAAAGTGAGTGTGATGTCACATCTGGTTTCATGAAATCAAGATTAGCTAATCTTTTCTCTGTTTAGTGTCACACTGCTGAGATGTGTCCTGGTGTTAGGGCTTCACAACCTTGCTTGTAACAATGCTGCTCTCATCTATTCTTACGCTTTTAAAAATTAAATTATTTTGATTTCAAAAAGCGGTTAAGCAAGCAGTTAAGCAGTTAAAAATACTGTTGGAACTAATGAAGTACATGCATTTGTGACTACAGAGGTAAATTTTAAAAATATTTATATTAAAGAATTACAATAATCATAGGTTTGATATAGTAAAACCACATTAATGCCTCAATACTTCCCAGTTACCCTATAGTGCTTTGTAGATAATAAACCTAAAGTTTAATCTGATAAGGTTATTAAAGTATATATGTGGGGAAAATGTAGCAATGTTTTAGACAAGTCTCCTTCATTGCAGGTTCACCGTTGTGGTCAAAATAAACGGTAAGGAATATGGTAGAGGCACTGGTAAAAGTAAAAAAGAAGCAAAAGCAGTAGCAGCAAAAGAAACATGTGAAATGATTGAGGAACAGGTGAGTAAATAGTAGGATTGAGTTTTGGGGGGGGTTACTAAGCAGTGTACATCACATGTAATATAGTAAATGTTGAATATCTAAAAGTAGACTTTCAATAAAATGTTGTTTAATTTGAAACAGTTTGTAATTATTTAGGTTGTCTTTGTTCTGTCTTATTCAGCACTTTTCTAGTTTTTATCACTGAATTGTTTTCCTGTAGGGTTGATATCTAATATTGTGACTGTTTCCTCCTCTGCTGTTACAGGAGGATAAAGAAATGTATTTCCCTTTCTTAAGCTGCCTGGGTGTATCCAGAGTGGACAGTGGTCTTTTTATATCTAGACAACTGTTCAATGATTCAATATCTTCAAAATATTTGCAGGGCATTACTCAGTGTCTGTTGCCACTCTGCTAATGAAATTGCTTACTTTCATTTGTTCTAATTAATCTTTTTTCCCTTTTCATGATATTCTTTACAATATAGCTGGTTATATACTCTATCCTTCCTTGATTAGGTCTAGTTTTCAATTTTGCACATCATTTGCCATTCTTTATTTTTCTTTTTGATTCTGAATGCTTCTTAGCACCTTTTCAGTGAAATCTTTCCTTACCTTTTTCTGTATTTGTAGAAATTTTTATTGTGTCACTGTCATTACTTTAACACAATTGCTGCATGTTTGCTGGTATGTTACTGATGTTGACTAATGATGAGACAGCTGAAAAGTCCTGCTTTCCCCTCTTGTACATGCACAGGAGCATTTGCAGCCCTTGCTAAATGGGAGCATCAGCAGCATCCTGCTGCCATCCCTTCTTCACAGCTTGTTCCCTATATTTTCCTAAAAGTGGTGGGATGAGGCATGGTGAGAGGTTGTTAAAGGCAAAAGTGTAGTACTTGGAAAGCCAGGTTTACATTTATTCAAAATTTAACAGTTATGCTTGGGATGGCTGTCCTTTGCCACAAAGGACTCAGTTAATGGAAACTTGGGATTTCTTAAGAGTCTTTTGAAATGTGGACAGACATTGCAGCTATATTAGTTCTTGTGCACTGTTTATCTAAATGTATTTTTTTAAGCTTAAGTTTTAAAGTTACCTGTTTTTTTTTGTTTTATAGCAAAAGAGTCCCTCAAATATGGCAACTGCAGAGTTAACGACAACTCAGACACCCTCATCAGCTGCACTAGACAAAGATTATGTTAGCATTTTAAATACTTTCTCACAAAGGATGGGTCAAACAGTTGATTATCTTGATAAGACTCGTAGTGGCAATCCCCATGCTCCCATGTAAGATATAATTTATCTTCCTGCTTTCTTCTAATTCTTAGTTCTGTTTACTAATGCTGCCATTAGTTATCCTTGATCATGCTAGCTGAATCTTTAGGAGTCACACCATTTGCCTGAGAGACTTACCCAAAAGCTTCTTGAGCTCTCTCAGGTTTGGTGCTATGACCAATGTCCCTGAGGAGCCTGTTCCAGTGCCCAACAACCCGCTGGGTGAGGAACCTTTTCCTGATATCTGAACTAAACTTATCCTGACTCAGCTTCATGCTATCTCTTTGAGTCCTGTCACTGTCACCACAGAGAAGAACTCAGTGCCTGCCCCTCCTCTTCCCCTCACAAGAAGCTGTAACTGCAGTGAGGTCTCCCCTCAGTCTCCTCCAGGCTGAGCAGAACAAGTGACCTCAGCTGCTCCTCATACATGGCTTGTCCTCAACGATCTTCACCATCCTCACGATTCTCCTTTGGACACTACCCAACAGTTTAATGTCATTTTTATGTTGTGTCACCCAAATGTGCCCCCAGCCCTGGAGGTGAGGCTGCCCCAGCTCAGAGCAGAGCAGGACAATCCCCTCCCTTGCCTGGCTGGCCATGCTGTGCCTGCTACCCCCCAGGACAGGGCTGGCCCTCCTGGCTGCCAGGGCACTGCTCACTCATGTTCAACTTGCCAGTGACCAGGATATGCAGGTGCCTTTCTGCAGTGTTGTTCTCCAGCCTCCTGTTCCCAGGTCTATACATGCAACCTGGGTTGTCCCCACCCCAGCTGCAGAATTCAGCACTTGCCCTTGTTAAATTTCACATGGTTGGTGATTGCCCATCTCTTAATTTTAGTGTGTTAGTCTCCCTGCAGGGCTTCCCTGCCCTTGAGGGAGTCAACAGCTCCTCCCAGTTTAGTCTTGTCAGCAAAATTACTTGGTATCCTTTGAGTCCTGTGTACAAGTTGTTAATGAAGATGTTGAAGAGCACAGAACTGAGAATGGAGCCCTGTGGAACTCCACTAGTGACAGGTCTCCAGCCTGATGTCACCTCATTCCCTGTAACCCTTTGTGCCTGACCCATGAGCCAGTTGCTCACCCATCATGCATGGTTATCCAGCTGTGTTCTGCACATTTTGTCCAGGACACTGAGAGATGGTATCAAAAGCTTTACCCTGTCATAGAAGTAAATCAGGACTTTCCCTTCATGAAGCTCTGCTGTCTGTGACCAATAACTGTGCTGTCTTCCAGATGTTTATCAATACCGCCCAGAATAATCTTTCTCTTGATTGTACCAGGCTCTGAAAATGAGTTATCTTGAAGGCACAACAAATTAGTTATCTACCATTATTAATTAGATTAAATGTATTTTGGAAACACTGTCCTGAAGATGTATATTTCACATTTCCATTTTACAATGTCAGTTGATTGTAGTATTTAAGAATCATTAAATTAAGACTTGTCATGTGGGATATAAGACCTGAACCCCTGTTGTATTTTACAGGTATTCCATTAGCTGTACAATTAGTGGAAGCCATTTGTATGGAAGGGGTACTGGACCTACCGTAGCTGCTGCAAAACAAGCTGCTGCAAAGGAAGTATATGAGAAGGTAAATAAGGAAAGCTCTCTGACAGCATGTGCTATATTTAGCCTTAACACAGAAGTTTAAATCTTTGAACCAATTTTCTCATTGTATTTAAAGGCATGTTCTATGGATGCCTTTAAAGAAGGAAACAATCCATATTTTAGTATGTTGGTTGGGCTACTGTTAGTAGAATTTATGTTGTGTTTTTATATTCCTTTCTGGATTGAAAAAGAAAATCTTACAGTTGATACCTTTCCGTTGCAGAATAGGTCTGATATGTTGTCATTCAAGAATGCACACATATTAAAAATTTCTAAATTCTGACTTGTATACCAGTTGTCTTCTGTGTGAAGTGTTGTTGAGCTAGCAAGCTATGAACATAATTATTTTACTGTCTTGTGTTGGATTAAAAATCTGTTGTGGAATGTGAAAGGCAAAAGCAGAGTCAGAATCAACAGGACTGGCCTTCTGTAGTGTTCCAAGGCAGAGTCCAGTAAAACAATTGCTGACACCATCCTCTGGAGAGCAGAGCTGTTGTCCTCATGTTGGAAATTGCTATTTCCACATGTGCAAAAAATTATCAGAATTCCAACAGTGGTCCAAACCCACTTCTGAAATGCTCAGAACTAACTTAAAAGGAGTGCATATGAACTAACTTAGAAGGAGTGTAGTTTAAAGCAAAGGATGGCAGTATGGGGGGTGAAGAAGTCTTTTTTACTTTTAAGTACTTTAAAAATTATTTGGCTGTTGCTGTGAATTTTCAATTTTATTTTTAGTGTTTTTAAGTCAACCATGTAATTAATGGCTTATTGTAGCTCTAGGAGCCTTTCTTAATATTTTCCTATGTTGCAAACCCAGGGATATCTTTATTTTCATTGAAGTCTGAAATTTACTACCTCTATTAGAACTTGTATACTAGTTAGTCTAAATTTGGGGTGGGTTGTTTTGGTTTGAATTTTTATATAATATTTGAAAATTTATTTTTATTAATACTCAGTGATGTCTGTGTTACAAGCAAAATGTAACTGACAAAGAGTAGTAAAGGTACAGTAATCCTATTTATTAAAAAAAGGTTTATTTGTTGGCTCTCATCAAAATGTAAACTCTATATTTTTGTTTCTGTGATACCACGATGGAAAACCAGGAAACATAAAAAGAAAACAAGCTTGTTTACTTTTTGTGATGGTCTATATCCATTTTGGGTGTTGGTGTTGCTTTTAATGTTACTTTTATGCTCTTAAGACATGGGTGGGAGGAGGAAGGGGAAGGACCTCTACTAAGTATTTGGGATAAGTTTTTGATTCAACCTCAGATGAGTTATATGAGTTTTGCAGTGCTTTCATGCTGAAGACACTGAATGTCAATTTGTACTGACTCTGATTTTCTGTTCTGCTGATTACATATATCAAGACCACGTACATCTCATTTTTCACACAGCAGTTGCAGATACAGCAAACAAAGATATTTGCTTTTCATAACTCTTACTTTTATCTTGGTTTTGAATAGAATCCAGACCTTACTTTCATAAATGTGTCTGTATAATGCGCTCACTGTGACAGGGCCTTGTGCTTTTCCTTTCTCTAGGTGGAAATGGGCCAGGTGCCTTTCTTCTGCAGGGCTTTGAATGTGCAGTTAACAACTTGCTCTTAGGATGCTGTAATGCCCTCTTTGGAGGGCATCTTTTACACTAGGGATTTGTTTACATGATTTTATTAAACATTCTTTTCTTTTCTTTTTTTTTTTTTTTCCAGATAGAAACTGAAATATCTAATGGCAGTTGTACATTTAGCAAATATAGCAATGTTTCTCAAGTGCCAACTGAGTCTGACTCAGAGTAAGTTGGGTTCACTGTTAATGTGATAACAACATATTTACTAATCTTAGAGGGTAATGTGCTCTAATTCTAAATAAAAGATATAATTTTATTGTTTTATTGCAGTATAAAGCCATCTAATATTATCTTCTGTTCCTTAAACTTCAGAGCAAAGTTTGTTCTATTTGTGCAGTTTTATGTGAAGTCTGTATGGGATAGCTTATAGTAGGTTAGAGCTTTCTGATTTATTTGTATTTTGCGTAGGTAATTCTTTCAGAAACATTCCTACTGTGGTGTAAATGGATTACCCTAACTCATTCAATAGCATTATTTCATGCCATTTTAACACTCATTTTCCTATCGTGACAGTCTTGTAAACTTAGTATAATTCAATCTCAATACTTTCCTGTGCTCCATATTCTGCTTTATTCTCTCCCTTTTTTTTTCCCCTTGCCTCCCACCTACTTCCTTTTTTCATTCTACATGAATCTTCGTTTCCACCAAAGGGAAGAATTTTCTTGGCAAAAGAAACCGAACATACATTAAGTTTGATGTGTGATTTGAGAACTGGTAGTTTGACCTTTGTGCCACTACCACTTTTACATTCTTCTGTCTTCTAGATCTCATAGACTCATTTAATAATCGAAATAAAGGAGAATGCTACAAAATGTTTTTAGTAGCTTTCAAGCAGGATGTTTTGTAGTTTAAATTAGTCATGATTGTTAATGCTTTTTTAGGTTTTGCCTTAAAAACTGGTTTTTTGATACTTCTTCTTTTCTTGTGACAACAATTTTATTTACTATTGTGTTACTTTCACCTAAAAATAGTCCATTATTTTTCTATAGAAACAGCATTTGCTTTGAGGACTCATCTGCAAAGTTGGCAGAAAAAATGAAAGACATGGCAGTATGGGAAAAGCCTTCATCTCTTCAGGTATAGGATGAAAATGATCTTCCTCATAATTACATTTTAGACCCTGAATAGGGCATGCTTCCTGTCAGAGTGTAACGTCAGTTTGTTCTTTGATCCACCAATCATTGGAAAATACATGCATTTTTCCTGCTACCCATTAGTCATTTCCTTCTATATCGTGGATCAAATTTCTGTAGTGTTTAACAAATGGCAGACAAAGGGTCAAACTAATTTTTAACAATGATAGTGTTATGCATGTTTTTGCAATGATGTTATCCATAGCATATGTGAAAAACACTCAGCTGAGATTCATTCTTATGACATTGCTTACATAATGTATGGTCATATTTATAGGCAATTCCTAGATCCATTATCAGACTTGTTTTAAACCAACTGCAGTGAAAATATTCAGGATACCTTCATTAGGCTTTTTTTTTCTGTTTTCCATGTAGAGAAACGCAAGAAGTTCTTCCCTGAAGCCCAAAAGGTATGTGTTTATTTCGAGATTGCTGTCTCCTGTAAACTATATTGCAAATAACTTTATTTTTTTCTATCTATAGTAATGAAATGCTGCTATTGAGAGGTACATTTCTTTCCTCATCTTGTGTTGGAAAAATGGCTCATTATAAATTTTGCTTTTATCCTTGTTAAAGAAAATTAGCAGCTAATTTTGCTAATGTAAGAAACAAGGAAGAGGAAGAAAAAATGTCAGATTCAAATGAAAGTTTGCCAGATGTGGATACAAATACTGGAGAAGAGAGTGGGAGTCCACACACTGTCAATAAAACGTAAGAAGGATTTTTAAAATTAATATTTGTAAGGCAATAACAGTATATATGAATCTAAATTTGTTTCTTTATTTACTGTAGAAGGAGGGAAAATACTGCTGTAAAAAGAACTTCCAAAGAAAATTGAAATTAGATTTTTTTTTCCAGAAATTTCAAATCCAGCCTAGAAATTGGCAAGCAATAGTATTTAAAGCTCGCAGCCAAATGTCATTCATGTATAGATGTGAGGGTAATTACCTGACACGCCTGAAAGGCTCAGTTTTTCTTGTTTTAATCTCCAAGGCTGTGATTTAGCTCTGTAGATTTTTCAAATGATCATTGTAGAATGATACTGCAGTAGATGTATTATATCTGTCAAGATTATTTTTATACCCTTAATTGAAAATTAAGTATTATGAACTGTGGTTTATCTTTTTTTTTTTTTTTTCTTTAAAGATTTCTTGATCTTTTTGAAGACATAAAGCCTATTGGTAAAGGTGGTTTTGGGAATGTTTTCAAGGCAACATCGAAGAGTGATAAGAAAATCTATGCAATCAAACGAGTTGAATTAACAGAGTATGTACTGTATATTCACTTCTGCCTTTTAGGACAACCTTAATCAAGATTTTAGCACTTTTTTTCTCTCTTCAACAATACTAGGAGCATTTAGGTGATTTTCATTATTAATTGTCTGTCCTTTCTAGTAAGCTGTTTTCTTTATTTCCAAGTGAAGCTGAAAGTGGTCCTGAACCTTTGTTAATTTTTGCATGTAAGAGGTTAATTTCTGCTGGAGCTGTAAAAATGTAGGTGTGTTAAGTTCTCTTTTCCCTGAACACAGTATAGCTCTGGTTGCTAATATAGCAAAACGTGTTTGAAGAAAACCTGATGATTATTAAAACAACGAAAGCAACCCAGTTACTTTTGACAGGTTACATGGAAAATTTCCGTATCAGTAAAGCAAAATAACTATAATTATGGAAAATAGAAAAAAAATCCAAGTAATAAATTTTGTGGTTTGTAATTGGAAAATGCTTTATATGTGACCCATGTAGTCATTAATCTCATGCTGTGTTGTCTTTTATAAATCTCAACAGAGATTGATGATCTTAATTTGATTTTTAAAGTAATTTTTGTAACCATTACCTAGTGGAGTATTTTATCAGCAGTTGAAAAATAATTTCTTCTAGGTTATCTATTGAAAATGTTTTAAACTGTTGGAGATACTTGTCCCTTAAATTGTGTAATGTGTACATTTCCATTTGGATTCTTGTGTTCTTTGAAAATATGTGTTATTTTCATTGGTATTGCTATCCTGACAACTGTACTGAAAACCTTCTACTGATTCTTCAAGTAATGACTGCTCCTCTGCTGGCAGATTTGCAGCTCTCTGCTTTTTCAGCTTTTATTGAGTGGGAATTTAATTCCTAATGTGGCTAAAACACTTTTTGCATGTTGGAAAACTGAGCAGATGAAAGAAAATTCACCAAATTTGTAACTTCAGTTTTCAACTTTGAACTTATATGAAGGAGAATATTATGCTTTGTTTTTAAATTAATGTAAAACTATCTGTTTCCTGCCACTTGATAGCATATCTTTTATTTAACTTTGTATTACATTGTAATAGGGAAATGCCCTTTATTTTATTTTTTTAATTTTTTTTTTTTTAATTCTTTCCCTTCTCCTGATAGGAAAGTAGAGCGTGAAGCAGAAGGACTTGCAAGACTTACACATGAGAACATCGTGCGGTATCATTGCAGCTGGAGAGGGGATGACCATATCAAGTACCCAGACTCGAGGTAACTACAAAAGAACAATTTGCATTCACACACTTTTTGCCATAGTGAACTTTATGCTGTTGATAATTTGTTACCAATTATTATACAAATATAAATGAACATGTGCAATCTTACTGCTAGGAGAAAAGGCACAGTACTTTCCAGAAGCAGGTTGTATGTCATTAAGTATATTTATATCTTAATATTCCTCGATTTATAAGAAACATTATATAATTTTATATTTCTCTCCTCTCTTAATATATGGAACTTAATGAATTGGTAGAGGAGAGTAAGACTGCAGAACGCAAAATTTGGGGCAAGAATTAAAAACAGAAACTAGAAAATTGTCTGACAGTTGGCTACCAAATCCCTGATCAGAAGCTTCCTTTTTATAAGAAGTAAGGGTCAGCCAGTGGGTGTTGTAGATTTAATTATTCCCTAAGTTAGTATTTTAACCATAATGCCTGAAACAGTTTTGATTGTTTAGAAAAGGAATACAAAATTAAATGCTCTTTAATTTCAAGGTAGCCTTTTGACACAGAGGTTTCTGGTAAAACAGTGGTGAGAGTTTTACACGTAAGTTACACTTTGAACTTTTCCAAGTTTCTGTGGTAAGCTTTTTTCACTAGCTGTGAATTCATACTCTTCAGCCATAAAATATTAATGGATTCAAAATTATGTTTGGCATGATTGCTCTCCATAACTGTGCTCATTAAATGGAGGAGTAAAAAGGGGGGAAAATAGGTCTGTCAAAACTGAACCATTAATATGTTGGAGACTCAATATCATCTATCTATTTTACATTAAACAATTACTGGGTAAAAGACAGAAAAAAAAAAGTCCTTAAAACTGTGGGAACTCAGACAGTTTGTGCCCTGACCTCAAGCCTACAGAGCCGTGAGCCATTTAATGCTTCTTCTTTCAGTGCCTTGAGCAGCTCTATTCAAGGCCTCTCATCACACAGTATACATAGGAAAAAACAGTGCGTGCTTCTCTTTGTATTTTCCTTCCCTTCACCATCTCCAGCCTCAGCCTATCCTTTGGGCTTCTCTGGAATGTGTGAACCATGTAGAATTCCAGCTCTCAGAAGGGTCTCTGTGACTAGAAGACCAATGTCAAAAATGGTCACTGCTCTACCTTCTTGACAGGACAGAGTTGGAAAGAACATGGCCATTCTGGGCAGGATAGGAAGGCTGATGCTGTGTCTCTTGAGCAGAATAGAGAACACATGTCAGGGATTTGCAGCAGTTCCTACGTGGCCAGATGGGAGCCAAGGACAGTGGTATTTCTTCCTGGATAGGACATGCCTCTAGGTATGAGGGAAATGGAACTTGGGCTCTCAGAAAACGTGGGTGTGAAACTAGAAAGTAAGCAAAACTTCTGAAATATTCTGGAAGTATGTAGCAGCTGAGCAGGAATTCTTTGAGTTGCAGTCCAATTAATTTAATACAAATTGCTCTAGGATCTTTCTTAAAATTAAGGGACTTGCAGACTTTGTTTTGGGTAACTCCAAAATAATTAGCAGAAAGGGCTTTTGAAGATGACTTGGGAGGAACTGTATCTTGCCGATTTTAATACAATATGTCATTTTCTTTTGAAGCCAGAATTCAGACACAAAATTTTGCTGTCTTTTCATCCAAATGGAATTCTGTGAAAAAGGGACACTGGAAAACTGGATTGCAAAAAACAGAGAAGACCGAAAGTACCATGCAATGGCACAAACCAAATTTTTAGAAATAATGAAAGGAGTGAAATATATTCATTCTGAAGACTTAATTCATAGAGACCTCAAGGTATGTAGGGAGGTAAATAAACCCCAAAAGTTAAAGATAGTATACATACTGGAATTTCAGAGAATGTTAAATTGTTATAGCCCTTGCTTACTCTGTTATGTACCCTAGCAATGTGCTTCTTTGGAGATTGCTAGTGATTGATTTTCTTTCAGCAGCTGGCTGAACCTCATCCTAAAATCAGTAGGTAAACTTGGAGGATCTCAGAATGCAATAGTTCAAAGAATCAGTAGTCATCAGGTAACAGGCATTTTCAGTGTGTTACTGGGTCACAAGACTGCCTGTTGGAAAAAGAAAAGCTGAGTCTAGAGAGTTTGCTCTGGCCATATTGTAAAGGGTAGCTTATCTATCCTAATACATGCTGTGTTTGATAACATGCTCTCATTACTTTTGTCTTGTGTATGCACACAAATATTTGAATGCTACAGTTTTGGATAGAATTTCAGTCTCTAGATGTGCACAGTCAGAAGAAGATTTTATTTCAATGTAAAGATTATAAGGGACAAAGCCTTCACGGTTTCAGAATGGAAGCTGTAGTGTTGCTTGCAGAGTTTTATATCACTCACTGTGGAAAAATATCATTAGTGTGGTGACATTCCTAGGGTTAAGCTAACTTCCCTGCCTGACCACTCAGGAGCCACTCTGGTAGTCAAATTCCCACCACCAGAGACCTTGGCAGCTGGGACTGAAATCCCTTCACAGCAGGCAGCTCCAGTGAACCCACAAGTGCCACACTTGACCCCCTACACACCCTGGCTGTATTTGATGCTCAACATGGGGTTCAAACCCCGAGATTAGCAGTCTCATGCTCTGCTAGCTGAGGTAGGAATAAGGCTGTGGTTGATCAGGAGTGGTATTGACCTTTAATGCTCCTACTGAATCCACATGCTGCTTGCTCACTCCCCTCTCCTGTGGCAGGCTGGGGGGGGGAATTGGAGGCAGAAAAGGTAAAGAGCACTGGTTGAGATAAGAACAATTTACTGGCAACACCAATGAGGTAAGAAAACAAACACAAACAAACCCAGTAACAACGTTAAAACCAGAAGTCTAAAAACAGTGATTCACATGCCAAAAATTCATCATGGAGCCACGTTCCTATGACTCGGAAGTGAATCCTTCCTCCATTCCCAGAAAATGACAGGAGGTGGTACAAAATAACCCTCTCCTGAGCAGAACCAAGTTATACTGCTAACTCTTCTACCTGTATTTTTATTGAGGAAATTTCCTTTCCTCTTTGACCTGCTGTCACCTAGGTGCTTGGCCATCTGAGATCTCCATAGCCCAGAATCAAAGTTGCAGAATAGATTCAAGCTGACATTAAAGTAATTTGTACCGGGCAGGAACAGAGTCATTAAATACTGTAGCGGGCTATAGATACTGTATTAAAGTGTGGACAGGGTCAGACTTGAACAGAAGAATTACACTGAGCATTCTTTACACGAAGATCAATTCCTGTTGACTGTTAAGTTTTTCCTGGCCTTCTGGTCCTCTGGAGCTTCTTTGAGTAAAAGATATCATGAGGCTACTTGGTTTTGTTTTAGAAACATTAAGAAGTGTAATGTCTTTATCCTCTTTGGAAAACTTCATTGAAGCATATACAGTTCTATTTTTAGTTGTTTGTGTTCTGGCTTTGGCTAGGATACAGTTAATTTCTTTTCAGTAGGTGGTACAGTGCTGTGTTTTGGATTCAGTTTTATAATACTATTGATAACACACTGACAGACATTTGGTTGCTACTAGGTAGTGTTTATTTTAAGTCAAAGGCTACTCTTTTACATGGAAGGGGGGCTGATCTGGGCTCAGGGAGGGGATCTGGCATCAGTCAGCGGGTGGTGAGCAATTGTATTGTGCATCCCTTGTTTCTCCTTGTTTTGGTTTTTAAAATCCTCTTATTATCATTATTATTTACCATTAGTATTAAATTATACTTTTGTTTCAATTATTAAACTGTTTTTAACACAGTTTACAAGGTTACTTTTGATTCTCCCTCCCATTTCACTGCAAGGTGCTTAGCTGCCAACTGGCTTTAAACCATGACACTGTCAAAAAGGGGAAGTTTAATGGAAATGTAAAAGTGATACTCTGAGATACCCATAGTAAGCCTTAACTCTTCATTTGGTTTAGTACACATGATCCTTCTGTGCCTGGGAGAAACTCTGTCTTGAGTGGAATTCCGTGTGAGACAAAACACTTTGCCCAAGCATATCAAGTGCTGGCTAGGATTGAAGAGTGAAAAGCACTTTGGGATATAGAATGTTATATGCACAATGTATTTGAAGAGCAATTAAAGCATGATACAATTATGACTGAGCTAGTGGAAGCTGCAAGTTACTGCACCTTCAATGTACTACTTGAAATTTAGTTGGTATTTTAAAAAAAATTGATTTAGCTTATTTCTCTTTCCACACCATCAGTTTCTTAATGCAACTTTCTGAACTATTATCAGACCTTGTGGGGAGGACTTCTGTGGCTGATTATGCTTGATAAACCATGGTCATTTGGTGATTTTCTTTTCTTCTTTTTATTTATATATACGAAAATAGCCTCAGAATATACTCATATCACGTGATGATAAAATAAAAATAGGTGACTTTGGTCTTTTGACTTCTGTGACATTTGATACTCTGACTGAGGAGAGAGGAACAAAATCATATATGGCACCAGAACAGGTAATTATCCTGCTGTATTAGTGTCACTGTAATTAGACATGTGCTATTAACTCAGCATTGGATGTTCTCAATCTAATCTCAGTATTAAAGCAAGTTGCCTGAAGTTCCCTGGTATGACTGTATGAGAGGATAGATGTAGTCTGGAGAAATAAGTGGTAAAGTTTTTTGCTCTGTGTGAACATACAATCTGACACTGCATGCTGCAAGGAATGCTCTTGTAAAACCAGGCTGCTGGACATATATTTAAATTTGAATGTAGAGCCCCTGTTAATTGGGTAATTTGAGTTTCTCTGTTTCATTATTTGTCACAGGGAAATATTGGCATGCTTTATCTGTACAGGTCTGTAGAAGTCTTAATTTCAGGGTGTTCAATGTGACATAATAGTCACTATTTAACAGATCTGAGGCAGAAAGGATTAACAACTAAGAAGGATATTGAGTAGGGCCAGTCCTGTAGCCGTGGGGTGGAAATTTCTGCTGACTTCAAATTTTGCTTTAAGAAATGCTGTTCTCCAGCTGGATTTGATGTCTATATTGTTCTGTTCTTATCTTTCTAGTTTGGGGCCAAATATGGAAAGGAAGTAGATATTTTTGCACTGGGATTAATTTGGTTTGAAATTCTTTCGACATGCACTTTTCATGAAAAAAGTAAGGTATGTAATCTTTAAATTTAAAAACTCCCACTGTTGTTTTGCCTTGCTGCTCATATCACATATTGATACCATTCTAGAAGAAATCTCTATCTAAAGTACTATCTCTGTTTACAGTTTTTTCCTTAATTCATCTCCATGAAGCCTGTAAGTCC
Source organism: Aegithalos caudatus (assembly GCA_013389925.1). Lineage (NCBI taxonomy): Eukaryota > Metazoa > Chordata > Aves > Passeriformes > Aegithalidae > Aegithalos > Aegithalos caudatus. The sequence goes on from WEIU01013733.1 coordinate 438,267, forward strand.
TCACACCTCAGTTGAATTGTCATAACTGAAGGAAGGCAATATTAGTTTATTTCATTTCTGTCCTACTACGCATGCACTAAAGCCCAAGCACGCTAAAGGATAATGTCAAGCAAAAAGGATGTCAAGTTTTTTGCAAATCTTTTTCTTTGGTCAGAAACTTAAAGGGTGTATTTTTTTAATTTTAGAAAATAAAAATTATGGATGAGCAAGTTTTGTCTCTGCCATGCTCTTGTATTCACTGAACAGTGAAGCAAGCAGAGTTTCCACCAAATCAAAACCCTTGCAGTTTTCCAAGATGAAAACAAAAGTGATTTGGAACATGCTGCTTTAAGTGAAACAGATATTATTTGAAAAAGAAACACCTTGTTACTTAAGCATTTTTAAAAAAGGTATCTTGTATGTGTTTTGAGCTTTTTATGTGCAAACTTACGTACTGGTAGGACAGTGATGTAGCTGCTGAGTATCTTGTCTAAAGTAATTGTGGTTGGACTCAGACCTTGATCACTGTTAGCTAGATCCTTTTGCCAGTATGAGAAGATCATACCAGTGTGTCTGTTCAACTTGGCTCTGTCCAGCCACCTTGCAGTACTCCTCAGATCTTCTGTTCCTGCTCACAGCTGACTGCAAATGCATGCTCAGTCCCATGGTGTTTACAGGTGGAAAAGCATCCTTTCCTTAAACTATAAAAATATTGTGCTCTGCAGGCAGCTGGGGAAGTTATGTGGATGGAAATTCCTAGGATGGTCTTCAGATTAGGTCAGCAGGTCTTCTGCTCCACTAGATTAGAAAGAATTTCACTTAATGGAAGATGACAAACTCCAGTGCTGGCAAGCCCTGCTGTAAGAACATCATGTAAAAGCAAAGTTGATTATTCTGTGCTGAATAACTGCTTCAGTTGATGATCCCCAGCAGGTAGGGTCTAAAGGTACTGCTAAAGAGTAGGGAAAAAACTGGAAGTTCACAGGAGCTGTTGTTTTACTGGACAGTGGTTGTAAAGGGCTTGCTATGCCAGACTTACAGGGTGACAGGCCTCCAACTAGACCTGGTGCTGCTGAGTGTGACCCTCTGGGACCTGGGGTTCAGCCAGTTCTCATTTGTCCAGCCTGCTCTTCCTGAGTTTGCTTGTCAGGATGTGAGGGACAGTGTCAGAGAGAGGAAAAAAATGTTAACCAAAAGCCATTTCTAAAGCATGTAATGACAAATCTTCTGTTATTTGCTTTGAAGTCCATGTGGTGTTTTATACAATGACATAGAAATAAGTGTGTGGTACTGAATATGGTGAAAAGAAGGAAGCACATCTGTTTGGCTTGCAAACAGAAATTCAGCTGTCTTGCTTTTTTCTGTTCTTTTAATGTCATTAGACAATATAAATCCATTGCTTTTAAATTAAGGAAAGAAAGATAATGGCTCTGAAATAAAGAGGACTATTGAAACAAATGTCATTGTAGTGTGTGAAGCTTTTAAGCTTAGAACTGGATAATAGCTGATGAAAAGGCCATAAAACCAAACCAAAGCACAACTACATGAAAAAACCTCGACTTTCAAACTGTTTACAGTTACTTTTTGAAGCCTTACATTTCCTGTAGATTTGTGTTTGCTCAACTACTTCAGTAAACTTATGGGTCGTAAGGTGGAGATACAAAACATAACAAATGAAAGCATACCAAAACTATTCTCTTTTATTAATTTCAGGTATGGCCTTCTGTTAGAAAAGGTGAACTTCCAAAGTACTTCACCGACCAATTTCCATCAGAGGTATGGGATTTTAATATATTTTTGGTTACTGTATAAACTAAAGAAAAAACATCTATTGACATTAAATTTTTTTTTGCAGGCATCCATAATCAAAAAGATGCTTTCAACAGACCCTTCAGCAAGAATCACTATATCTCATTTACTTGACCTTGTTAAGACTGTTGATGAAGAGAAGGGACTTAGAAATTATTCTTACTAAATGTCCTTTCACACTGTTTGTAAATCCAGAGTTTGATGAATTTATTACAATTGATGAAATGACAACAGATGTCAGAAGCAACAGCAAGACTTTGGGTGTGACTTTTCCTTGGCCACATCATCATTCACGTCTGCCAGATGCAACCAGGACAGGGCACTTCTGCAAGAAATCATGTGCATTTTTTTATCTGAAAATATAGGTTGTGAATGAGCTGGACTGTTTTGTACAATGTTACAGAACCTAGTCCTCTTCCTCTCAAAGATTGTGTATGTGCTAAAGTGCTAACTGGGTTTTGGCAAATCCCTGCATGTGCTGCATCCATTATCCCTTAAGGTTATCTATTGCTTTCCATGGAAGAAGTGTTGTCTGGTGGTGACTCAAACCTTTCTGATTTGTTCTGTGATATTGTTACTGGAATCTTCCCATTAATGCCAAGACTAGTTTTGGCAGAAAAGATACTAGGAATAGTATTGTTCACTGAATTTCAGTACTTTAAGATGAGTTTTCTTATCTCTTCACAGCTGCTGATGACCTAGCACCTTCAGTGCTCTAGAATTTACACTTGTAAAATGAGGATGTCATAAGAATTTAAAGGTTAAACATTCACTTTCTAGGAAATCTAATTTAGAACAAATCTCAATTTTTGAAAAATTTAGGTTTTGATGGTTGTCTTTTTTGGAAAGCAACATTCAAGGTGCTATTAATATAGGAAAACTCTCCAATTGCCTCAGTAGTAATCATTTGAAATCCTAGGCTGAGAGAGCACTTTAAACATATCCATGCTTCTAAGTTTTAGTCCCTTATTGTAATATTGAGGACTTAATAACTGTACTGAGTACCTCTGGTGTGCCCACTGCCAGCCCCACAAAATTCTCTTGTACTCTTTATATCCTTCAGAGTTCAGCCTTGCCTGAACTCAACTGTGTGGGGAGCAGGGTGCAAAGACAGGCACACTGGACCTTCAGATGCTTGAAGGTTTTCTTTGAACTCTGTTTTGTTAAACTGTTCATTGATGTGGGGCCAACATAACTCTAAGGGCAAATGAGCAGAGATTTCTAAGCAAGAAGATAGGTAATAAATGAAGTACTGTATGCTTTTTCTGAAATGTTAAATGAGTTAAGAGTGAATGACTGCTCTAAAAGAAAAAATACAAATGAATGTACTTCTATTCTTAGGGAAATTAGTGGTGTATTTGTTGTTAAATGAGAGTGTGATTGTAAATACTTTTGTAAGGCCTTACACTGCTTTCTTTTTTTTTTTCTTTATCATAACTCACATATATAGAATCATAGAATGGTTTGGGTTGGAAGGGACCTTTAAGATCATCCAGTTTTAACCCCACTGCCCAAGGCAGGGACACCTTCCACTAAGTAACATTACTCAAGGCCTTGGTTCAACCTGGCTTTGAACACTGCTAGGGATGGGGCATCCACAGCTTCTCTGGAAAACCTGTTCTAGTGCTTCACCACAGTAAAGAATTTCTTACTCATATTCAATCTCAGACTTTTAGTTTGAAGTTTGGTCTCCCTTGTCCTCTCACTACATGCCCTTGGGAAAAGTCCCTCTCCAGCTCCCTTTAGGTACTGAAAGGTTGCTCTAAGGTCTCCCTGGAGCCTTCTCCAGGCTGAACATCTCCAACTCAAGCAAATTCATTTGCCAACTCCCTCAGGACCAGTGGATGCATGTCAGCAGGTCTCATGGACTTGTGCACCACTAGGTTCTTTAGATTTTCTTGAATCTGATCTTCTCCTTGACATCCCTGGCCAGATTGAATTCCATCAGGGCTTTATGCTTTCCTAACCTTATCCTTGACTGGAATTCATAAAGTGTTTCACTAGTCTAGACTAATTAGTATTTCTTTGCAGTGGTCAAGATCTGTGAGAAATGACATATCCTTACAGAAAAAAAAATTACTATTTCTGCTTTCTCTTCTCTTTAATCTATTGGGATAAAATTAACATATAGCCTACTTGCTGATCTTAAAGGTCTGTTCCAACCTAACAATTCTATGTAGCTATTCATAATATGAAAATTGGTATGTGACAATTGGTATCTTGGCTGCATTTCCCTTATAGTTTCTGAACAGAGCAAAGTAGGATCATTACCTTCTTCGTACGCAATACTGAGTTTGTCCCAGTAGTTTTTGATATATTTTCTCTGCATAGTATTTGTGTACTTTAGCATTAACTTTTTATAAATGGCCAGTTAGTGACTGTTGTTCCCTAAATATAAAAGGTCTATTAAAATGTATTTTTATGTAAAAAAATGAAAACCCACCATCATGATCTATTTAATTATGGAAAATATGCACTTTTATTTACAACAGAATATTGGTTCAAGTAATGTCACTGTCATGTTTCACAAGCTTTCCCTCCACCCTCAAGTTTAAGATAGTAAGCAAAACCAGTCTGGTGTTTAGGCATCTCTGTAAAATTGAAAAAAACCCTGTTTAACACATTATGCAATAAAATGATTAGCCAATATTTACACCTTTACTCATACTTGAATTTTATTACCAGTTGGGCAGTGCATAAACAAAGATGTGACCTACCTCTCAATTATGTTAGTTCAATTACAACTACCAAGTTTTAATTAGCATTAAATTGTGCATCAAACAAAGTATGAATTTAACTTGTCAACTTAAACTTTTCTTTGGCATACTTTGAATTCTTGAGTATGGCACAGCGCTGAGCCTTTTAAAAGATAAAAGAGACTTATGAATTATACATACTTATCTAGGGCTCCTTCCTTTAGCCTGGCTTCAGTCATGATCTGCAGCACTGTCCCCAGGACAGTTTGAAGATAAATCTTCAGAGTCTATAGGATAAGCAGAAAAAAAAGTGAGTAATTGCAGCTCAGGGAAGGAAAAAATGTTTGCTAGAAATATTTCTAGAATCCATGTAGAACAGATTAAATAGAATTCAAGGTTTACAAGTTAGTAACCCTCAAATTTGTTTTGAAACAGTGAATACAAATTCTAGTCTCTTTGGTGCTGTGAAACTGCATGGTGTTCTAATTGTTTCAGAAACACCTGCCAGCTTCATAGCTTTTTATGGTACTGGTTTTAATATCTAAATAATGTTTTCTCAGAATGAATTAAATTGTAATATAAGTTCATATAAATGTCAGTATGGTTGGCTGTGTTTTGTTGTGTGGCATTTTTGTTTGGTTAGTTGGTTTTTCTGCACATAAACCTAAAAATTGGCTAACAGTCACAATAACAATATGTACAAAGCTTTGTGCAAAAACCAGCAGCCTGGAAGGTAAATCTGCTTTTTAGATTTGGAGGCTGCAGTAAGAGAAACACAAAGGATATATTCTACAGCTGGAGTCTAGCTGCATAAACTAAGTAAAGCACCTACAAAAGCTTCACTCTCACCTTCATAGGTTGTTCCACACCAAATGCAGTAGAAGTGCTCCTCTCTCAAATAGGCTGTCAGGATGTGCAGCTTTTCTGATACCTAGAGATATGTACAGGTATGTGATGACCTGGGGCCCCCAGGACATAAACCACTTTGAGCTACTGGTTTGCTAAAATAAAGTGTTTAACCTAATGCTATGGAAAAGCTACACAATACTGTAGCTCAGTCAGATACGAAGTTTCTCACATTTGTAGAATCCTGCACAGGAGTTAATGATCTCTGGAAAGCTAATGGTTGGTTGCTCATCCTTCTTTCCAGATAAGAAACCTGCACTGACAGAGAGCTAAAAGTATTTCTTAGCTACCTAATTTCATGTATATGGTATCTTTTGTGAATTTTTTCATACCTAATCTGTCAATCAAACACATAATAGCTGTGTAATCCTGTTCCTAAAAATATGTATTTCCAGTGTCAGTTGTGAGATAATCTGTGAAGCGTTTTCAGAATTAGCGACTCTAAATTTCAACCTCAGACATGAGATGAGGCATCCAAAATTAAAACTCAAAAGCAAGTAACTGTGATCTTGCATGTCTTGGCTAAGGCACAAAACTGTTTAGAATTTAATTTCTAGGCTACTTTTTTTCAGATTGGCCTCAAAACAGATGAGCAATGAGTCAGTTGGTTTAATATTTTATATTTTACCATGTAACTGCTATAAGTGTCGCTGCCCTGGGATTGCAAAGAGGCCCTTTACTACAGTGTGGGAAACATATACATACATCCTTTATACATGTTTCAAGGAATATTAAGTTTAATTCTGAATTGAGCAATTAATTCAGCTGAAGAGCTTACACTTAAGTCTGAGTTTGTGCATTCATCTTCCTTGTCTTCCTCATCCTTTTTGTCTTCCTCTTCAGGTTCTATCCAAAACCAAGTCTCCTTGGGAACATCAATATCCTTAAATAACAAGGGATTTAAATGGAAGTTATCTGTCTTTGTAGGTTTTCTTGTAAGATGCTGTATAAAATTAATTTCTAGGAAGTGAGCTGTTAGCCTTTAAAACTTGCATGTATAGTATAACCAAGAATTGCTGAAGTTGTTGGTAAGTACAGCACTGCACAAGAAGGATTATTCATTTTTGGTCTTTTTTTTAACAATGGAATGCATGCCAATGCTAACCCTTAGTTCTATTTCATCTATGCTTGGTATGTGCAAGGCTACACAGCAACATAATCTCACATCAAGCCTCTGAGCTTGTTGAAGACATGCTGCCCCCCAAATTATTCTATCAAGAGATCACATGGGGCTTCCTAATTCACCTCAGGTAAAGTTAAAGGAAGAAAAGAAAGCAAGAATGATCTAAGCTTAATTCAGCTGACATCATTTGAAGCAAACTAAGTAGTATTGAACAATCTCAGCAGAACTTGTGAGGTGGTATTAACCTCTACCTGGTTAAGAGGGAAAAAAACCTTTAAGTTTTCCAATGGCAAAAATTCATAGTAGTTCACTGCTGTTACTCATATTATTCATTTCAAGTGGAAGGTTTTGTGTGTGTTTGTTTCTTCAGCAATGCTTTGGTGAATCTGCTCATTCCCCCAGTGATGATCCCCATTCTTGGAGGTACTAAAGATCTGCCTGGTCCTGGACCACCTGCTTTAAGTGACTCTGCTTGAGGAGGAAGGCTGAACAAGATGACTTCCAGAGTCCATTCCCAGTGTCAATCACTGTGTGATGATGTTGCTCCCTCACTTGAAGAAAACAGCACCATTATTTAGGATGGCCTGATACTGGCTACTGGAAGATATGCAAACAGCTCAGAAGTAACCACAAGAATGCAGAAGCAAAAACACAGGTCCTCATGTAAGTTACCATGAGGTTGGTGTGCACCTTCAACTACCTTAATGGTACAAACATAGACTCAGAAATATTTTAAGAGAACTGAAGTGTTGCCAAATATCAAGACTTAAGCTAGTTACCCCACAATTTTTGAGAACTTCCAAGAACTGAACCACTACACTGTAGCCTGTATCTCTAACCTGTAAGTGTTCCTTCCTACCCCCCAGAAAACCCCACAGGTCTCACTTTTTGCACATCTAACTGCTGGCAGGCCCTCTGGCTTTTTCGCAGGTCCCCTTCCATCTTACGTTCTTCTTGTTTGGTTTTGAATCTTACTCTGTTAGGAACAAGCAGAGGTAAATCAGCAGGCAGGCACACAGTGACAGATGCATTGCAGTCCACAGCTTTACCAAACCCAAAAATCTAAGGTTCTCTTCCTACTAATTTTCTCAGACCTCAACAACACTGAAGTTAAGAAGTCATTCAGACATTGTTTCTGTGGGAGCACACCTGTACTTTTTGGGAATTATACCTTCAAGATACCTTTTTTGACCACACTACACTGTTTCTTCATCAGGTTTTCCTAAGACATAAAGAAGTGGCTCACTAAATATCTGCAACAGTTACAGCCTTTCCTAAGCTTCTCTTCCCCATATATTACAAGCAAATCAGAGGAAAATCAAAACAATACAATCTTTAAAAATGCACCCTGACTTTTAAAACCTTCGTACCAACATTGCTCAGGAATATCTGTGGATTTTGTATTTCAAAATATGTTTCTCCAATTTATAAAGCTGCACATGATTTGAGAAAAGTTAGTATGTATATTGTTTGCATTATTAACAATTACAAAACTAAATGATGCTGTACATGCTTTTAGCAGTACATTGTTCATCTACTTTTGCTTTAGAACTGAGAAACAATTACTCTATGTTGTAACTCTCACCTTTCATTCAAAACAATAAAAATAGTAGCACTTTAAAAGAATAACGAAACTTTAAGCATAAAAAGAATTGCTATTTAGACATTGCTTGGAATATCAGTTGTATGACTTTACCTGAACTCATCTGCAGCTTGTTCATTTGCTTGTTTTTTCATATGAAGTTTTTGTCTATAGCTTTCCAGTTTTTCTTCAGCTTTCCTCTTTTTTAATTCGTCATGACCAAGCCCACTTCTGCCTGTGTCAGTTCAAAAGGTGAATGTAAGCAGTTGAGAAACTCTGATATCCAGCTAAAAAAATCAGAAAATGCCACAAACCTGTTTTTATGTTCAGAGGAATAGGTTCAACAATGCCTTCTCCTGTAAGAGAAAAAATACGTCAATTTAAAAAAACCAAGTTTTTCTCGAGCAATTATTTGTGCAGTATATGCAAGCGGGCAAGCTTCTTCTGCCATCAATGTGATTTTTTTGCTTGGAAATTGAGAACTCCCCAATCCATATACATTTAGTGCACTACAAATGACTCACTGGAAACTCCTTCTCTTTTTTGGCTTGTCTGCAGGAATCCTATGTACTTTTTGCATGACTGGACCAAACAAAGAAAAGGTGTCGATGTGACAGGTGTAACAGGCCTGTGATGAGGACTGCTTTGTTACTGGAGTATGTAATGTTTTCTGGAGCATTTTCATTCTGCAATCTCACAATAACAATGAAGAACAAAAAGAATCTCTGTGGGCCAGATCACTGTGATTGTCTGCCAGAGACGCTGAACTGGCACAGCAGTTACTGATTCCCTGATTTTACTTCATCTATTAAGGCTTCATAAGGGTAGGCCAGTGTGCACTGTTTCTTTTTCAAAATCCAACTATAAATTTCAAGAGGGTCTGATGTTTTTATAACACTATTAGCTTTGCAAAACCATCACAACATCCTTAATGCAATTCCTGTAGACATGCACATATGCAAGTGCATTTACTGAGCTGCAAGTGCTGCTCTTCCCTGGCATCCCTCAATAATCTGCACTATTTTTATTTCAGTTTTAGGGATTTGCTGTCGTATTTTGTTCTGTCACAGCACTTTCACAGTCCTCCAAGAGGCATTAACTGACCTGTCAACACGTGAAGTGACAGTTGCAGTCTGTAAAATATTAAGGTATAGCTAAATAGACACACACTTCTAGAGAGTAACAAACTTACCACTTTTGCCAAGGGCCTGGCCACTCTTGTAGCCCATCTTCTGGAGCAAAGCAAAGCCTTTGTTCTCGTTGCCCAATGCACTTTTCAGTACCATGTCACGTCTCTCTTTTTCTTCTTCTTTTATGCTTTTTTGTCTGTTTTTCTCATTGGCTTCTTTTTGCTTTTCTTCTTTCTGAATAGCTTCCTTCACGCGCCTCACCATGGGCAAGCCTGGCCTTACATCCTGTCTGCGAATTAGTAATTCCAGTAAACATTAGAGTTGTTTTTGGTTTTTTTTTTGTTTTAAAGAGGTTTAAAATAATTTAAGAGGGGTGGAAAAAAAACACCCTACGTACTTACTTAATAAATAAATCAGACATATAGTCTTCCTCTTCATCTCCCTCCATGCTTAGCACGCCTGTATGCCGACGCCTCGCCTGTGAACGCTGTCAATGCGTGTTACCGAGCATTTTATTTCTCTGCGCGTCCCCTGCGAGGCGGGGGTCGGAGGAGCCGAAGGACGAAAACACCGGAACCCGCTGGGCCGGGCTGCCGCCTGCCAGCGCCGGGGCA
>WEIU01013733.1:448539-506929 GCA_013389925.1 Aegithalos caudatus
GGCTGTGGGGAGCGAGGCGGGGTCCGCGCTTCCCCTGGCGTTGGCGGCGTGTGGGGGTCAGTGTGCGCCGGTGCGTGCGGGGCTGCGCGCTCGGAAGGCGGCGGGCAGCGTTCCCTCGGCAGCGTTCCCTCGTCCTCGTCTCCTCAGCGTCATTGCCTGAGCATCGTCCCCTGACGCCGGCGCTGCAGCGTGGCAGTACCTCCTGAGGGGTTTTCAGAACCAGGCGTGATGCCCCGAGAGCTGCTACAGCTTAGTAAAGTAGCCGACACACGTAGGGGGACCCAGGCGGGAAAACCTTTTCACCTGATGGAGTCCTTCAGGAGCGTGTGACTTCGCCTGAACTTGCTCGTTTCTCGGCTTTCTCGCTCCACTGAAGTGCGCGCGTGGTGAAGGTACAAATAGGTGGTTTAGGCATAGGAAAACAGCTGGGGAATAGAAAGAAACTTCAGTACACCTGAACGTTTTCGTATCTGTGTAATGCTCCATCGTACCTCGCTGGCTGCTGGTTGACTTAGATCGGCTTTGGCTCTACATCCCGTGGGAGATCACGGTGTATTTATTTCTTGTAGCATTCACAGCAAGGTCCTTACCAGCGTCGGCAGAACTCGCTAGGCTTTTTACTGTATTTTGGAATAAACCTTTGGCCGGTGTCAGTGAGCTTTGTATATGTTAAGTAGCTCCGTGTTAGACTGACTGTTGAGTTAGCTGAATATTTGTGTAATTGTTCTTGTGTCTGATGCCTTGTGCCTCACCAGCACAGCTGAATGTACGTGCAGGTTTTGTTGCTCAGAGCCCGTGTTTCCTATATTTTAGATGAAGAGTGTGGGGAAGGTGCATAAGGTGTCCAGGGCTCTTTTATGGCCAGGGGCAAATGAAACCTTTTGCATAGGGAGGAAAAGGAATAATGAGCTGTGCTGTCCAGCAGAACTTAGGGTATTTATGTGCTCTGTGGGTGTGAAAAACAGTGCAGATCTCTGGGATGATATCCAAAGAATCACAGTGCCGTCATTCATTGCGTCTCTCTCTGCTCTCGTGTAAAGGTGTTTTGAGGTGATGTGTCGGAATTATTGACAGGCAATGCCTTCTCAGTTCTTTAAGTGTAAAGAAAAAAACAAAAATCTGACAAAAAAATGTCTTTGGAGGAGTTAGGGAGGGCTGTGTGTGCTCTGTTTGTGGCTCTTCCACCTTTGCTGGAACTGTTTGCAGTGAAAAATATGCAAAGTGCTGAAGTGCAGGGAGCAACCTTAATATTAAAGACATTGCCTTAGTTTCATCGGGACCAAATCATTAATATGGGTTTAAAACTATAATACGGTATTCATATGTCACCTTACTAATGTCTCTTTTGGAGATTGTTTTTTAAAAATCAATTTAAGTCACTTTTGACTTTAAGAATTTGTTGAGTTTGACCATGAATGAGGAAGCAGCTATAAGCTCTTGAGAGCACAAGTGGAGCAGTGCAGCTGTCAAAAAGATGATGTCTGTTGACAGCTGATGTCTTACATAATACTCTGTAGTTGTGTTGCTTTCTCTGTTTGCCTGAAATCCTAGTTTCAGCATCACTGTATTCAGGTTTTGAGGTTGGGTTGCTTTTTTGCTTATTGGGTTTCTTTCTGCTGGAGGTGGTTGATTAAATATTGTAATTTTAGGTAAATTTTGTGGGGTTTTTGTCTTCTGCCAGCTCTACACTTTTTTTCAGGTGGTTTGCTAAGATGAAGTTGGCAGAGTGTTTGCTTACACTGATATGTGCTTTTGGTAGTGCTTTGATGCCAGCCCCCATTGATTGAGCAGGATCACCAGTATTCCATCTGCAGGATTTTGCCTGCTGGGGAGACCTGCAGTAGTTTGGCAGCTGTCTTGTATCCTAGGCTGTCACCCCTATGGCTTGCTGGATTTCAGGGAGCTTACTTGTTCAGCACATAAAGCAAGGCTAGTGGGATCAGGGAGATCTTAGGTCAGTGATGCTAAATCCTATCACTGTTCCTGCTTCTCCCAAACTTGCCTTGGCTGGAAATTCCTACTTGTGGTCGGCTCCTCCCTTGAAGGGTGTTGAGAAGGGGGGCCAGGTTCATGGCCCAGCTTTGGGAGTGTGCTCAAGGGTCTTGTGACAATCCTTTTTCTCTTTCTTGTAAGTGGAGACAGTGAGATGATTCCTTTACCTTCTTTAAACAGGGACTTTGGTATATTTTTCTTGACTGAGAGTTTGCTGAAATTGCCTGTAGGTGCTCTTTTAACAATTAACAGCTCTGTTCCCTGAAATATTAATGAATGGACTCAGTTTGTAAATGTGTAATGGCTTTTATGTGGGACTGTTTAGCTAAGACAAGTCTAAGCAAGCTGAATGTTTTCACTTGATTTTCAAAGCTTTGTTCGGATGTGCTGTACTGTAGTCTAATATTTACATTTTTATCTTAGATTTCTACACAAATTTGCCATAAAATTGGAATTTAATTCATTATGGAGCTGGCTCATAGTTTGTTACTGAACGAAGAAGCATTAGCTCAAATCACAGAAGCAAAGAGACCAGTTTTCATCTTTGAATGGTTGAGATTTTTGGATAAAGTGCTGGTAGCTGCCAACAAGGTAATTTAATGGGTTTTTCCCCTTCTTTCTAAAGAAACTTCCTTTTAAAAAGCATTTGTATTAATTTCATGCCAGAGAAAGTTGACAGGTAATGGCTAAATGGTACCTGTACGGTTTCAGATTCAACCTGAAGAGTCTCTGTGCTAATTTGTAGATTTAAAGTGTTTAATTATAAGCAGTCAGGAGGCAGCTAGTAAGTATTATTGAAAAGTAAAAATGAAATAGGGCAGCAGCTAATTCTGAGTGTGTAGCATCTGTCTCTGCTGTTGTTGAATATATCTCATATCTCTGTGAGACAAGCAATTTGCTGAGTTACATACAATTGGGTGTGGTATAAGGTTACATTTCTTGTGGATTTTTCTGGATATTAGAAGCAACACAGAGAACTAAACTACTTTTCTTATTTATTTTTGGTCTGTTAACAGACAGATGTCAAGGAAAAACAGAAGAAACTTGTAGAACAGCTAACAGGACTCATCAGCAGTTCCCCTGGGCCACCCACACGGAAGCTGCTTGCAAAAAATCTCGCTGCTCTCTACAGCATTGGAGACACATTTACTGTTTTTCAGACACTTGACAAGTGTAACGACATCATCAAGAGCAAAGATGATACTGCAGCCTACCTGCCCACAAAACTGTATGTTTTGGAAAAAGGGGAATGATTTTTAAGCCATGTGGTCCTGCATGTTACAGAAGAATGTGCCTATATATGTGCATGCTATGTTTACTTATATTTTGTGTGCTTGTTTGGAGTTATATATGCTTGATGTAGATAGCAGAGAAAAGCCCTGGATTGCAGTTGGGCAGGACTCCAAGGTGACACATACATGTCTCTGTGAAAGTGAAATGATTTTCTCTAGGCAAGGTACTGTGTTATGACTCTTCACCTGCTTATGGCATGGAGAAGACAGCAGTTAATGAAGGCATTCCACCAGTGGAATTACTGCTGATTGTCCTTGGGTATTCTGTTAAAGGTGGAACCTGCAGATTGTCAAACCAGAGTGTTATCTGTGCCTAGGGAATTGTAACCAAATATTCAAGGTTTTTTCCCCATCAAATGTTGCCTTTTCTATTCCCCTACCATGCTAAGCTGCACAGGTCTCTCAAGCAGAGTCTCTACACATGGATATGTGTGTGCATGGATGTGTGATCCAGTTTGTCTTTAGTCATAGGAGCAGTGCCACTGGCAGGAATTTGGTTAATGCCACAAACAATTCCGACTGAAACAGTTTCTGGTACTTTCCCATGTACTGCTTCATGTGTTCATGGTGTCTAGTGAACCCAAATTTGGTCTTGCTTTCAGATGTTATGACAACAATAGGATTTGACAATAAAATCTAAAATAGTCACTGTTAGGGCAGATACTGTCCTCTTATTTCCAGCTCTTGCAGCTATGTGAGGAATTTATGTAAGTGGGAAGTGTTTTCTACTATAATATGCTCTGAAATTTATGCTACCAAGTCATAGTCCAGAAGGTTTTTTAATGGACACATGCCCATTAAGGGGGAGGCTGTAATGAGTTTGTGACGTAACTTTGCTAAAAAACTATTTAGCCAGCAATTACAGATTAAAAAAAAAAAGCCTCATTCCTTTGTGATGAAAAAGTGCATGTTTTCAGGAGCTGCTTCTTGGACTGTCCTGGAACAGTTTGTATATATAACTGCAATCTGGTGATAACTAAATACTCCTAACCTCAAATGACAGAGCAAGAAAAACATAAATAACATAAACATAATAACTGGTTATGGATACAGAGATTTTACAGTGCCTGTAAATTTTCTTGTGTTATGCAATAATTTCTTCACTTTAAGTTCTTAGCCTTGAAAAAACCCAGTAATTCAGTATCTACAAAAATGTATTAGGATATATTGTTGGTTGTGACTTTTCTTACATGTGCTTGGAAAAGATACAGTTTACTGAGATACAAAACCCTAATCTTGCTGATATTTCAGCCTATCTTGTTTTCTCCAGAATTTTTCACTCTATGTGTAGATCCTATAGTAATACCTTTTCAAATACATTTGTATTCTTAAAAGCTGGTCACTTTTCTGTTGCTTTTTTTTAGTAAACAAAAAAATTATTTAAATGGACCATGTTAAACAGCCGGTATATATAGTGGATAGCAAATCATTTTTTTTTTCATCAGTGTTGATTAGAACATACATTTCTATTTAACTGTTTGCTTTCATTTGAATGATATGTTAATATGTGTACTCTTTTTTTCTGTTTTCTCATAGGGCTGCAGTGGCATGCGTTGGAGCATTTTATGAAAAAATGGGCAGAATGCTGGGTAGTTCCTTTCCAGAAACTGTGAATAATCTGTTAAAGTCTCTGAAAAGTGCAGAAGTAAGTTTTAGTTTATTTATGTGGTCTTAGTTCCATTTTAAACTGAAACCTGCTTCCTCCAGAGGTGTTTGAGAAATTGTCTAGGTAGATTTTCTTCTGCATTGAAGGATGCAAATCACCTACCTAGCTAGTTTCAAGTCTACTGCAGAGAGTTTAGACTTTATCATATGAATATTGTAATACTTCATAGTAGCATCAGTAATTAAAATTCAAAAAAGGCTATCTCTCATTTCTAACTACTGTGTTAGGATTTTTGTCCATGTACTCTGAATAAACATTCAGTTGTAAAAAATTAATAATGAATATTTTGTAGGGAAGTTGTTACTCTGAATGTGAACAGAATAGGTTGTGCCCTGAAAAGAGAGAGTGCGTCATAATATTGACAGAATGTATCCTGGGCTGTCAGTGGGTCTGATCTTATGCAAACAGCTCTGTTGGGACAAGTTGGAATACTGCTTGTGTGGATCTTGTGGTGGCAGCTGTTTTCTTCAGCTGTGTAGTTGTACCTGTGTGATTATTTATTTATTTGTTTCTGTGTGTGTGTGTGTGCTCTCATATTGTAAGTACCTGCCTGTGTGCAGGTATAGCATGAACCTGCTGACTCACTTGGGCTTCCCATTTTCTCTTACCAGCTGCTTTTTCTTTTTTCCCCTAAGTCTGCAGTGATAAACGATGGGGGCCGTGCAGAAGCATTTTACCTAGAGCCAGTTTGTTGGGTTGCCTGGGCTCAATTTATGTGACAACTGAGGGGCTTCAGATAAAGCTGTGTATGGTGTTTACTTCTATTTAAAATCAGCTACACATCAGTTACATACACCTTTGGTTTCAACGTTTGCAAAAACAATCCTGCATAGAAGCAGGAAATCGCAAAAGTATGCACCTGGCTCTTAATGTAACTGCCACATCCACATTTTTGCATCAATGTTTCTGTGTTTGTGCAGTCTCAGGGCCGCAGTGAGATTCTGATGAGTTTGCAGAAGGTCCTCAGTGGGCTTGGAGGAGCAGCAGCCTCTTGTCACCGTGACATTTACAAGAACGCGCGGTCGCTGCTGACGGACAGATCGATGGCAGTGCGCTGTGCCGTGGCTAAGGTGGGTGTCCCCTCAGCACCCACTGAAATTCCTCTGCCCTGCTGGGCAGTACCTGCAGTTGAACTGGGACCTGTTGCTTAGGAGGGGAAATTGGATTATTAGTTGAACAAGGTAAGTCTTTACTGGTTTACACTGCAGGCTCAGATATTTGACTTATTTTACAGGTACTGGTAGTACTGTATTTCCCTCGATTAAAAAAAAAATGAGATAGAATATGTCATTTGTGGGCCTCAGTGGGAGAGGTTTTTGGTAACATGGTTTTTGTGTTGAGCTTTCTTTTAATTTTTTAATATATGTATTAGCCTCTTCCGTGACTCATCTGTTTGTTTACTCAGCTAAGATAGTTGGTGTATGGGAGAGGGTAAATTAATTCTTGACATTTTCATATTAAAATATTTTCTGAATAAACCTGATGATTGCAGTCTGATTCTTAGATAAAATGTAAGAATAGTCTCCTGTTGCTTAGCAAGACTGTTTTTCCTATAGTGTCTGCTGGAATTACAGAATGAAGCAGTATTTATGTGGACAGCTGAACTAGAGAATGTAGCAACGTTGTGCTTTAAAGCTCTGGAAAACTCAAACTATGGTGTACGAGTTGCAGTGTCCAAGCTTTTGGGGACAGTCATGGCTACAGCACTGATGCCAAAACAAGCAACAGGTAGGAGCCCTTCTGGTTTCCATGTCTAAGCTAGCAGACTTGGTAGCATCTTCAGTACCAAGTTAGAGTGTTCCATGTTACACGTGACAGTGCTGCAGGACACATTGTTGCTCCAGTAGATGGAAGCTTGTGGGTGGATTGTTTTTACAAACAATAAGCTAAAAGGAGTGCAGAATATATGCTGTAGTCATACAAAGAAAAAACGGAACAAACTACCACTAATCACTTGGGAGAAGTGGCTTATTTTTTAAGCATGCAAGCAAATTTTTATCTGAAATACTGGGTAGATTTGTTTTTGCGAACAGTTTTGAGTAAGTCTGGTGTCAGGGTCATGGTTTGTGTTGATTGAAACTTTGGAAACAAATGATTACTTTCTTTCTTTTTAAAAAGTGATGCGGCAAAATGTGAAGAGAGCCACACTTGAGGAGGTCTTGGAGCTCATGGCCACAGGGTTCCTGCGAGGGGGATCTGGTTTCCTGAAGAGTGGTGGAGAGATGTTAAAAGTAGGAGGATCTGTCAATAGGGAAGTGCGAGTTGGTGTTACCCAGGTTTGTAATTTTTTAATGAAGTGAAATTTATACATAATTGTAACCCTTATAGTAGGAAAAATACATGTTTCTGTTCCGTATATCTGTATGAGTTAATTTACAGGTCTAATTTGACTCTTCTGTTTTCTGAGATGTACGTGAGGTATCATTCACCTATCTCCTTCCTTTTATTATTGGTAAGCAGTAACAATAGATTAAAATATGAGCTAAGGAAAACTTACTTGATCGGCGTATATTAGGTGAGATTATCTTGCAAAAATATTTTAAAACTTAGTATGTTAAAGACTTCCTATTCCTTTTTAAAATTTAGTTTCTTTTTAGAGAGGGTGCTCTGTTACCCTTTTGTGACTCCCTTCTCAGCTGCAGCTTAGATTAGTTAAACTACATTTCTTCTTTCCATATATGTCTCAGGAGTAGGTGAAATCTGACGAATATGGAAACTCCTCTTGTCTGAGAGAGAAAGGTGGTGGCAGCATCTCTTCAAATTCATGCATTCTCACTCAATATTCTCATATTTCAATATGCTACAGTAACATCCCAGAATCCAGATTCTTTGATCATAGGGTATTTTGTGTAACCCTTTATTTTTTTCTCAGCCTTTCTCAGGTGAACTCGGTGAGTATGCCAGGTTTCCATTGTGAACCGGAACACGTTGATCTTGCTGCTTTTATTTACATGGTGTTTGTAACTTTTTTAGAAAGAGGCACGTTTAAAGCAATGAACTGGGTTTTTTTCCTGTCATCCCAAGGATATTTTATACATCACAGTCTAGGGGCTACTCTTGGTACTGGAGAAAGTTGAGTTTCAGCAGCAAAGCTGTGGATACTGAATTGATTGATGCCGAGTAACCTCACTAGGCTGGAGTTGCTTATTGCTGACTGCTGTTGCCGTTGTGCACCGTGCTCGAGCGTGGTTGTAGTTGCACGTAGTGTTTTGTTTCTGTTTTAATGGGGCTGCTGTGTCACTTGTGGATTTGCAGGCCTACGTTGTCTTTGTCACAACACTGGGAGGGCAGTGGCTGGAGCGCAACTTCGCCACCTTCCTGTCCCACGTGCTTGATCTGGTCTCCCACCCTCGTGCAACCCAGACCCACGTGGAGGCTGTTTACTCACGAAGATGCGTGTCCTTTATCCTGAGAGCGACTGTGGGCAGCTTGTTGGGGGAGAAAGCACAGATCGCAGCCGCCAAGGAAATATGCCAAGCCATTGGTAAACAAATGAAGGCAGTGGGTGAGAACTGTTTTTCTTCATTCGAGACCAGTTGAAAGTTACTGTCATTTCACTGAGGCAGCCGTGTTTCAGCTTTCTTCTGCTGTGAGGAGTAATGTTGTTCTTATGGGAAATGATATTCACGTGCTTTCTGTTTCAGATGTTCAGAGGTTGGGTTCTGCTTCAAAAGTGGTTGTATGACACTGGCTTGTTAGCCCAGATAGAAAATGCATTGCCAAAAGCCTACAATGGAAGTGGAGAAGAAAACTATGCATTTGCCATCTGTCATGGGATAGGTTGTATTGAAAGTCATTCAGAGTTCTTTACTAGCAGTGTTGAAAGTCCTGTAGGTCAAGATCTTATAAGTCGTTGTGTATCCCCTGCTAATATCCATACTAATATCCAGTTGGATTTTTGTGACAAAAATGATGTAATCTGAATATTATGACCCCTTTGCCAAACTTTTCAGACTATGGAATCTCTAAGAGGGCTAACAAAACTCTCTTGGCATCTGTTTCTTATGAAAGGAATTAGCTGAAGCTGGAGATGTAAAAGAGTAAATTGGAAGTACACATCATTTTATCTACCAAATATATCTTTCTTTTCTGCTGCCATCTAATTTGAGTTTAAAACAATGTTTAAAAAATGGAAATGAAATTGATTTATAAACTTTTGCAGGTTTTTGTAACTATTTTTTGATGGGGTAGGCATGGAACTTTAAAAGGTTTCTCATTACTGTAAGTACTACTTACAGGAAAGCAAGTCTGAAAATGCTGTTTCTGAGAGGAAACAGTTGCAGAAAACACTCTTCCTTCCACTTTCTCAAAGTTGCAGGAAATTCATTTGAATATTTGTATTTGGAAAGCTTGAAGAACTTTCATTTTCTTGAGGATTTCTTATGAATGTGATAAAAAATGGGAAGGGTTTTTACTTGGTAATAATTGCTTCCCTTCATATACAGCAGACCATTCTCTAAGTTTCTTCTGTAGCAGACATGCAAACATTAAGCTGGTTCTGAAGTCCCTTTCTGAAGACATAGTTGCTGCTTCTGGGATATTTTGTAGGAGAGCATACTGTGGGATTAAGGGATTCAATTGGATAAAACACTGAGATGATTCAAAATTAATTGTGATTAATTATTTACTAAAGGTCTCTTTTTTAGTTTCACTGAGCATATATGTATGTAAATTTGCATGCAGAACCTAGATATGTTGAGATTGTATATTTTGTTACTGTGTATAGATACATAACAGCTTGTGTGTTTTGTGTAAGTGCTTTTACTGTGTTACACTGTTTATCCTACCTCTTAGTACTCTGCTATCCCTAATAGCTGCTGGACATTGGTTTTTTATGGTCTTTGGACAACTATATGGCTGATAGCTGTAAAACTCTCCCTGCAGAATGTGTTCATTTTGTTAGTTCTCACTATGACCAGACTTGTGGTTTTGTTTTAATGCAGGATTCATGTCAAAATGAAACTGTCACTTTCTGTCCTGTGAATGCTCAGTTGGGAGTCAAATGATAGTTAAGCAAGACACTCTTGTTTTCTTTTCTGCAGAAGCAGTAGTGAATGATGCTAACAGTGAAAATAAATCAGGAGCTGCTGATGTGGCTGCAAGCCAGCACGTGATGGTGTGTGCCCTCCAGGAGCTGGGTAGTCTGGTTCAGAGTCTGAATGCCACTGCATCTCCTCTTATTCAAGAACCCTCTATTGGTATGCAAATAAATGGAAATAGATTGAGGCATTTGAGCAATGAATATAATAATACAATTAAATCTAGTTAAATAATAAATGAATAGGAAAGAAGTAAATCTATGAAATTGGTACTTCCTGTAGTATTCCAGATAGCTACATTTGTCCAGCTCATTGTGTGTAGTAACTTAACTTTAGTTCAAGTTTGACCAAGTATTTAACAGCTATTTTGATTGGAAGCTCTTCCTAACGGTGAATGAAGTGGTAATTCTTAGTATTGGTTTGTCTACAATAATGGTTTAAATACATTGTTTTGCTATGTAAGGTCTGAAATATTTGCTCCTTGAAAACTATTGCCTTTAAATACCAAATTTCCATGGGGAGGCAAAAGTATTTTATCAAGATGAAGCTGTTGGTAGGCCCCTTTAAAAGAAGTAGCTCTTTAGCTGAAGTTGACCAAGGTTTGTGTGGAATTTTCTTCTTGTTTGTTTCAATATCTGAATCTGCATTTATTCTGTAGTGTTACAGCCTTAGGTTTTTTGAGTTTGTGGATGCCTATGTGTTTTCCACTGGAAGTATGAGCTCCTTTAGACATTTTATCATATAATAATAGATTGTTGCCTTGTTGCATATGACATTCTTCCCATACTGATTTTATGCCAACTTTGGAGTAGGAAAGACTGCTCATATTTATTCCTTCTGGCAGCTGTGTCCCATAAGAACAGAGGAGCCTGACTGTATCTCAGTATTATTTCTGTTAGCTGCTGTGAACTCAGCAGGTAGAAGTTGTTCACTAGCTCCAGAGAAAACAAGCAGCAGTGGGGGCTTTGAAGTAGAAGTTTGCCAAGATTTGGACTAAAGAAAATGTTGGTGTGGAGACAAATTAGACTGAAGGGTACAGTGAGAAAGTGGAATTAGGTAGGCATGAATGTTTGGAGAGTGTAGAAGGATATAAATTTACTGCAGGGGGGACATCACCGTGTCAAAAGCAGAATACAGCAGTCAGTGACATCTACAGCATGTGCTTGGCTACAGTGTGAGGCAAACCCACAGATCAGTGTTACTGTTGCTCTGTTATTGGCAATCTGTAAAATGTTACGAGCACTGCTGCCTCTTTTCAGTGTTTAAGTAGAAGGAGTCAGTGCTGTGGCTCTGACAACTCTACCTTTGCTAGCAAAACCTGATGGGGAGCAGCATAATGCTTGTAACAACTACCATCTTTCTTGAAAAGGAAAAGGCAGAGTCAGCAAATTCAAGTACTTTCATTCTGACTTTCTTAATTTCACATTGTCTGTCTAGTATAGATTCAGTTTACTTGTCTACGTGTATTAAGAAGCATGTTGATATAAAAAGTGCATCATAAGGTAAAAACTGCAAACTCTCTTTTCTGTAGGTCTGTTGGAGACAGTAACTTCAGTTCTTCTTCACCCCAGCATGGCTGCTCGCCTGGCTGCTGCCTGGTGCTTGCGGTGTGTGGCCGTGGCATTGCCCTTCCAGCTGACTCCATTTTTAGACAGATGTGCAGAGAGACTCAACAATCTGAAGACCTCCCCTGAAGCTGTTAGTGGCTACAGTTTTGCAATGGCTGCTTTGTTAGGTGGTGTGCATCAGTGTCCTTTAGGCATTCCTCATGCCAAAGGAAAGGTGAGATAGAGCGTGTTTTATCTGTGAGCATGCTAAAAGATACCTTTTTATCTACAAGTAATAGCTGTGCAAAATGGGTAGCATACTAATGAGTTAAAGCATTGTTGAAATTGAGCTTGTGCCTTGTGGGAGACCAGTGGCCAGAGCACATGCTTTTAGAATATCAGTTGCAATATTTAACAGCTCTTTTCCTTTCTCTCTTTCAAATTTGCTGAAGAGAAATTGAAATATTGAAAAATTGCTGATGAGAATATTACTGGCTGTTATCATAGGAAAAAACTAATCATCAGCATGAAATGTAATCTGCATTTCTTTATGGAAGGTCAATTCAAATGATTTGGGAGCATCTTTAGTGTGTAAAAGTGAACAAGTAGAAGTGGTTTGCAATGGCTTAATTCCTGTTTTTGAAGCCCCCTGTGTTTTGGGGTTGGTGCAGATGGTGGTCAGCATTGCTGAGGATCTGTTACGAACTGCAGCACAGAACAGCAGGCTCTCCTTGCAGCGCACTCAAGCTGGATGGCTTTTACTTGGAGCACTTATGACTTTAGGTTTGTAAAAATGATGTGATTTTTCTTCTTTTAAAGCTTATAAAGAACTTCTGATTATCCACTCTGGAAATGGTTTTTACACATAATGGGCTCGTTATCTAGCACAAGTATATTTATACTGGGGAAGCTGAGTGTTAGTTAGCAGTGTTGTGCTGGGGAGAAGTGAAATATTAGTGCTTATCTAAGCTAAAATGGTAGAAGGCATCATACCTGAAAAAAAAAAAAAAAAAAAAAAAAAGTCTGTTCTCTTTTTAGAAACCCAGCTTTTAGTCATTCTCTGAAAGGGCAAAAGTGCCCGTACTCTTCCCTCCTTAATACTGTGGTGCAGAAAAAAAGGACAGTAAATGAAACCCAGTGAGCATTCCAACAAATTGCACGTGTGTCTCTAGATAGGCAACAGCACTGAGTAGAAGTGTTGGCAGTTTAAAAGCCCTTCAGTTTTCTTTTAAAAAAGCCAGCCTCATGTTTGTATCTACCATTACAGAAGTATCACAAGCTGCATTTTGAGAGGTTGTAAGTATACTCTTGAATCTTGCAGCAGCGGTGTTCTTTTCTGTCTTTTGTTCTTTTGAGTTTCTTTTATACTGGAAAATATGATGAAGTTCTGATGCATTTTGCTGTATTTTGATCTCTCATCAGATACCATTTGTGTTTCATCTCGTTTCTCTAAATTGTCTCTTACCAGTTTATAACCATGTTTTTCTAACAGTGTATTCCTGTTGTGGTTGTCCTCCAATATATTTTTAATGTACTTGCACTGGATCTTTTTCAGACGTGTCAAAAAAAAAATTGACTGTTAAACTAGTTTACATAATCAGTAACTATCAGTTATTTTTCTATTTATTTTATGGACAGGCTAGAGTAGGCTAAAGAATCTGCATTCAAAAGTAATATAAAAATAATAGAGGTCAGAATAAAAATATAGTAAAAAGACAGTTGCCCACGGTTCTGTATGACATGACAGTAGGTAGGGTAGTCTGTTTCCTATTTTAGGAGAGATACCAACAAGCAGATGTGATGTATAATACTTATGTGCCACACTTTAAACCTAGGAATGAGAAAGAATTTAATTTGGTTTTCATTGTTCCGAGTAGGGAAAAAAGGAAGAGAAGTGAAATAAGACAAAAATAGTTTGAAGAGCAAAACCCTTCACAGCAGATTTTTCACACTTAAATACACATTTTTGTTACACTGTCACTTCATTTTTTACATAGGTCCTTCTGTTGTCCGGTATCATCTGCCTAAGATGTTGCTGCTGTGGCGAAATGTGTTTCCACGCTCTCTGAAGGAGCTCGAAGCAGAGAAAGCAAGAGGAGATTCTTTCACCTGGCAAGTAACACTGGAAGGCCGTGCTGGAGCTCTGTGTGGTAAGAAATTCAGACTTTGAGATTGTACCTGCACAGTAAACCAAAATGTGATCCCAAGTATTGTAGAGAGAACTCCAGTAACTTCTCCTCTTTCTTTGAAAATGAGTAAAATGTCTCAGATTTTCATCAGTATGTCCTGGTTTTGACATACAGTTTTATGAACAGATCACACAGTCTCTGAATAAACATTTTTAATTGTTGTTCTTTTGATATTCTCAGGATTTGTATCTTGTTGATGTCTTACATTTGTTTGTTTCAGTGGAAGTTTAATTCAACCTGTTTTGTTATTAGCTATGAGAAGCTTTGTTGCTCACTGCCCTGAGCTCCTTACTGAGGATGTGATCAGGAAACTGATGACACCCATAGAATGTGCCATGACAATGATGTCTCAGTAAGTAGACAGTTTTTGCTCTTTATTCACTTTTGTTCTTTTCCTGGTCTTGAAATAATAGGACTAATTTGGAGTTGGGTTTTGTGGTTTGGTGTCTGCTCCTTTTCCCCCCCACCTGTAATTAAAATAGGGCTTCTGAGGAGGTGCATATCACTGATCTGTGGCACCGTATGTTGTGGGTTTCTTGGGTTTTTAATAAAAGTTTCTCTGTACAATTACTTCTGAAAATTGAGTCATGTTGTTCAGAGTAGTTCTCTGAACACTGTTTTATTGCCTTGCCTAGAGTTATATCCTGTGAAAAGAAATCTGTAAATACTCTTTTCTGTAACTGCAACATTTCTAGTTTCTTCTTTTCATTTTTAATTCTGTAGCATTCCATCAGTAATTAAAGCCCATGGAGCTCATCTCAAAGCCAGTGCAGCTATGGTTCGTTTAAGACTTTATGATATATTGGCTTTATTGCCTCCGAAGACATATGAAGGTACATAAATTTTTATCAGTTTTTGTTAAAGTAAAAATTCTACTTAGTACTTGTGATGCTTATCTTTGGAGCAGCTGTAAGAGTCAAAATACAATTCTAGGAATCTCCTAGAATTTTGTACAAAATTCCACATTCCTCATCTTCTGTATGTCATCTTGACAGTATAATTACAGAGTATGAGTATGGCAAAGCATTCATAGAGTAACACTTGGAGTGTAGTAGTTCTGCAATTCTATTCCTTTATAAGATTGAGAGATATGGAGATGATGGTCTGAGATCAAATAATAGTTTTTTAAGTAATTGCTACTTAAAAGATAGAGAACTTTCTTAGTATACTGAAAAACAAATGTGACAATGAAGGTTTAGTTTTGGTTACGTCCTGGTTTGGGTTTTTTTTTGTTTGGTAGGTTTGATTGTTTTCTTTTTTAAATCTGATTTGATCTATTACACAGATCTGCTATTTGTAATTGCCAAGCACTGTCACATGGTCTGACATATTGGTTTCTATGTTTTTTTTTCTGATTCATTATGTTTACATGATCATGTGGATGAGCAGGTTTTTTTCTATGTCTGAATTGTCATCCTGCAAGGATGGCCCAATCTCTTGTTTAGAATAGGACACAATTCTGAGTAATGTGCTCTAGTGGACCCTGCTTGAGCAGAAGGTGGGGCTAGATGACCTCCACTGGTTTCCAACCTTACCTATTATTTAGGTATTTGAGTACCCATGATGCAGGAATTGAGAGCCTACAGTTCCATTTGAAGCCTTGCTCTCAACTCTAGTGCTGTCAGATTTACTTCTCCTGACAATGAAAAATTGAAGTAATGGTACATTTATAACCTCTGGTCACTAGCTGAAATGTTTTGGCTAAGAAGCAGCAATGATTCTCTTTAATGTCTGTCTTTTCAGGATCATTTAATGCACTTCTTCGAGAGCTGGTGGCAGAATTTACTTTGACAGACAACTCTGCTAACACAACCACATCACTCCTAAGGTCTCTTTGTCATTATGATGATAGTGTTCTGCTCGGCTCTTGGCTGCAGGAAACAGATCATAAGTCCATTGAAGATCAGGTAACAAAAAAAGCTAGAAGAATGAGTTACCTGCCCTGTCTGTGTGATGTGTGTGTGGGGAAGCCTTCTAGAACTGGAGCTTCATACCTTGATTTTAGTCTTCTTTCGGAGCTCTGTTAGATGCAAGTGCTTCCATCTACAGAGTACTGTTTTGATTTAAAACCACCTACAGCTGAGATATAAATTGCATAATGCTACTCACAGGATTGTGCTTAGTGGACCAGCCTCGTTTCTTTAAAAAAAACCCTAACTCAATATCTCTTCCCATCTGCCAATCTTCCTATCCTAGAAGTTGTTCTTATATAGATTTGTTTGAACTAGGAGAAATGTAGGTTCCACTAAACATGTTTTATAATGAAACTGCTGTCAAAATATCAATATTGCAAATGCTGTTATAGCAGAACAAGATTTAACTGGTTTAATAGGTGCAGTAAGAAATCTTACATTTCATTTGAAAGTGTTGACACAATGTTGTTGGCTGAAAACGCCTCTCCTGTTGCCTTAGATGGCAACAGCCATCTAATAATGGGAGGGTTTCTCAGAAGATATGATGGAGGAGATCCAAAAGCCAAGACTGATACCAAGGGGTGGGGAACCTATTTCTGAGCCAAGATCAGCATGTCAAAGCAAAAAATAGTTTTACAAACTTCCTTTGTTTGTTGTGGAGGACATAGTAGACTTCCAGTGCAGTCTTCAATCCACAGAACTTTTTCACACCCTCCTGCCCCCTTTTGTTTTTTCCTCACTTCCTGTCTGTGGTGCCCTTGGTAAGTGGAGGCCTATAGTCGGACACAGGACTCTGGCAGTGTGTGCTCACAGCCCAGAAGCCAGTGGAATTCTGGGCTGCATCAAAAGCTTTTGATAAAAGAGGTGGTTCTGCCCCTCTGCACTTGTGTCCCCAGTATAAGGCGGACATGGAACTGTTGGGAACAAGTCCAGATGAGGGTCACGAAGCTGATAAGAGGACTGGAGCACCTCCCCTGTCAAGATGGGCTGAGAGAGCTGGGGCTGTTTGTTCTGAAGAGAAGGTTGCACTGAGACCTCTGAGCAATCTTCCAGTATCTGACAGGGATCTGCAGGGAAGCTGTAGGGGGACTCTTCATCTGGAGCTGTAGTGATGGGACAAGGAGTAACAGGCACAAATTGACCGGGGGGATTTACGTTAGATATTAGGAAGAAATTTTTCACTGTGAGAGCGGTGAGGGACTGGAATGATTGCCATGGGAGGTTGTGGATGCCCCAACCCTGTCAGTGTTCAAAGCCAGGTTGGATAAGGCCTTGAGCCTGTTAAGGCCTGTTGTAGTGGAAGATCTCCCTGCCCATGGCAGGGGAGCATTGGGACTAGATGATCTTTAGGATCCATTCCACCACTAACTCAATCATTCTGTGATTCTCTTGTGCTTAGTCATGTTTTATTTTTTAATGATATAGAGGTGTCAACAAACCTTGCTGTGTTTTCTGGCCTAAGAAGAATACAGACCTACTAGACTCTAATTTTATTTCACGATTAAGTAATTGATAGGAACATAGAATTTTCTGCAGAGAAAATAGATGGTTGTTTAATAGTGTTTCATGAAAGAATGATGGTTAGGAAGTATTTCCTTGATGATAGGAGAGTTAATAATTTTAGTACTGTTTCTAATTCTTTCTGTGTAGGACATTATTACAGCCTCAACTGATTATTTAATACACTGTATTGTAACTCTGCTCAGAGAGTGAATGAATAACCTTTCTGAAATGACACTTCATATTCAATGATTCAGAAGTTACTATTAGTACCAGAATTAATCTGCTTTTCTCTTAATTTTCATCTCTTAATATCAGAAGTGATAGTTTGTGTATTTATCTAGCTATTAATGGTTTTGACTTTTCAGAATTCAGCTGACCCTGTAAATGCTAATGTGTATGCATGGGGATACTGCACTTGTATTCAGGTGTTCATAAGCTATTCTGTTGTTTTAACTGCTGCATATGTGCTTTGGTTACCTCTAGTTCCAAATGTGATGTGCAGAGGTGTATTGAGAGGTATTCACGTTGTGTGGCATTTTGCAGCTTCAGCCAAACAGCGCGTCTGGAAGTGGTGCTCTGGAACACGATCCCTCTTCTATTTATTTGCGCATCCCTGCTGGTGAAGCTGTGCCTGGTCCCCTTCCTTTAGGAGTGTCTGTCATTGATGCATCTGTGGCTCTCTTTGGTGTGGTTTTTCCTCATGTCTCGTACAAACATAGGTCAGTTTACATCAGTGTTCAGTTTCAGAACCTAAAGAATGCTTTGTCTCTTTGGATATTGTTACGTTGGGTATCAACTGTCTTTTAATTCAGACTTTAGATTTGATGACCATTTTGTCTCAGGATTCCAGAATATGTGTAGTCACTAGATAAAAAGTGATACCCTCAGTTTTATCTCTTTTGAAGATTAGTGTTCAGAGACAGAGACTAGATTCTTCTCTTTTCATACTGCATTTAACAGTAGCAATAGCTCTGCAAGCAAAATTTCCTGTAAAAGTACCCATTGCAATTAACTTCAAATCAGCCTTGAAAACAGCAGAGGCCTCCACTGAATTTCATTTGGCTTCCACAAGTAAGACCATTTGCTTTATAGTCAGCAAGGAATTGTATGCTCAGTGAAAAAGAGGAAATGGAATTCAGTGTATTTTCCTTTGTGTTTCACATTACCACTGCAGAATTATGAGTTGTCAGAACTAATTTTGTTACTCAATTTAAGCAATTTGTGCCTGAGCACAGAGCGAAAGCAGTTCTAAGAAGCATTTCAAAGTAAAATCATCTTTCAGTAAAAATCTTAGGGGAGCAGATCTTTTGTAGCAGTCAACCTCATTTTGTAGTAAGTGCAGGGTAGACTTGACCCCAGCTTGCAGTAATTCACCTTGGTCTATACCTGTTGTTAACTGTGAATAGATGTAACTTGGGAACTGCTGAGTAATTAAGAGCGCAGATTTTTCATTACACTCCTGTTTTTGGTATCTTCTAGGAATGTTCCTTCTCCCAGTAATGTTTCCTGGGGAGGAGTGGGGGCAGGAATGGAGGTTAAATGGGAAAAACAATAGAAACAGAAAAACAAAAACGAATTTTAAATGGTAATGGAAAGACAGCATTTTTCCACTCTATGGTCCCAATAGCTTTCTGGTTATACAACCAAATGCACCTGAGATTCACTTCCTCTTGGTGGTGTTCTCTTCAAAGGAATAGTAAATATTTGTGGATGAACTAGAAGAACCAGCAAAGGAATGTTCAGAGTAACTCTACTGTTATTACCTATAGTGAATACCTTCTGCAGCCCCTGAAGCATAAGTTCTGTTACTGAGGTTAAAGGGCCCTTTTGTTGTGTGTGGTTTTTACCAGCTGTGCTTTAGTTTGTATTTTGAAAGGCTATCACTTCAATTATGTTCTTTCCTTTGTTTTAGATTACAGATGTTGGATCACTTTGCTGAATGTGTCAAGCAGGCTAAAGGTGTTCGCCAGCAAGCTGTGCAGCTTAATATCTTTACTGCTGTTCTTAGTGCCTTGAAGGTAGGACTTGTAAACTTGTAATAAGAGCCCATGTTCAGCAGCTGGTGTTCAGTACAAAGGGCTGCTAGAAAAATGTTCCTGAAGTTATTCAAGAATTCAAAAATTTGAAAATTCCAGAGTGGATTTTTTTTCTGGATACTAGCTTGAGCTCTTGTCTTTGTGAGAACAGATGAGGCTCGTGTAGTTGGCATTCTGTAGTATTCAGACTGTCTTTTCATCTTCAGTCCTCTGGTTTTACTTGCACCAGACTCATGGATTTAAGTACTTTGTCACATACACTCAGAAAACCCCTCAGGTCACAGAGTATTGTGCAGATGTGATTGTGTAATTGAATTGACAAATAGCTTTGGGTTTACATTTTGGTTGCCTTATTGCACAGAATTCCAGGTGCTTATGCCCAGTCCTGCTGACTGCAGCTACTGCTGTGTGTACTTTATCTAGACTTGGAAATGCAACCTGATGCTACCAAGTCAGAAAGTAAGACAGCAAGTCACAAATAGTGGCTGCCCAGTTTAAGCTCTTACTGGTCTTTGGTTGACTGGCAAAACAGCACCTCAGTTTTTTGCATTGTTCCTAAAAATGTGATCTACATTGCTAGAAGTTAAAATGTAGGTTCTGAAGCAGATTTCTGGAAGGTCCCATGCCATGGCAAGTGGTCAAAAATTGTCAAAATTGAGCTGAAATGAGGACTTCAGAAAATTACAATATAAGGTAGAGCCTTTGGCTTCTTGCTCTGTGGTACATGCAGCGTTTTTACTTTACATGTGTTTAATTATTTCTCCCAGAGAAAAATATACTTCAGAAGCACTGTTTAGTGTTACTGTTTTATAGAGTGTTCATATAAGAGGCTATATAAATGTTTGGAAGGATGTGATGATAAAAAAAAAAACAACTTTCGTGTATCTATAATGTCTTCAATTTAAGTGATTCTTGTAGAAACATAACTGGTCTGTGGTTTTCCTGTTAGAAATTTGCTGAAAGATTTTTAAACTCCTCTTTTTTTTTTTTTCCTGAGGTGTCCTATGTAAAGCTAGATTAGATTTGGTAGGACTAGGGTGCATGTAGGTAATTAAATAAAACCAACTGGTGCAACAGGTCTTTCTGAATGTGAAATAGGTAGAGCACTGGCAAACATCATGGGACCCAGGGTGTTGTTGGTTTTAATTGTTTCCAACCAATGTGTTTTAGGATAAACCACCACAAATTTAAACAAAAGCAAAAGCTCACGGTTTTCACTTGATGGTCTCAAATGTATTATCTTTTTGTCCTCTACATTAGAATGTTGGGATTGTTCTTTTTTTTCATGTAGGGTTTAGCTGAGAATAAAAGCACATTAGGACCAGAAGAAGTCCGCAAATCTGCTTTGACGCTTGTAATGGGTGCCCTTGATAATCCTAACCCGATTCTGAGATGTGCAGCAGGTGAAGCTCTGGGCAGAATGGCTCAAGTGGTTGGAGAAGCCTCTTTCATTGCTAGAATGGCTCAGTACAGTTTTGATAAGTAAGTTTTGGTTTTATTCAGAAAATGAAATAAAATTACAATTTAATGTAGTTTGTAGTTTGGAAGATTCCTCTTCTAAATACCGTATTTGTTATTCTCTTCTTTCCTGCTTGATCTCTATGGTCATGTAGATCTAAGAAACCTTCAAAGAGATTATTCTCTTTTGGATTTTTTTTCATGTGGGGAATAAAAGCTGAGTTGTAAAACACTGGGGATGTGAAATGATGCTGGTGAACAGCTTTTGATGAGTTACCTGAAGGTGACTAAACTCCTTCTGATAGATAAGGACAGCTTACGTTAAGTATGTCTGTAATATGAATTATATAATAGTGGTTCTGTTTCACTAAGACATCCTCTTTAAACATGGATTTAACTGATTTACTGGCCTTTATTTTTTCATATTCTGTTATTTATCTTGAGTCTTTAGAAAGGTGTCTGGTAGAAGCAACAAGACAGTATGCTTCCCAATTTCTTGCTTAAAATTTCTTTCTTCTAAGGCATCAGCATATTTGTGAATAAGAATGCAACTGCCTCAGGGCTGCAGCCCATGATTTTGGCTGGGCCAGGTGCATGCACATAACCTCAGTCCAGCTCTCTCACCTCTGACTAATTAAATTTTTCTCACCCTTTCATTTTGTAATAAAGTACCTCATCCTTGCTGTCTTTCCTCGGATTTCTGTTACTGGGGCTTTCCTTGGTTTCTTATCTAGATTAATTTGTAAGTGGTTAATGGTTGTCATTCTGTTAACAGTCAAGTAATTTTTTTATATTTGAGATGTGCATTTACTTTGTTGTTCACTGATGGCCAAGAGCATGTATGTGTCTCATATACAGTCAACTAGGGGAAAAAACCTTCCTTTGTCCTTATTAGGAAATTCCTTCTTTTATCTCTCTTCCTCACCCACCAAAAAGCCTTTTTGGCTTCTAGTTGCTAAGTGATGTATGTGACATGCATTCAGAAGCAGTATTGTGGAAAATACTCAATAAGTCAATACATTCAGCTTCATACAACTAGATCATTCAAAATGCTACTCATTCTGTTTTAGTTACATTATAAAAAGCTTTCTATTTAAAAAAATTAAAAGGCTCTATTGGAAAAGTCACAAAAATCAGCTGTAGAAGAAAACTGCTATATGAAAACTAGATTTACAGTGGAAGATGTAGCTGTAGATTTCTTTGTCATTTCTCAGTGTGTGTTGTCATTTCTTCATTCTTGATTCCTTTTCACTGCAATAGTCTGCTGTGAAACACTTGTAAAATCTGGATTCTTTTTCTATATCACTCAAAATTCTTCTTCATTTAAAATGTCAAGTTCTGGACAGAAAAAAAAAAGAAAATAATTATTAAAATACCTTTTTTCCTCTTGTCTTATATGTAACCTGGACTAATAGCAATATAGAGTAAGTACACTGTTTTTGCTGTTGTTTAGGCTTCTCAAGATTTTCTAAGATGACGTGCAAAATTTTATTAGTTTTTTGCACAGTTGTGGTACTTCAAAGATTGTGTGTAATAAACTTACTTAATGACATGATTTCTTTATATTTAAACATTGATAGGTTAAAATCTGCTCGAGATGTTGTGTCAAGAACAGGCCATTCCTTGGCTCTGGGTTGTCTCCATCGGTACGTTGGTGGAATAGGTTCTGGACAGCATTTGAAAACTAGTGTCAGTATTCTCTTGGCTTTGGCACAAGATGGAACCTCTCCTGAAGTCCAGGTAAAAAAAATTAAAAAATAATCACCACAAAATTACTTAAAATCTTCAAGATGAAGATTAAAAGTTAAACTACCACTTCAGATATTCTTTAGTAGAGGTTGTAACACATGTAACACGTGTAGCATGTAGCCAGGGGGTTTGAAGTGAATCTCTTCTTATCAACTCCAAGAGTACAGAATCCCAAAGATCTAGTGTAATTAAAAAGTAACTTCATAGCTATTTAGAGAGGCAGTTGGAAGTGGTCAGGTTAATTCAGAAGGGCATGTGTCTGCTTGTCAGCTGTGCCAGGGTGATGCACTGTGGGCATATTCCAAACTGCCTTTACAACAACATATGTTAGTATTGCCCTAGCTGCCTAAAAGGAAGCTTTTAATGGCCAGCTGATGTAATCACTGGAGTCTCAGGTGATGAGCAGTAGTTTGTCAATAATTCCTGTGTGTGTGATACATGTACAGGACATCATCTTTGCAGGGTTGTGTCCTTTGCAAGACACAGAAATCTGTTGCAAGCTAAATTCCAGTTAGGGGACAGAAGGGGAATCAGGTAGGAGCCAAGTCTAAGGGAGGGTTTCTGTCTACTGTGGGCTATACATATGTGAAGTCTCACAAGAGGAGAACTTGATTGCTAAAATTTGGTGGTATAGTAGCAAGGGCACTAAATGTGCTGTTGAAAGATTAGTGCTTTTGGAGATTCTGGATGTGGACAGTTCAGTTCTGTGCAGTTCAGAACAGTTCTAAGTTGAAAATACTGGAAAACTGGAAGAAAATGTCTACTCTCTCAAGTGAAATATGAGAGGTCAGTGTCCTGATCTGTCTTTACTTTCCTTTACATCTCTATTTGTGGCTGTTGTAAAATGAAGAGGGGGCTAGAGGGCCAGTACATGTCTCTTTACAATAAGAAGTTGGATGTTAGAGGAAAAAGTGCTGATTTTTTTTTTTCCTTCAGCAATGAAATGTATCAAAGCACTAAAATAATTGCTTGAGAAGGAAAAAAAAATAATTTAATTTGAGTAAAGGCAAGTATCCTGTCTATAACTATTGTTCTTCAAAGATTGTGCTGTAATTGCATAATATAATTAATAACTTCTTGTTATCCTTTTCATAAATTACTGCAAGGGAATGAGTATATGGAATGGTGACTATTGTGCTTTAGCAGCAGGAAATTGTATGCCACACATGAGTAGGGACACTTGATACCCAGAGCCTGAGAAGTTGAAGCCCCCAGTAACGATAAAGAATCATACTTACACCTTGGTTTACTGTTAGCTTGATAGGGTACTTGAGTACCTTCTTATTTATTTTCCTCAGAGCAATTAAAAAAAAAAAATCAAAGTAACAAAGCTTTTCACTTGGGAAAACAAGCTAAACCTTAATTTTTTTTTGAGCTAATGTTAAAAAAAATCTGTAAATCCAACTTTAAATCTCTGTTGAATTTTCTTAGTTTATTAGAAAGAAAAGTGCAGTATGCATATGTAACCAACTTCAAGTATGATTGGGTAACTTGAGGCATATAATTCTGCACCAGTAATTTCAAAAAGAAATTGGAAAGGTTAACATTTTATTAAAAAAATAATAATAAGTATAAAGGGGAAGTCCAGGCAGAACCTATGTATCTACCTTACTTTTTCTTGAGAATACAGCACCCAGGCACTGTGAAAAGCTAATCTTTTAAACCTCATCCCTCACTGGATCAGTGTGGTTTCCCTATGTGGTTCCATACAGAAACTGTATGGAAGTATGAATAATGGAAGTTTACAGGAATGAAAGGATAAGCTGTAACGTGCTACCACAGGATTAAGACTGTGGAGGTAGATGATTGCTAGTGCTAATGGGTTTTGGGTTGCGTCAGGGAGGATTAAAAAGCAGCAGTTTTAAAAGCAGGTTTTCCAGCTTATTCCTAAGAGTCTGGCTTTGTAATAGTAATACTCTTTTATCTTAGTCATGTATTTAATGTGAGAAAATTCTGAAATAAGATAATTTAGTAGGATGTGATGGAGAGATATCTAATGCTTTCCTGTCAGTGAAATTTATTCCTAATGAAATGTCAGTATCCAAAAGAACCTTCCTCTTGCCTGCTTCTTGCTTTGACAATTACAATAAATTACTTTGCTCTTTTGTTGTTTACTCACCTTCAACTGAAATGGGTCTATCTTTCATAATTTTTTTCCTCATGCTGTAGTACACTGACTGAACAACACTGCTTTTTTTTTTGTACCCAGCAATAAGAAAGTTAGAAAAATGCATGTGAACCTTTCATCTTGTCATGAAAATCGGTTCCTATTGGAATATAAAAGGCTATCTCTTCTAAGGGCTTTGTAAGCTGCCCATTTCAGACTCGTGTCTTCAGTTTTATAGTGGAATGATTTTCTCCTGTCTCGAGTCAGTTTTCTTTTTTCCTTTTTGTTTTAAGTAGATGTGTTTGTTTGTGCTTGTATTGTTCTTCTTTGAAGTGCTTAAGCGTATTTTTTCTCAAATTCTTTGTCACCTTATTTCCATTATCCCCAAAACTGCTGATAACCAAATAATATGTTAGATAGATTTAAACTCTCAGGTGATTGCTTGAGGTCCTGAAAATTTGGAAACACTTCTGGGATCAAGAGTAATGAATTAGATGTGCTTAAGAACGGAAGTACAGAGCTAGGCTCCAACTGCATAAAAATCAGTTTAATTTCCTAAATGCTGAAAATTACTGAACCTTTGTGTTTTTGGCAGACCTGGTCTCTCCATTCCCTTGCCTTGATAGTGGATTCCAGCGGACCGATGTACCGTGGGTACGTGGAGCCAACGCTCTCTCTCGTTCTCACCCTGCTCTTAACTGTCCCACCATCACATACAGAAGTACATCAGTGCTTGGGCAGGTGCCTTGGAGCTATAATTACTACTGTTGGGCCTGAGCTGCAAGGTTAGTGGCAATTTGAAGAGGAAAAAAAAATCTACCTTTTATAAAGATGATATTGTAACCTTAAGTGGAAGAAAGTAGGTTTTTGTTAGTTGCAGGTGGGAAAGGCAATGTTGACTATTTAGAGCTACAGTCCTGCAAACCACCTCGCTTTGATCCTCCATGTGACTGCGTGGGGCTTTTTTGGCTGTGGTTTGAGATCTGTATAAAGAAGTTGCAGTGATGTGTGGTGTTTGGCTAATGGTAAATTTGCATGATAGGTAAGCCATGAAACCCTTGTTGCATATTTTGCTGTGTGTATTTTTGTGGGGCACGAGACAGGGTTTTTCCTCCATTTTTTTAACATGTGCCTATTTTATTTTAAACTGATGACGAGAGCTTAAGTTTGACACAATTGATGACACTGTGAACTACAACTCATTTCCATTCATTCCTGATATCCTTAGATCTCTACCTTATTGTAGAGACTTAAAATCTTGTGTCTGAAATTCTGTGTGCCTCAGGTGCTGAAACCACAGATTTGTAAATTTGTCTAACTGGGATTTTCAGGAATATTTATAGGATGCTGTTTGATGCAGTGCCAGAGAGCCACTAGTGGAATTTTAACTCTAAATAGCTAGACTTAAGGTTTTAGTTATGAAATAGTTCTAGATGGTGTAATTGAACTTGTGTATTTGTGTGTTAACCTCTTCACCTGGAATATGATTACCTTTTAAAATAACAACTTAAGTAGAATGTCTTCTGCAGGTTATATTTCTGTAATTCAAAATATTTTTAGTTGAATGTGGGTTGACTCTTAAGATACAGAATGGGATTGCTATTCAAATTAAATGCTGTTCTTTTAGAATGCTTGTTTCTAGTAGAGCAACTCATCTATTGGAGCTAATTAAAATTGCCAGCATACATAGATACAAGCTTACGAGTTACCTGATATTTTAGGAGATGGCTCAGTGTGTAAAATGTTGCTCATACATATATAATATGAAAGAGACTTCTAAAATCTAACTTCAGATAATTATCTGGTTTCATGACCTGGGAAGATAGTCTCACAATATTTCTGACTGATCATTAATCCAGAATTTCATTCCAACAGCAAGTTGTTTAACTGAGTAAAAAAAAGAAAGTGAAACACT
Organism: Aegithalos caudatus; assembly: GCA_013389925.1. Classification (NCBI taxonomy): domain Eukaryota; kingdom Metazoa; phylum Chordata; class Aves; order Passeriformes; family Aegithalidae; genus Aegithalos; species Aegithalos caudatus. The sequence goes on from WEIU01013733.1 coordinate 474,946, forward strand.
CTGTAGTGTGTCTAATTTCCATGGCAAATTGAAAAGCTGTATAATAATCTGTGAACTTTTTTTTTTGTGATATTGAAGCTTTAATAATTCTTGTTTCTCAAAAGTTTAAAGTGTGCAGTTGTGATAGAAAAGTTTTGCTGTGTTAAGGATGTCCTCTTACATCATTAGGTAACGGAGCTACGATTTCAACAATCCGTTCTTCCTGTTTGGTGGGATGTGCAATCACACAAGACCATTCAGACTCTCTTGTTCAGGCAGCTGCTATATCCTGCCTCCAGCAGCTTCATATGTTTGCACCACGGCATGTTAACCTGTCCAGTCTGGTTCCCAGTCTTTGTGTGAGTATCAAATGTATCCCTTTTGGTCTTCAAAGTTTTATGTATCTGCTTAGCAGAGGACAGGAAATACTCAGCAAGATGTTAAGGATAGCCAGGCAAGTTGTATTTGCAAAAACACCTGAGTACCCAAACCATTTTACATATTTTTGGAATGGTGTTCAAACTGAAGTCATAGGGGCTGATTCTCTTTCACCTCAGTAGTGTAGGATAGCAAGCATTTATGAATAATATGAGTGAGTAAAAAAGATGCTGAAATGCTCTGTTTGCTCCAACTAATGGCATGCAAAGAGGGAGTTGAGCAAGTTGGAGAAAGGTAGCAAATTTTGGATTTTACCAGTACCAGCATATTAGGGGCTGTGACACAAATACACATACAAATTCTTATGCTGCTGCTGCCATCTTCTTTCATTAGTGTTAGCAAGTCCTGGCTTAAGCCTGGAAGTAAGGCAAAGGCTTGAACCCAAAACATACCAAATATAAGAGGAGAGGTGGTGTGGGTGTGGTTTTGGTGTAGGCTGGTGGGGTTTTTTTTTTAAATAATTACTGTTGTAAAAGTTATTTTTAGAGGGTTCAGTAGTCCAATACTGAGAAATTTGAAAAGCTTGTCCCTAATATCTGTTAGATGTTTTGCAGAATTTTTATGCTGTTCTTTGTGGCACTGATGACTCAGTGTTACCTGAAGGAATGCAATCCTACTTACGTAAACATTGGACCTTTTTCTTAGTCTGCCATCCAGATTTTCTCTAGGGCATCCTCTCGTGATTAGGTGCTTCTCTTCAGCTTGGTGCACACCCAAGCCCCACCCTGCGTCAAGCACTCCTGGGAGTGCAGTGTGTTTACAGAATCTGTCACTTGTCCCTTCACAAAATTTTGCATGAAAGGGGTGCAGCACACCCAGAAGTAGGTAAGCTCTTTAGCATGAATGCCATGTACAACATGACAGAGAATCCCTACAGCCATTTACTCTGTAAATACCTGTGGGTGACGTTACAGACAATGAATAACTAGTGCTGTTTTGAAACCTCCCATGGTTTTCTGCTGTTTCTCTCCTGTTAGTTTATGGTGTTCTGCTAAATGAGAGCTATTCTTGGTTTTCCTTTCTTGTATTCCTTACTTTCAAGTTATACTAAGTTTGGAAGGATTTCCTCTGAGTTGTCTTGGGCATTTCTTCATACTGCAAATGCATAGTTATGTAGGCAAAGTCTGCCTTACCTGCCTTACCATTAGCCAGCTCTTCAGAATGGAATTAATGTCAGGTATCAAAATTAAATCACGCAGTTCCACACTCTTATTTTAATTTCTTCTTCCTGCATTGGCTTCATAACTTGTAGTTACTTGTTTTGTAACTTAAAGCAGGGAATACCCTTTACACTAATAAATCTCTCAAATGTTCTGTGTTTTAGGTCATTAAAACAACCTCAGTGCGATATTTAAAAGTTCTTTAAAGACTGCCTGGTTGTCTTAGAACTAAATTCTTGTATATTCATATGCAGAATAAAGATGTACTGTTAAAATGCTTTGTAAACTGTAGAACCCTTTCATTTAGGGAAGCATTTTCCATCCCCATAATAACCTAATACCAAGAAAGCAAATGGATATTTGGTTTATTAAAACCAAATTACCCTGGAGTAAATAAAGAATTAAGAGTTTATTTGAGGGCACCCTTCACCACTTCCACCATGGAAAAACATGCACTTTTCTGTGCAGCTACTTTCTCCCAGAAAAATAGAGACCATACACAATTCTTCTGTAAGGAAAATATTTGCTTGTGCTTGAGGTAATTCAAAGGAATTAGAAGCCAGTGTTGGTTAGCAAAGAAAGCTCATGCTGTCTTACTGAGAGGCACTTTTAAGAACTTAATGCTGTAGGTTCTGTTACTAATGTGAAATGCAAGTTTTATGATAGCTGTCATGTGTGGTGCACCTGATAATGGCTTTTTGTTTAAAAGAATGTGATTTACAGCTATAGCAGAATATGAGGCAGAGTAGTACTGGACTGTAACAAATTGGAAACTGTAATTAATCTAAATCACTCCGGCACAGTAGTTCCAATATTTAAGCTTTTATCTCTTTAGCCAGGTGACAGCTGTCAGCTCTGTGTATGTCAGGTTTATTTTCATATTTGTATATTATGAAAAGTGCTTACTTCTGAACTTTCAGAACTTGATTCCCAGCAGTTCACACATGGCCTTATAACTGAAAAACAGAATGCTTTTAGTCCGTAGCAGCATTGATTTATTGATACTGGGGTGTAGCAGTTCACTCATCTGTGATGGCTTTGACTTTCAGGTTCATTTGTGCAGCTCTCACTTGCTGCTACGCCGGGCTGCAGTTGCGTGCTTACGGCAGCTTGCTCAGAGGGAAGCATCAGAAGTGTGTGAATATGCCATGAGCTTGGCCAAAAACGCTGGAGACAAAGAGAGCAGTGGCATCAGTACGTATTTCTTTCATGTGGCCTTTTTGTGACAGCTGAACGCACACATGTGCATGCGTGTGCTTTGCCTTCAGAAAAAGGGAAAAAGCCCAAAACCCCCTAGTGAAAAAACTTCTGACTTCAATAACTTCTGCCACACCCCTGCTTATCTCTGGAATTTTCTTTATAATTTAATTATTTGTGAAATTCAGACTTAAACCTCTCTCTCATTAAGGCTGGCAATCAAATAGGGAACACAGTATATATAAATGGTGGAAGCATATTACAGTTTTTCTGGTATTATAGCTCTTGTTATTTTGAAAATTGACTTAATGGTGTGCTGTTTGATTGAGATTCCTGGTTGTGTGGTATTCTGTTAGCATCACATCTGCAATGCCTGTGGACTTTGCTGACTTGTCTAATTTGTTACATGTATCATTTTATTTTGAAAATAGGAGGCTCAACAGTGTTGAGTAGAAATGTAGAATTGTGAGCTTACTCAAATGATACCAGTTAAGGTATTCTCTGGAAAGAGTCTTTATAGTCCAATACTATTAGGCTTTTTACAAATTCAAGGCTGTGTGGCTTGAAGAGAGGGTTTTTTTATTTTTTTAACCAATACTTGGAGGTGGTACTTGCCTTGCAGATGAAATTAATTGCTGTATTAGAATCTTAGCATTGATTCAGAAAATTACCAGTAACGTCTTGGTGATCTTTGATTGGACTATACACACAGAAGTACACAATGTCCAATTCAAGTCTTTTGCTCCAAATTTTTAAACTGAGCTCCTGATTTTAGAAAAGCTTTCTCATTCTCCTTCTCATTTTGCAGACATGAATCCTTTTGCACCAGGAGCTGGCTCTCGGCGAGACGCTCATTCCCGGCATCAGGGGGTGAACATTACAGAGACGGGCCTGGAGGGTGTCCTGTTCGGAATGTTGGATCGGGAGACTGATCGGAAACTGTGCTCAGACATCCACGACACTCTGGGACACATGCTTTCATCTCTGGCAGTGGAAAACCTTTCCCACTGGCTCATGCTTTGTAAGGATGTGCTTGCAGCTTCCAGTGGTAAGTGTTCTGTCCTGTTCACATAAATGACAATGTGTCCTTAGCAGTAGCATGTCCTGGCAGTTTTGGTTTGGAGCTTGTCTTTTATCCTAGTAAGATGTAGGTTATATTGTATACAGAACTTTGATTATAGTGCAATTAAACTGCCATAGAAAGAAGGAATTATCGATGTTAAGTTTTAGAATATTGCTCGTAAAAGTAAGAAATTAGCTGCTTGAAGTAGGATTTCCAATGGAAATGAATGGTGTGTTTGCAAGTCTGACATTTCAGTATCTTAGTGAAAACAGACATCCTTTTTAGCCATGTACATCAGGATTGTACAGAGAGAAAACTCCTGTACACATTCTGAGCTTTATTTTATGAGGTTTTGTGACTTACTGATGTGATGATAGGTTACCATGGTGATGAAATTTTTGTTTGTTGTTCAGCTTTTCAGATTTGCTTGCATGGATTTTGTCCTCTGAGACCTTACTCCTGTTTTTCAGCTTGTAGGATGGTTATGACGCAGAATTTACTCATTTCCCTTGCATTTATACTTGTTTATTGGCATGTGTGAGTTCATCCTGAAGCTGTTTCTAAATGCTGCCAGCTTTACATTTACTGATGAGTAATGCAACCAATATTTTCTTTATGCAATGTAGTGACCACAAATCTGCCCAGTGAGAAAGACCTCATTTCCTGAGTTTTAAATTGGCATGCCCTTTTGTTATTTTGTGTGGGATGGGTCTTAAAGTTTTTAACATGCTTGTCCAATTTCTTATTTATTTATTCATAGGTGACATGTCTTGGAGAAAACCATATTTAAATAAGTTTCTCTCAGGTGTACTGTAAGCCAGCAACTTCACTTTGAACTCCTTTGATCCAACTAACTGGCATATGACCAAAATGTGGTTTGCTTTTAAACAGAGATTTACAGATCAGCCACATGAAGTCCTGGATGCCTTCTCAAAATGCCGTTGTTATGAATAGGCAGCATCCACGTTTGATTTGCCATAGCCTTTTTCTTTATTGGATGTCTTGGCTCTTCAGTCGCTTAAATTTAGACTAAGAAGCATGCCTTAGTTTCTGAGAGGCATGCATTGCAATAATTTCCTTTAATTCTCCTCTAATTCTTCCTGGAGTAACTTTTGTCAGTATTTTGGCGTTTTGCATTGAGGATTTATGGTTTCATTTCTGAATAGCAAAAGTGTATATGCATGTTTGGTGAGGGATTTTTTGGTCAGTGTTCAGCTTTAGGTTTTTTATGTGATCCCTGAAATAACTTTTATTTTCTGAAATGAAGTCTCAAACCTATACCTAGAGAAAGGAATTTTTGAATGTTAATCACATTTTTGGGTGCTATCAGTGGCCTACTTGGCTGCCTAGCTGTCCCGTGGCAGGGAGCTTTGTAATTTTGTTTCAGTTTAACTTTCTTTTTAACTTCCACTTGAAATGGGAGGTGAATAATCAAAGCTAAGCTGATTCTTTTATTCTGAGCCTGATAATTCTTTTAATTCTGAGCCTTATCCTGTTTATTGGCAATTTAATGGGTTAATTTACAAAGCTGGGCAATTTAGATATAGCATTCAGCTATAGTTGGAGAAGCAATGTTATAGGAATTTATCTCATATCATGTAAGACAAATAAAGGGTAATTTAACCCAGAGCAGAGGTGAAAACCATTTATTTTAATGGTACACTCTTGCTTTTGGACATTTGTCAAATGTTTCTACAGAAGAATTAGTCTGTTCCGAATCTCAGTAAAAGGAAAGAACTTATGTCCTTAGCTGCCTTCTGTGGATTTTAACAGTGCCATTTTTTTTCTTCCTTGTGATTGTTCCGTATCACAGACATGAGCACTGCTGCTCCCTTGGGAGGAGGGAAGGATGAGGAGTTGGAGAAGAAGGATGAGATGGATGATGACACAATGTTTACCACCTTGGGTGAAGAGGACAAGTCCAAGCCTTCCGTAGCTCCTCGCTGGGCCACGCGCGTGTTCGCAGCCGACTGCCTGTGCCGGGTTATCATGCTGTGTGAGAATGCCAACAAGGCACACTTCGACCTGGCACTGGCTCGTTCAGCCAGACTGAAAAACCCAAAAAGTAATTGCATGCTTTGGTGTTGTTCTTCATGTTTTTATTTTAATTTTGACACCTCTTTACAGCTGAAGGTTACACAACCAAGAAAAAAAAGCACATATTCTTTCATTCAAATGTTTAAAACCAAAGGAAATGCCCAGCAGAAGTCAATAAAACTATGTCTTTATAGCCACAGTAGTTACAATAATTCCATGATCACATAGAATGAGGTTTTCTGGAACATACCAGTTCTGAAAGACTGGTCTGCTTAGGGGAAGAGAAAACCTTAGAGATGCAAAGCTTTTCTCAATTCTGAAACAGAAGCAATAAACTTCTAGCTAAGGGCAAGCTGGGAGTGTTTTCAGAGTTTGACGTAATGACAGCAATGAATTAAATTTGAGATTATTTTAGCATCTCCAATCTGAAGAGATGCTTAAAAAAAAGAAAAAAAGGGATCAAGTTAGGTAATTATTGCTATGGCATTGGTTGCAGAGACAGAGGGATGTGGGAGGGAGTTATAAAAAAACATAGAATTTATAAAGTTCATTCTCTTGGTATCCATGAGAGCGATAAGTTGTAGTTTTTAAGTTCATGTTCCAAAGGTAGTTTTATGAGTTATAGGATCAAAATCAAGATATGTTTTTCAGATAGTGTGAGGTGTCTGTCCTTGAATTGTCTATGTTTGTGGTTTTTTGGGTTCACCCGTGTAGTGTTCATGAGGATTTGGGGTATGTAGAATGAATATTGTGAGCATCCTAGAATGTGTGACTTGAATAGATTTTGATGTCTGTGTTGTTGAGGGTGTCTGTTATGATATGGAGAGTTATCAGGTCTCCTTGCCTGTGTTGCTTTAGTGCAGCTTGGATCCAGCACTGTGCATTTCTTTTGTGAGAATCTGGTTTTTGACTTGATTTGAGGCCAAGGCCACTGAAGATTAGGAAGGAACAATTTCAGGGAAGATTATTTTGTCATGGCATAGTATCACAAAGAAAATAATTAATTAACTAACTGCTGCTTATAGGGTCCTGCAGAGAATTGCATATCATCATCAGGAGAATTTTATCTCTATTTACTTAAGTGAACTTTGATGTGTTTGGTATCATTATAAAAAGGAAAAAACTCAGCAAACTTCTGCCCCACCCCAAAATGCAGCTTCTAAAATACTCAAATTTTATTATTGTCTCTGGTGGTCTGAAAAAGTAAGTGCAGACTTTATCACTGTACTTTGTAAGTGATTTTCAGTCTTTCTTTGCTGATATGCCTCTGAAAAATTTCAGCTGAAAAATATTTTCCTTTTTTACCTTGAGACTTGAAAGTAGCTTAGGCAATTTGTGGGTTACATTAGTCACAGCAAATGTTGCTAAATAATGTATTTTCATGTTAGTTGTACAACGCGTGGTAATTTCAAATTGAGAGTAAGAAAAGAAATAAAATTAATACATAGAGAAGAATAATCCTTTCAGAAATGCTATGAATTCAAGCTATGAATTTTTCTCATCTTCATGCTTACAGCCTTAGATGTGGTTTTTGGTAGGTGAACTAGAGGCATACTCAATTTTAGGTGTTTAAGCTTGATATCAGCAGGGGTCACTGTAAGCACAGGACTCCAGCAGGAAAACGAATTACCTTGAAGATTTTCTGTATGTTTGGGGGAATCATTCAAATTAGCTTTACTAAATGTTTTAATATATTCTGAACTACTTAGCCCCATTTACATACTTCACTCTACACAGTTTCTGCTCAGTTTTTAAGGTTGTCTTAGGAATAAAAGTCACAGAATCACTTTGGAGGGAAGGGAAAGTGGAAAACAAGAAAGAAAGCTAGGTTAGGTTCTTTCCTGCTTCTTCCATGCATTAAACGTGGCCCTTTTAAAACAAATTGGTAAAATTCCTGCATGTCAATGAGGAAAATGTTGCAAGTATTCATCATGTTAGCTATCTTTTAAGTTACTAAACAGTTCTTTCTGTTTTGTTCTAAGATGACTTCTTAGTGCTCCATCTCTCTGACCTTATCCGAATGGCATTCATGGCTGCCACTGACCACAGCAACCAGCTACGGATGGCGGGGCTTCAGGCCCTTGAGGACATTATCAAGAAATTTGCATCCGTTCCTGAGCCAGAGTTTCCAGGCCATGTGATACTGGAGCAGTATCAGGCGAATGTGAGACCTCCTTCATAAGTTCAGGAAATTGTGTATTTATACCAATATGCCACTATTAGCTTTGAGAGCATTTTTAGTTTCCAAAAAAAACCTGTGAGGAGATTTTTCTGTGTGTGAAAGTGTGCTACAGGGACTCTCTTACCTCTTCACATTTTAGTTTTGAATCTCAATCTATTTATTGTAATTTAGTAGCTGGTAAAATTCAGTAGCTTGAAAGCCAAATATTTTAAGTTACATTTAGTTTTTGGCAAAAGTGGCTATTACTTTGTAGAATTAAGAACTGGAAAATATCATTCGCTCCACTCTAGATTCTAAATGTTTTCTTGGGATTTAGTGAATGTACTTTGTTTAAATGAAAACTACAAAAGCATATCACTGGGAAGTGGGCAATTAAAAGATTTATTTGGGGATATTATTGTGCTTTTTTTGTTGCATAGCTTAACTCTTTCACCCCTTTTGTTTTCAATCTGTCTTCAGAATCTTTTTAAATACTTTTTGAAGGCAGGCTTTCATCCTTTTCACTTCCTGCCTTTTTCTTCTTCCTTCTGTAGTGCTGTAACCATTTCATCTTTCTCTTGGACTTGGTTCCTTTTGTTTCAGAAAATACTGCCTTATGCCAAATCTGTCTAAAAGGCATTTTTCAGTCAGTTTTGGTCACTTTGCTGACGTGATACAAACCCAACCATAAACACTTAATTTTACATTGCTGTTCTTTTGGACATCAAATTGTCATTGGCTTATTGATCCTAAGCAGAAGTTGCACCTGTAACACTGTAATGATGAAAAGGATACTCATTAACTGAGGGAAGATAACACCACCTATTTCACAAAGGTAGTTGAGACTTAAAAAGGCAGTGGGCAAGCAGGACAAAAAAGTAGTCTAAGACTTTGTTGTTGATGTTTAAGGAATGCTATTGCAAATGTTTGCTAGACAGCAAGGATAATTTTGGGATGTAACTACAATGCCAAATTTGGCAATCTTGACTTGCTTGTTCTGTACTTGTCCTTGAGCCTTAAACAAGGTGAGATAAACAACAGTGTGTCCCTGTTACTGTAGTTGGATTTTTAACTTTTCTTCTTATCAACAGGTTGGAGCTGCTCTGAGGCCAGCTTTTTCCCAAGATACGCCATCCGATATAACTGCAAAGGCCTGTCAGGTACAGTGGAAAACGTTCACATACTATAAGCAAAACTAATGTTCCTTCTCTTTGGAAGAAGGATGCAAAAGAGAAGTAACATCAAATGGCTGGAAGATGTTGTTAACTTAAGCTGTGATGTTTTTGCAACATCTTTTGAGTTTCCTCATAATACATTTTGTTCCTCAGATGTGCAGAAGTCCCTTTAGGGAGCTATATCAAAAAATGTATCTGTAACATGGAACTACCTATATCTTTGTGTCAATCCTGCAAGAAAGAAGAAGAAAAAAAGGGAAAAAAAAACCCCTTTGCTTAATGAAACCAGTAGAAGTTTATTTATTGTCTTTCAGTCCAATCAAATATTTGGATTACTGATAATTTACCTTTTAACACTAAACTTCCATTCACTTTAATGCTCTGTTTTGGAATTAAGAAAATCTGAGCATTCTCATTACAGTCATAGTAGCAACTTGTTAGTGAAAGTTTGCTAGAAGATTTTTTTTTGCGTGTGTGGGATTGTTTTCTTGTGTACTGCAATTTAAATCAACCATCAGCAACACAGCTGTAGTAGTATGTGGTTTTCACAGCTAAAGAAATTACTGTAGTTTAACACAGCAGTTTTGTTAGCTGTGCAAACATAAGTTTAAAATTATAACTCTGTGTTTCTGAGTTTTGTTTAGTAAATTTGAGTAACCAGGAGTGGGATTTTGTGTTGTTTTCTTACATTCTTAATTTTCAGCAAAACTTGCAAGGATAGATCAATTACAGCATTACTTGATATGGTATATAACATGGCATATAGTGTGTAGGAAAAAATATGTTCATTCTGATTTACAGAATGTTTCTGCACATTTAAATGGAGAGGCAGTTTGTGTGAAAACGTTTAACATTCCTTATAACTTGTCAAAATCTATATTCAACCAGTTTCAAAGCAGATGTGTGCACTTACAGGATCAAATGGTTGGAGATTAGGTTTGGATATTTAACTCTCTCTAGAAGCTGTATGGACAGAGATGAGCTTCTCTTGAGGAGTTTGATGTTGTTACAGTTTTATGTCATTAGTGAAACAGATGTTGACTTGCTCAGCAGCAGGATTGAAGCTGGTCTTATTCCTACTGTCAGTGAATAACAGTTTTGTGAGAAGTTTTCAACAGCTTTGTCCTATACCTGTTTGGGACACTTCTAGTATTTATGTTTAAGTTATTTTAAATATGTCATCATTCCAGGTCATGAGAGAGTTCCTTCCCCAAAGGATTTCATGGAACTGGTTTTCTAAAAGCAAAATAAATAAATTTGAGATAGGTCAAAAAAATGCCTTGAAAAAAGAGTTTGTAAAACCTGAACTGCTTGAGTTCTGTGAGTTTTTTTGCTTCTGGTCCTCATCCTTGTAGAATAATCTCTAGAATAAGAGCAGTTCTTCTGAAAGAATTTGTCCCTTTTTCTCTTTGTAGAAAAGCAGCTGCACCAGAATTCTTCTACTGCCTGCATTATGTCTGGCATGAATGTGTTTCAGAGGATGAGTGCCAATGTGTAGCAATAGTCAGGAGCAGCCCATCTGTGTGATGTTTGTTATTTTAAGTACCTGTTTGGATCCATTTAATTCAAATGAAAGGTTGGGACACGCCCAACTGTCTGTCCACCATTGTGCATAGATAGTTCTAGGTATAGAACTGTGGGTTCCAAATCATAGCACAATCTTTGAATTAATTTCTAGGTGTTTTCTTGACATCAATAATTTGAAAGCTCCCCACTAATATGGAGCCTTATATATTGATTTGAGATGTGAGAGGTTTTAAAAATACACTTTTGTTGATTGCTGTCCAGTAAATTCTTCATAGAGAATGCAGTGACTCATTACCTGAATGAATTGACCAGACACTTGGGAATGGAATAAAGAATTCCTCCTATTTATGGAGGATTGAAAAATTTTAAAAATGTTTTCCATGTCTCTTAAGTTCCTTTGTAATATGCATTGCAAATACAGCTTTTATAACCACTCAACTGATCAATTCTGTTGTCATGGTTGGGGAGAAAAAAAAGTAAAACCTGATTCATTTGTCTTAAGCAGGAAGACAGTGGCTAAATTTTCCTGGTGGTTTTTTGGGGTTTGGTTTTCTTACTAATGTAATTTTGTTTTTTTCATTTGTAAGGTTTTTGGGGTTTTTTTTGCTAGTTTAGAATGATTCTAAACTTTGTTGTCTAGGTATGTAGCGCTTGGATAGGAAGTGGGGTTGTGAGTGACCTGAATGATCTTCGCCGAGTTCACAACCTTCTTGTCTCTTCCCTGGATAAAGTGCAAGCAGGAAAGGGATCTTCTAGCCAGCTTTACCGAGAGAGCGCTACCACTATGGAAAAACTCGCCGTTCTGAAAGCATGGGCTGAGGTAAATTGTGACCATGAAATCTGTAAAAGCTTGCAAACATTTCAGTGGAATAGCAGCCTCACATCTCATACTGGCTGTACATGCCTTCCTCCTAACCTCTTGCAGTTCTACTCCTGGGATGTTTTAAATTCAGTATCTTTCTCTGCCATTCTGTTGAGCCGTATTTTCAGTGAATCTTGGTTGTTCTTTGTTTTGCTGCACTTTTCGATATAAAAATACCTTATCAGATTTTGAATTTCTTAAACTTGAACACCACAAACAAGAAAGCAAAAAACCCTAAAAATCAAACAACCTTAAAATATATTCTGGGAAAATATTGCAGTTAGTTAACTAGTTAACTAACTAGTTAGTTAACACTGTCAAGTGTTTATAATCTACACATTTTTAGGAAGAAAGTGTGTGGCCAGATTGTTTTAGGAAAGTCTGTTTATGAACCTAAGTATTATATATATACTTGTAGATATAAGAGAAAGGATTTAAGTAAAATGGAGTTGCATTGAAAATCTCTTTTTCCCAGTAATTTTCTGATGAATTTTATCTTGTGTGGAATCTGTTACATTCATGTGGGAAAGGCTGCTGGTTTGCTTTCTTTTGAGAATCTCACAGCACATACTTCGACATGTTTTACTTCTAGGTGTATGTTGTTGCCATGAAAATTAAGAAGGAAGCAGAAACCAAACCAAAGCGTGTTTTAAAGAGCACAGAGGAGGATGAGGATGATTTTGGTACCGTGGATGAGTTGCCACCAGACAGTTTAATAACACTTGTACAACCTGAACTGCCTGCACTGAGCCGTCTCTGGTTGGCTGCTCTGAAAGATTACGCTCTTTTAACTTTACCAGCTGAATTTGCTACCCAGCTTCCACCAGATGGTATGCACTGAGATTTCTTCTTATGTTCTGCAAAACAGAAAGGAAACTAGCTGGACATTCAGAATTATTCTATAAATTATTTGGCATGCATGTTTTTTTATACAAGTGAACAATTTCTGCCTGAGCATGTAATAGCAATATTTTCTAACTTTGAATCTTTTCCCTTCAATTTGCAATGAGTATGTTCATTATTCAAATCATTAAGATCATTAAAACCATGTCTTTGTGGAATGAAGAGTACTTCTTCACCTCTAATACTTTGGTATCAAATGCAGAAATATGTTGGTTGTATGAAAAACATACCCCTGTGATTAAAGCAGACACTGTTTTACAGTATTTTACTGAATTAAGAGTGAATGGTCTATATGAAAAATGCTGCAGGACCTGATGACTGTGCCTGCCTTTCTTGCTCTCTGCTTACTGCTTTATTGAGCCCAGTGCACTTTCTCATGAGAGGTACTAATATTGCTACTAGACAGGGAGAATTGGAATGTACTGCCACTAACAAGTACTACACCTGATTATATTTGTGATCAAGCACACCTGGAATAAATATATTATTGAATTTAGAGTGCGTGCTTTTTATCTGTTACTTGCAGAGAAGTTCAGAATTTACCTTTGCTTTGTTAATTTAACAGGAGGAGCATTTTACACTCCAGAAACTATTGACACAGCTAGACTGCATTACCGAAACTCCTGGGCTCCCATACTACATGCAGTGGCACTTTGGCTGAACAGTACAGGATTTCATGTGTCAGAGTCAACAGAAGAGAGTGCAGCAGCAGTGCCCAATTCTCAGAAACGTGCTACATCCATTATGTTAAACCAGACACCTGGAACTCCACCTACCACTAAGTCTTTGCCAGAGATAAACAAAGATCGAATGCACTTAATTTTGGGTAAGAATTACAAGTTTAGAATTCAGTGGCAGCACGTTAATGTTATGAAATGATATGAAAATGAGAAGATACCTTCCTAGAAAACTATTTAAAATTCATTATGTGTCTGGACAGTAAAGTTTTGAAAATCTGTCTCATCCTCCCTCTTATCTCTGTGCTTTCAGTGTTCTTTGTAGCTTTGACAGAGTATTTGTCAGTGTGATTATTGTGATTTATGTAATTGAATAAAATGAGTAGGAACTGTTCTACACTGTAGTATAATGCAGATGATACAAAATGTTACGCTTCAAAGATGCAAAAGCTGTGAGGTTAATTAAAATACACACCCCTATAAAAACACTGCTTAGTGGAGACTGATATTTGGCAAGTCACATGGAGTAGCTTTTGCATCAGTTTTTCATCTGTGAGTAGAATTCACTGTTGCCCTTTGTTGTTACCTAACAGCATTAAGTGGTGGATGTAATCTCTTCTTCTGAGGAATGCCAGCAGTTTGCTGAGATATAGACATTTAAATCTGGAATTAAGTGCCAGATATATATAAGATGAACATTCCATGATTTTTGGAGCTTAATTTTGTTTGTCTTTACATTTAAAGCAGTACAAGAAAATGAAACTCAGTTTATAACTGAAGGATTCATATATCTGACTTACAGATCTTTAAAATGAAATATGGATTTCTGTTCAGTAATCTTAAATTGCTTGTTGTCGCTGTGTATTATTTATCCTGCAAATTTGGGGGAAGACATGATGCAGAAGAGGAATCAAATACAATTCTTCTGCAAAGACTCTCTTTTAATTGAAAGGAAGAAGAATTGAGAAAAACAGCTATCTTTCTCAAGTTGTTAAGAACCTCCTATACCTATAAAAATTTAAAAAGAAAACTTGATTTTATGATGATATGAACATCTTTTAAATTATTGCTCTTTTCAGGTGTAAGTATACAGTTTCTGTGTTCCCCAAGACCTGAAGAACCTGTAGAGCATGTTACATCTTGCTTACAAGCACTTCATACTTTATTGGATTCCCCTTGTGCCAGGATCCATATTGCAGAGGATCAGGTAATGTATGAGCATGTTGTAACAATCAGCTTTTTCTATGTCTTGGTCTTTCATCTATGATGATTACAAGACCTGTAATTATTTTTTGTGTGAGAAAAATATTTGTTCATCATAAGCAAGGGACATAACAACTAGGAATTGTTTAGTCCTAATAAATGTTTTTCTATGTATTTTGTTTCACTGCAGCTCCTTGGTGTTGAGCTCTTGAGTGTGCTTCACCGACTCCTCCTGACCTGGGATCCTCCTTCAGTCCAGCTACTGGTTACAGGAGTTGTCCAGCAGATAGTAAGAGCAGCTCAAGATTATTTGCAGGAAAAAAGGAACACGCTAAGTAAGATTCTGAAAACGTGGCTTGCTTTGCAGAGTAAATAAGCAACAGGTTTTCATATTGGGAAAGGAACTCTAATTAGAGTTAAAGGCTGCATTAGAGTGTGGTTACAATGAGGAGGAAAATGCTATGGATAATTTTGATTGTGTTCATAAATACCTGCTGATTTCTTAACTCTTGTAAGGTGTTTTTTCTTCCTCTGATCAGTCTCATTTCATGTCATGATTTTCATTCATTTTTCTGGAGAAAGAGTGGTGCAAGTTATACCCATCACACCCCTTAATAATACCTTGCTCAGTTTCCTTGATGTTTCTCTACAGACTGCCTCCTTAGCACTTCATTTACCTTTTTTTCTAAAGTTTAATGGTTTAGCCATCAGTACATGGTACTGTGGTGTGTCCCTGGCACAACTGACATTCATGAGGTGAGTGAACTGCTCCTGAAACCAGTATGAAAAGTTGCCTGCCCAGGAGATTGTGCCAGGAAGTGTAGCAGACTTGCACCTGGGTTCTTACTTCACTGACATTCAGGGCACTCAGGGTGTGTCAGCTGCCAGGAGCTCTGGGAACAGGGTGTGCAACAGGAGCAAGGCAGTTGGCATGGAAAGGCATGCTCATGCTGCCCAGGAGTGTGCTGCTCAAGACTGTACAGGACTGCTGGAGTCAGCATAATGATGGTAGTGACATACAACAACACAGGCTGCTGGGACAATCACCTCTGCTACAGCAGAGGTCTAATGGCCAGATTTGAAATTCAGATGAAAATGCTGATGTGCCTTTGCTCCAGAGGCTTGTCTGTGCAGCCAGAACTGAAAGTGACACTGGTCTCACCTGTGAGACATGAAGGTAATGCTTGTGAAGGTGAGCAGACTCTGTGGTGTCAGGAAAGCTAAATAGAGGAATGAAATGTTCTTCACAGAGGTCCTGCACATGCAGGAGCTGAAGTCCCATGTTTCTCAGGAGAGACAGCCATAGGCTATGCTGGATATGGCCCTGGAGGATGACTCTTGCATGAAGGTGGCAGCTGCAGTTCTGTGACTTCCAGCAACAAAAGGTTCTGTTACCAGATATCCAGTTGGAGAACACTGTGGAGATCTGGCAAGAGAAGAGGAGCCAGCTGTCCTGCACTGACAGATCAGAACTGATAACACTGAAAGGAAGTAAAGGGTGATACCAGTCAGGAGCCACAGGCTGCCTAATCAACAAGGGGAGGTGAATGAAGCCATGGTAAACCAACCCAAAGAAGCATTCCAGTCCAGCTGTGGGAGCCTCATGAGAGGCTTTTATACCATCCAGACATGTGGTGGAAGGGTGACACTGCTGGAGGCTGACACTCAGAAGTGTACAAAACACAGACTTTTTCAGTCCAGATGCTGGACAGTCCTAATAAGGGTGGGGCTCAGTGGGTTTGCTCTGCATTAATATAGAAGAAATGGTTATGAAGGTTTATGGTAGTTCTGTCTGTACTAGCTATGTGATAGTGGAGGTTGTAATTTCAATGGAAAGAAAGAAAATGAGCAGCAGAGCAAAAGCTTTGGCCTGACTTCGTAGGCTTTGGCTTGTGCAGGGAGCTTGTAGATGAGAGGTGGTAAACTTTGCTGAAGAGCAGAGGAAATAGGGATCATTCATCTTTGGTGACAAAATAAAGCTCATTCACAATGATCATGGCAGGAGGCTGATTTGGCTGAACAGGTACTTTGGACTGAGCTCAAATGTGACATGGAAGTGTATGGATGTTGGAAATGGGGACAAGCTGCCAAGGAAGACTACTGAAGACTTTGTGGGTATGGAGGAGTAGAACTGGAAAAGCACAGTTTAGGTGGAGGTGAAACTGATGATGAACACCCAGTGCGACAAGAACAACTTTTATAGATTTGCTGTCAGCAGAGGCAATTTGGATGTGCTGCTGAATGGATTGAGTGATCTAATGACAAAACACAATAACTAAGGCACTATTATCTTATTTGCTGACTCCTCCTGTGTCTGTGTCTAATGAGCAAGCCTAGGGGAAAGCCTGGCTACAGCAGGTGATCATCCATTTGGGGACTGCTCACAAAAAAGCTGGCCATGCCCTGGCACCAGATGGGATGCATCTGAGGGAGCTGGCTGATGACATGCTAGGTTTGTTGCAGTCATCTTTGAAAAGCTGTGCTGCTCAAGAAGGCTTTCCAATGAATGACAAAAGTGCTGTGACTAACTTTGAGTAAGGTGTGAGGTGGGGTTTGAGTGAACTTGCCAGTAAGCTTGCTGTGCTTGTTGAAAGCTTTTTGAGTAAATTTCTTTTGAAACCACGTCTTAGTACATGAAGTAGAAGAATGAGATTTGAAATAGCACAGACTTACAGAGGGCAATTAATGTCTCATCACCCTCTGTGATGAAATAACTGGCTTTGGAGGTGGAGTGGTGGATATTGTTTAGTTAGGCTTCTGCAAGGCTTTTGACTCAGTACTCTACAATATCATTGTCAAGTTGAAGTGATGTGGACTGAAATGTAGGAGAATAATTTGCTGGACTGCTGTGCTTGAATGTAGTTTAGTGATTCAAGTCTGACTGGCAGCTGGTTGCAACTGGTGTTCTTTAGAGGTCAGTATTGGACCTGCTACTTTTAAGCATATAGGACAGACAGGAGAGGATGTACCCTCAGCAAATTTGTGGATGATACCAAACTAGGCAAGTGGTGGGTGTGCTGGAGGGTGCTGCTGCCTTTTAGGGGAATTTTGAACTGAAGGTCTGAGAACCTGCTGAAGTTCTGCAAAGACAAATGCAAGATCCTGCATTTGGGATGGAATGTGCATCGGTATATAGGCTGGTGAGCAGACAGATTGGATAGCAGATTTGCCAGATGAGGACTTGTGTGTGTGAATCTCTGGTGTGAAGCCTGTGCAATGCTGAGCACTCTGTTATTGGGCTGTGTTAGAAAAGCATGACCAGTGGATTAATGATACAGTTATGAAGATGCATCTGGAGCAGTGTCTACTTTCCTTCGCCCTTCCTCCTCATTCTAAGACAGATGTTGACAAACATAAAGGAAGTTCAGTGGAAGTCCACTAAGCTGCTTAGGGAGGTGACGTGTGAGGGGAGGCTGAGAGGACTGAACTTACTTGGTCTGCAAAGAGAGGGTTAATATGGGATAGAATAGCAATCCCCCTTCTTAGAGGAGATTTAAAGACAATGCCAATCCAGAGTCTTCTGAAAGGCATGTGGTGGAAGGACACGAGGCTGCAGCAGTGGAAATCCAGATGGGAAACAAGGAAAAACTTAGTCACTGTGAGAGCGGTGGAGCAGTAGAACAGGTGCCCAGGGATGTGGTATCTCTATGCTTGGAGATACTCAAAACTTGACCAGCAGTCTGAAAGCTACTTTCTAAGGTACTCTTAGTACTTCTTCCTTTTAAGAGACAGTCTCCCTGTTCAGTCATCCCTTTACCATTTCTTTAAAAATCTCATATTGATGTGCTGTTTCCATCTTTGGCTGGGTAAATCAGTTTCCAAGAGGCAACCTGGCAAATAGTGCATTGATACCTGGTTACATTGGGTGGGTCTGCCAGGTTTTCTGTTACCTGAAAGAAGTGAAGTAAACCCCAGAGAATATTCTCTTATTAAGGAAAATTACTATCTTAATCTGGCACAATATACTGTTGGTAAGAAAAATCCCAACTGATAGCTTTTGCCCATTTTCCATGTAAAAACAGGGAGAAGATTTTGCTGGAACCTCAGGAACCAGCACAACTGAAAATGCAGGCTCTGTTCCTTCATATGAATTAATGGAATTGTTTACTGTCAGCCCAGTAAGCTGCTTTTTTCAGATTGATGAATGTGATAACAGTAGCAATCATTTAAATTCATAGGAGCTCTATAGGGGTAGTTCAGGCCAGCTTTGAATTACTGAATCTCTGTTGCTGTTTAATGGGAGAAGGAAGGACTGCAGCTGGCCAAGCTGCCATCAAAAGAGAGACTTTTTGAACTGAATACACTCAAAACATGAACTCAGACATAGAATCCTACAGTGCTTTTCTGTTCTCTTATTTCATAATCAATTTAGGCTAGAATAAGATTTTGTCAGGGTGGAACATTTAATTAATAGCTATTAAATTTAAAAAAACCCAAATTGTCCTGGCTCTTTATTTGGCATTGATTGCTGTTAAGTTTATGATCAGTTTTAGGAGAAGCAGAACAATTAACTGTAGTTTTATTTTGTGCAAGACTGCATTTGTTTTCTAGTTCCAGAATGATTTTTTGAAGTAATGAAGTAAATATTGTTGCAATCACAATACTTCTAAGACATTTTAAACTCCTTTAAGTCATTCTAACTAAAACATTTAGTCTGCCATGAGCCATGTTTGTCCTCTCTCTTACTGTAAAGCAACATTTTCTTCTTGATTGTTAACTTCCTTGTGAAGAGTGTGTCTTGTAACCTTTGGTATGGGATCTTACCTGTCTCCTCAGACATTTCTTTCCTTTTTCAGATGAAGATGATAACGAGGAAAAAGAAAATCCTCTTGCTTTAGGAGAGGGAGGTGTGAGCGGTGGTCTTGTGCCTGGAAAATCTCTGGTCTTTGCAGCCATGGAATTGCTCATGTTTATCCTGGTACGACACATGCCCCATCTGAGTTCTAAAGTGTCGGATTCCCCGAGTCACGTCGCTGCCAAATCTCACCTCTCTGAGGAGAGCGCTCGTCTTGTGGCTGCCACCGTTAACATCCTGTCCGACCTGCCTTCCCTGTGTTCTTCAGCAGGTAAGGTGTTGTAAGTGTAGCACAGTGGGGATAGGATGCTCAAAACAAGCTGTAAATATATTGCTATGAATGCTTCAAGTGCCATCTATTAATAAGTATATTTAGGTGATTAACTAAATAAACATTCAGGCTTTTCCAGTGAGCAGCATAAAGGAAATTTGATTTTTAGTTTGCGTGTGTGCTTGCAGATTTGCTGAGGAAATTAGCTCTGTACCAATCTGATTTTATTGGGTTCCCCCCCCTTTTTGCATGCTTTTGAAGCCTTTTGGGTAATTTTAGTCATACTGTTAAAGAACAGAGACATTTTGGAGATAGTTAAATACCTGAAAAGTTCATGAAAAGCAGTGGCTGTATGAAAAGACAATCCTACTGAGGGAAAACTTGCACAATTCATCTGTAGTACACTTGGGCTTGCAGCCGTTGGCTGTCAGTCATTCCCAATGTGATTATAAACTAAATGGAGCTTTCTTCTGCCCAGGAAGACTGTCACAAAGGATGTGTGTAAGCTGGGATAATTGCACTGAGTGAAGTTCATGGGTAAAGGACACAATTACATGGGAAGCAATGCTCTTTGACTTTTGCTTTTTGGAGAGAAAATTGCTTAACTGTTGTTTCAAGAATCTTTGGGAAGTTTCACCCAGTCATACAGATAAAAACATTTTAAAGTTGGTCCCCTAATGAGGTGCACTGCAAATAACATTTGGACGAGTTATGCTCAAAAGACAACATTGCCTGTCTTCAAACAGAAATCTGTGAATTTGTGTCTTGCACTTCTTTAAGGAACAAGAGATTTTGAGTTGGAGTCATGCCCTGTTTTCATTTGATTCCTGATTTTTTTTTTTTTTGTCAGGATAATGACAAAGAGGGTGGGCAAAAAGAGTAACTATTCCTTCTGTGTTGTCTGGAGCGAGGGTGTTACTCCCAGTATTTGGCAAGTGGCCACTGCAAGTAGCTCAGAAACTACTGCTAGTTTAAAGAGCAGCCCCTTCCTGTCATAATTGTTCTACTTCATGTATTTATCCTCACAGCATTCCCAGAAATAAGAAAATGTCAGGATTTGTGTTTCCACAGGTGTGGGAAAATGAAGCATAGAAGAGCTATGGAATGAGGCTTTGTTGTCTAAAGTGATCTGTAGATGGATTTTGCTTGCCTAAACCCAAGAGCACTCTTCTTTCAGTCTTGTAGGGGCTTAAAGTCTGCATGTATTATTGAAACTCCAACAGCCTTTGTCCAGGATTTGAGACACCCAAACAGCTTCCTTACTGTGCTTCTGGTGCTTGTACCACACATCTTACTTGGAAAGCGCTGTAACCTAGTTTGGATACTTGTTTCCAGACCTCTTACTTTTGCTAGGACCCTAGTTGACATGTAGGTCCTTTTTTAAGCTACTTAGCAATCTGGATGACATACCATGTATCACATGCCAGGTAGGACAAAGCTTTAATAGCTAAATCAACATTTCTGAACTGACAGTGGCATTTCAATTGTTGGCTTGTATGACCTGTGTTATGATACACTTCAGTAGTACTGATGAATGAGTTTGGTGATAAAATGTTGAAGGAGGCATATCACTTGTCACCTGAATTGCAGTTTATTTCATCTCCTTTGTCTCCAACCATATGCCTCCATATTAGGAAAGACAAAGAGATTATCTACAACACTTTAGAAATTCTATTTTATCTTTTTTCTTTTTTTTTCTAGGTTGTATGACAATCTTACCCACTATCCTATTTCTGATAACAAGGGTATTGAAAGAAACAGCTGTAAAGTCGTCAGATAATCAGGTCCCACCTCCAGTCACTGCAGCTCTTCAAGGGATAAAAACTATTGTTACTCTTCCAACAGTCAAGACTGATGAAACTCAGAAACAATGGACAGGTCTTATCCGCAGCACGCTGGCATCTATCTTGGAAGACTCTCAGCCTGGTAAGTGGTTTCCCAGTACAGGAGTTAAAATTAAAGAAAAATTGATTTTCTGTAATGAAAAGGCAAGTATGGTATCTGCCCATAACTTAATGTAAGAACCTGAATGAGCAAAACTCAGTTGCTAAATAGATTTTATTGAAGAAAAACACAACATTGGCTTTAACAAAGTAGTTACATCTCAGGAGTTCCCATCTCAGATTTGTCCTTGTTTGGTCTGTTTTCTTTGACAGTGTCGATCATAACCTGCAGTTAGAAGTTTTGCCTTTTGTAATGCATCTGGCAGCCCCTGCCTCTCAGGTTTTATGCTGACACAAGTCATTTACTCCTAATGACAGTCAGTGTTAAAGTGAGTGAGTGGGAAGACAGCCACAGATAATTGTGGCAAGGTTCATACTGGAGTAGTGTTCATACTCACAACACTGTTGAAAGCTTTCTTTGGTGAGAAAGAAATCCTGGCCAAAAAATCCCTGTTACTTATCACCACAAGGGTTACTGTCTCTTCAGAGATCTACAGAGCACCTTTTACAGTTCACATATGTGCTTTGCCTTGCCCTTCAAAAAGTGAAAAAGATGTGCAGTCTTACTGCATAGTTAGCAAAAGAGAGACACAAAGATTTGCCATTTGCATAGTGGTAGTCAGCAAGAAAAACATCCCATTACATTGCCAAGGAGCCATTTGTAGAGAGTGAAGAGAGGCTTGAATGGAGTTACTCATGTGAGAGATGGGGAATGAGGAGGTAATTGCAAATGATTCTGAAATGTCCTGAGGGGGAAGATCACTAGGTTTGTGTTAACCAAGCCAAACTTCTAATTTGATTTGTCACATCAACTCTTGTTTTCCAGCCTTTAGTTACTGTAGAGATTTCACAGGCCCTCTTCCCAGAAACGTCCCTGGCTGGAGGCCTCTTTGCAGGCTTCGGAAACGTTTCTTAGTTCCTTGCAAGAAGAATGTTTTCCTTTCCAATCTTGTGTGAAGTGTGATAGATCACACACACAAAAATCTAAGCAAGGTCCACTGCATTCAATTTCAAACCTCATCATTCAATGAAATTTAAACAACGTAAATTTAAAATAATTTAAATAATGTAAGAAAAAATGTCACTTAAAATGTTTGGAGTAGTTTTTTGAAGTGAAGTTTCACATTATGGCTAAGCCAGGTGAGTGGCTAGCTGACATCTGTAAAGGGCAGTCATGCTGTTTTTCTTTTTTGCTGACTTTATATGTGCTGTTTCTTTGTGCCTCTCAGGGATGAGCAGAACCAATGTGACCAACTAGACCAGCAGAACAGTGCTTTTGATATATATTATAATAGTTTATATAAAAATATACCTATTTTTCTTCCTGTTGTGAATTCATTAACGAGATCTGTGAAGACAGAGCTTATGCAAAGAAAAAAATTGTGACAATGGCAAATACAGGCTATTTGAAAAGCAAGAAAGGTTAAAGTAGGACTGTTCCTATGGGTGACAGTTGGCTCTCAAATCACCTACTCTGTTCTGTGAAACCTTATGCTAAGTAAAAGTTGTTGCCATGCTGGATATCTATTTCTTACTCTGCTGTATCAGCTGAAGAGAATAATTTTAAAAAATGAAGTAGATCTTTAATGGGGAAAGGATCTAAAAATACAACTTTTCCTCTTGTTTCCACACTGAAAACAAAAAGCGTGACTTGGTCCGAGAAAGTGTGGGTGATGATGTTTTCCTTGATACTTAAGTTTCAGAAAGATTGACTTACTTTATTAAAACAGCTGTTTAAAATAGTTGCTCAGATTTTTGTCAGTCACAGTCAATAATGATACTCTAATAAGTATTACATGAGCGTGTCCAGTTGCAAATAATTTCAAGTACATATATTTCCTCTTTGTGTTTGTCTGTGTTCACTGGCTTTTACTAAATAAATGCTAAAGCCTTTTTGGAATAAGCTAACAGCATGTTTGGTTTTGTTTTTCAGAAGCCTCTAAACCTATTCTTGATGAAGTAAGCATACTTACAGCTATTGCTCTCTTCCTCTGGTCAGCAAGCACTGAAATAATTGGAGTGCAGTCGTTACAAAATGGATGTATGAACAGATTTAGAAGTGCACTGAATTCTTCTGATCCTTGGGTAAGATCATGTTATAGGAATGTGAATGATATGCAGCCAGCAAAAACTAATGGTGATATATTTAACACATTTCCTGAATGTTTTGTGATGCCTTTACTTCAGGGACAGATACTGTTGTCAAGCTAACTAGAATCTTCAACAATACATTATTGAAACTCATGAGCAAAAGAACCCAGACTTAGTGCTTCTAGAGAAAGTGTTCATGGCCTTGTGCCAGGTTTTTGGCTTCAGCTTTTTAAAAGGCAAGACCAGTCTTTGGTATATGAAGTTTTATCAGATTAAAAGGTTGGTTACCATAGAGGGATGACAGTTTTACATTGGTGTTGATCTTTTATAACACAAACCATTTTTTCCATAGATAAAATTACAGCCCAGATTTCTGATCAATTTTATATTTGTTTGTGTAAAGCCTGTGCTTATTTTGCGTGTTCATACAAAACTCAGTTTGTGATCAAAAATATAATTTTGTGGCACCATCACAACATCTACAGATCTTGATTCATTTGTCTTGTGATTTCACTTCTGCCCTTTGGCTTGCCTTTGTGAAATGCTTTCTGAATTATTTTGTCATTGAAGAGGACAGTTAAAAAGTTTTAGACTGACTTGGTTTAAGCAGGCTAATGCACTCACTGTATGGATAGTTAGGCTTAACTTTTCCAGCCATGTAGGTATCAGTTTGAATGGGTGTACAAATCTGCAGGTGGGAGCTAAGGAGAAAAATCTATGATGTCTCCCCAAGGAAACACTGCAGAGATTCCTGAGAAGAAAAACGTGCAAAAAACGTGAATGTGTTTAGGGTCACAGTGAGGCATTTAAAATCCTGACTGATTTAGACTGATATTCTCCATAGCAGGGCAGGTGTTTTCCAGCATGAACATAAAATTCATTTGATCCTGAAGCCTGACTCTGGATGGAAAGCTACTTAGAATTTTATTGTGTGAATGGAAATGTCAGTTGTGTTAAGCAAAACTTCTATGTCATACTCTCCCTCAGCTCTGCATAAACACATGAACAGAGAGAGAGAAGTACATCGCCCACTACCCTGCTGGAAAGCTGCCCGTCAGCTGGAACTTAGCACTATTTTTGTAACACACAGAGCAATTTGGACAGCAGCCAGGTGGTGTCCACTCTCTCTTCACTGAGAGAAGAGAGCATATACTCTGTAATACTTGCCTGAGTTCATTCTGGCTTTTTGAATGTAAAATACACCTTGTTGCAGTCGGTAATGAGACACCTGTTTGTAATAAAAGCATGATCGTGATTGTACTAAGTGCATTGAACTGATTAAGGAGAAATCTCTTCCAAAGAAACTACTGATGGCTTAAAAGAAATACAGGAGTATTTTTAAAACTATTACCACGTGAAAAGGTCAAATATCATGTATAGTAATAACCAGAAGTCTGGTGAGCTCAATTCCCTTTTGTTCCAACAAGGTAACTCAGTTGGGAGACCCAAGCGTTTCAATGCTATTGGGCAAGTTTTGCATGAGAGTGACTCTTATGCTTTGAAGAAGCTCTGATTTTACCTTTCAGAAGGTTTTGTAGATTTCCATGAATGCACAACAGTCCAAAGTTTTATATTACACAGATCAAAGGAAAAAAGCTTGGATGAAATTCTGCTGTCAGATGCAGTCATAAAACTCTTTTGAAATATGGCTGCTTATTTCAAGGGCTAATCTAATCATCTTTAACAGCTAATAAGGAATGAAATTTAAAGAAAGAAAAGGAAGAGAATTATTTGTAACAGTGTGGAGAGATGTAGAGTTTGTTGAAAAGGTTAAAGATGATGGTGAATAAGGCATTAAGGAAAAATGCTCTTCTGTGGAGCTCTGTTATAAAGTATATAAATGATGTGAGAAGTGTTATTATTTCTGACCTTAAATATTGTATAGAAAATCTGCAGCTGTATAGCACTGAATTAACAGTAATATGAGCTGCATAACTTGTATTTTCTTATCAGTAGTTTTTACACTCTGATTTTTATTCAGTATTTTTATTTATATATCTTTGTTTTCAGTAATCCCTGGATCTCCTCACAGATCATTTTGTGCAGTAGTACTTCCTCTAGAACATTTCTGTTCAGCATGTGCTTGAGTGCAGTTAGAAAACATGCAGTGTTTTATCCTCATATTTGTTGTGAGGCTTCACCTTTTCAAAAATTTTGGGTTATTTGTGTGGGATTTTGGAGGAAGATCTTTGTATGCCCCAAAAAAATGCAATCAGAAATTCATCTGAACAAGGATCATGAGTGAGTCATTTTCCCAAACCATGGCTTTAATAATCTCTGCTTTCCACAGAGAGGGAGGAGGTTAAAAAATAAAATAGGAGGATGAGAAGGAGAGCATTCTGTGATCAACTCATAGTATGGCTATCCATACAGTCCTAGGCTCCTACCAGCACAAAATGGAGAATGAGAAGCACAGATGGACAGGCCTGACACTTGTGGCTACAGCCTTGGCTTGTGTTGGAACAATAAGATCACTTTATTCTGAGTCATTTTTATGGGCTGTGTTGCCCTTCTGGAATTGGAATAGCATATAATGATTTTGAAGATTAGGCTACTATTAGAGCTGGTAGTTCTGAGACTTAAAGATCTGGTTCACTGTGAACTGGTGTAACTGACTTGTATGACATTAACTATGCCTTTATTTTCTCAGAGTTTATATTGTTACTGCTACTGAGTACTCACATGTTCTTTCTAATTTGCCTTCATTTATTGAACACTAGGCTAATACTGCTTTATTAGATGGGTTGTGTTGCTGCTTTCCTCTTCCTTAGTATGTTTCCTTCTCATTTAGTAGTCTCTTTTTTTTTCAGTCAGAGATAACAGAGTTTAATAAAATATTACATTCCCTGAGTTAACAAATAACTGAGGACAATGTATTTTTTTTTTATTTGATTAGGTTCAAGCCAAGTGTTACCAGCTTCTGCTTTCTGTGTTCCAACACACCAATCGTGCCCTGTCAACTCCATACATTCATTCATTGGCCCCTATCATGGTTGAGAAGTTGAAAGCTGTGGAAAGGAGCCGCCCAAACAACAATCTGGAGCTTTTAGCAGTCCAGGAAGGAATTAAAGTCCTTGAAACATTGGTTGCCCTTGGTGAGGAGCAGAATAGTAAGTATTCAGATTTTCTAGAGAAATGAGTAATGCTGAAATAGAATGCTGAACATTAGAAATGTTGCAGTTAGGAACTTAATGGCATAGTCACAAATGGACCGTGTGTGCAACATGCTTTTGTAATCCCAGTGCTAGAACTTTTGTATACATGAACTTGCATAGCCTATAGAGCATGATCTGCTGCAGCCTTTGCATTTCTGGTGATTGCAGGAAAAAAATGTAAACATGAACTACAGTAATGAATGATATTTTATTCTGTTTGGAAATCTGTATTTCACACTGTTTAAATTTATTTTTTCTCATTGTTAACTTCAATTATTTTAGTAGAGTTTCATCAGGTTGCTTCTACGAGCTCAGCAAGTTTTTATGTAAAGAGCCGAAGAAATTAAACTGTACTGGTCAGAGTATCTTGATTGTAGATGAAGCAAGATTCACTAGATGGAATACATTACTTATAGTTTATCTTTACTTAGCTATTCTTCAACTGAAACAGTGTGCATTCTGAAGTCTTACTGTTTTTGACATTTGACTTCAAATGCTGAAAAAGTTCCTTGTAAAAATACTACTGTTGGTGTTGTGTAGGGGTTTTTTGAGGTTTTTTTGGGGTTTTTTGTGTTTGGTTTTTTTTTTTTCCCCAGCACACTCCTTGTTGGAGTTTCTATTTTTTGATAAAATACTGAATTTTTCTTGACCCTCATTCTGCTTCTGGAACAATTGTTTGAAACACATGTGAAATGAAAATGAGAAAGTAACTGAAGCAAATGAGGAAAGAGAACATCTGATTTTTTCGCTGGCTGGAGACAATCACCCCATGAGTATGAATAAGTCAGAACCTTTAAGGGAAAATAAATAATACTCTGGTAATCTAAAACAATTTAGATAAATGAGTTACCATTAATTTTTAACTTATTTGAGCTTAAAATGTACAATTACCAGGTTACATATTTCAAAGGTGTACTTACATACTTTCTAGGTACAAAAATTTGCCTTGTTGCTTAAGTTCAGCTGCCTTTTTTATTCTTAAGGTCAACCCTCTTTATCCCTTTGCCATTTTGGGCTGTGGCGTTGCTAGCTGAAGTATAGCTGCCCTGCTAGTTTTTAGATTAGGATCTTCCAGACCAATACAACATAAATAACAGCAAATATCTGTCCCTGACTTCTTTGTGAACACTTGCATACTGATACCAGTTCAGTTCTGCTCGCTGGGGAGGCAGACACTCAAGATTCAATTGAATAACATTTCTGTCTGTCTGAAAAGTGTTTTGAAATCCTTTAATATGGTAGGCACTCTGCATTTTACAATCTTTCATCAATGATCTGCAATCAGATGGTGCAAAAACATCTCAAAATAAGCATCAGGATCAACATAACTGTAATGAACAATAATAGAAATCTTAAACCCAGTCCTGGTAAGACAGATTGGAGTGATCAAAGCACTGGAAGCCATCTACCTTTCAGTTGTTCTAATTTGATAATTTTTTGATTACAGTTTCTAATGTCAGTTTTGAAAACAATATTGCCCTTATCTGTCTAGTAACTGATTGTTTGTTTGTTTGTTTGATTCTCTGATACGGTAATTACATTTTTTTTCTTTCATTTCTAGGAGTACAGTTGCTTGCCCTTCTCGTTCCCACTCTGATCTCCTATTTACTGAATGAAAATGCCTTTGCATCTGCATCTACAGCATCTAAGGATCTTCACGAGTTTGCACTTCAGAATCTCATGCACATTGGTCCACTTTACCCACATGCTTTCAAGACAGTAATGGGAGCTGCTCCTGAATTGAAAACACGTCTAGAAACTGCAGTCCGAGCAAGTCAGGCCAGCAAAGCAAAAGCAGCTGCTAGGCAACCACCACCCACAGTACATTCCACCCCGACAATTAAACTGAAAACTAGCTTTTTTTGAATTACTTTTATTATTTTTGGACCATTAAGTAGTCAGAAGCATTACATTATCCCTGCATACATGTCTAATTTTGTGTAATTTGTATGTGAAAGGCTGTCTAATGGAGCTTTGTGTAATTACTTGAAATCCATGCATTACAAGGGAAGTGGTGTTACTTGTATTTGTATAGATTTTTAGGAAATTGTGATCATATTTATGAATTTCAGTTATAAATTATCCACCAAAAATTATTCTGTATCTAAATAGTTTTATTTATTTTTAAAAGCTATCTCAAACCCTCCAGTAGTTTTTGAATTCTGGTGATTGTTATCCTGCCATTGTGCCAACACACTAACACAGTGGGGATGGAGAGAAGAGGAAAAACTGTCATGAAGTACTTAACCATGGGGAATTTCTAGTGCAGAAGTATGAATTTTTTCCTTTAAAAAAATAGCAGGGAAGGGACTTGATAGATTGTTTCAGCTTGCATGAAAAAAACACCCCAAAACCCCACAACAAAAGAACTGAAAATTTTCAGCCTTTCTTAAGGTGGTGATCAAGCATGCTGTCCTGCTGAGTTGTCCTTATTTATGTGGTGTGTATCTCTTTCAAATCCGTTTCCATGCTTGAAAATGAATAAAGGATGCAAAGAATCTAATCCCCTATCTCTTCGAATATAAATTTTAAACAATGCACTGGAAACTGAGTTTATAAAGAGAATTGCCTTCTATCTGCATTTTTGTAGGTGTAGATCTTGGCCCTTGTAAAGTGCTCTGTGTTTGCAGTCTCCCTGTTCTGCCAACAGCTGGTTGAGTATGTGATGAGTCAGCTCTCTGCCCTTTGTCCAGACTCCCAGGTATTTAACCTTCCTGCTAGATTTTAGTTTTGGATACATCATACCTGTAGTGCTTGATCAAGTTTGCAGGCAGAGCTACTGGAGCATTTTGCACTGTACTGATTCAGGGGGCCGAACACAAGTGAGAGCCAGGCTCCTCCAGTTTTTCCTTTCCCTATCAGGTTTTTTCAAAAGCGTGTGGCTCCCCTCCCATATGATGTGCAGATTTTGGGGCTTAGGGCTCAAGTGCTGTGCTAACCTTGCAGTGCACAGCCATGGACCCCCACAGTGTCTGCTCTCTGCTGCCAGGCCTCACCCTTCCTATTGGCAGAAGTGTGGAACCATGTATTTTCTTGTGTATACAAGACTGACTTACATGAATTTTTTGACACAGCTGTTGAATTTATGGGCTTTTATAGGGATCTTTCTATACATTTTGCTTTATAGAAAGAAGTAGCATAACCAGAGGTCTCCACTAGGCCTGCTGAGTTTATCTGTATACTCTGTAAAAACTGCGTATTTCAGATGCAAACTTCAAATATAACACAGGGATAGTAAATAGAATTGAATAGGACTAATATCTGCTTAAAATATTTGTAGATCACTATTTTTGCATAGATACTTGCCTCTAGGCTTTCTATTTTCCTCTAAGACCTTATCTAATATCCCTTTGAGTACCTATGCAAAATGGTCAAGACAACGCTCTTTTGCCCTATGGTAGGTTGGCTGTGTGCAAAATACTTAACATAAAATCAGAATTGCTTTTATTTCACAGTGAATGTTTTGTTACTAACGTGAGGACACAGCAAGTGGTGTGTACCCTAATCTCTTTTTTTCATAAAGATGTGAATCAAATCTTGTTCCATTGTTCTACAGGAGTAAAGATATATGCAGAAGTAAAAACAATGTGCTGTACATGAGAAGGAAAGTAACTTCACTAGTTTTTTCACCTTAGTATGGGTAGTGGGAATTAAATTGATTTAAATACATCCCTTTCTAATAAGTCTTTCCAGCATTACAAATCTATTTTGCTTAGAAGAAGTTCTGAACCAGTTTAACAGTTGAAAGTATTAAGGAAACTTTTCCAGTTCAAAATTCAACACCAACGTTTTGCAAGTAAAACAGAAAACAAGTTTATAACCTGTTTTAGATTCCCACCCCTCCACCAGGTAGTCTAGGAATTAATGACTTCTTGGAAAAAATTTGTCTATAATCATATTTTCTTAAGTTTTTGTCTCAGCACTTTTAAGTTTTGTTTAGACTATAGTTGTCAAGGTGTCTGAAAACTCAGAAAGGGGGAGGAAAGTGTAAGAAGTCAGTAGAACAATAGAAAAAAACTTAGCAGAAGAACTTCTAGAAGAAGAAAAAATGGCACTATATAGATGTAGAGGGATAGAGAAGGGAGAGGGTTTTTCTTTGTATTTTGTGTGGCTGTCTACAACATGCACAACTCTCGTTTGTATACGTCCTTCCCCAGTTTAGTCCTCGTTTGCTTCTCTGCCTGCTCCTGATACTAAAGTTATATTCGTGTGGTTTTACACAATATTTTGGCATCAAATTCCATTTGATTAAAAAAACTGAAGTAACTTGAAATGGCCGTAGTGCTTATTGTTGTTTGTCACTGTCCTTTTCACCTTTTTGTTTGTCAGTGGCCTTTTAAATGTGCTTTTAAATGAAACTGTTTGCTCTGCTTCCCCTTCGCATCTTTCATCTCTCTCTCTGCTGTTTCCTTCCTTTCTGGGTGAGCCTTGTCCTGCACGGGTTCCTTGCTGAGGTCCCCCAGATCACGCTCCCTTATCCCGTGTTTTCGCTGCTCTCCTGATGCTCTGTGTAAGCTTCCTTAGTGGCCTTTCCCGGAGAGGCCGTCCACCAGCCGCAGCTCAAACTCCGCGGGCAGGGTTACGAAGCAGGCGCCTGCGGTTTCGGAGCAGCCACAAAGGAACGGGACCCGCTGCTCGAGAAGGCAGCGGGGCACTCCTGGTGCGCCCAGGGTACGGCCAAGGGCGCAAATGGCACCAGCGGGGCGCGGCTCCAGCACCCTCGGGAGCCCCACGGCACCGCCTTGGGGGCACATGGCATCTTTTACACCATGCTGGCACCTGGCCCCGGCACAGCCCGGCGGAGCGACGCCTTCGTCTACCCTCGGCAAGGCTCTGCTGCTGGGCGCACATGGCGTGGAAAGGGAGCCCCTTGGTGCCATGGGGAGAGGGCAGTGCTGCCGATATCATCCGCCCTCGATCCCACAGGCTCTCCTGTTTTCCCTTTCCTCGCAGAACAGGCACCGTGGTAATTCCTGGAAAATGTGTCGCTCTCTTTCCCAACGCTGCAAACGATGTTCAAGGAACCCCTGTAGCCTTGGGGAGGGTTTCTAGCTTTTGGCAGTATGAGGCCGAGCGCTGCTCAGAACAGGGACGAAGCAGAAAAGCCGGGGCTGCCAGGGCAGGGCTCGACCGGAGCATGTGGAACTGCTGCGAGACGCCTGCCCTTCCCGTGTCCCTGGGGTGGGCTGCGGGAGAGCCAAAGCCGTTTAAATCCCGCTCGGAGGTGGAGGTGACCATGAACCTGTGCTCTCGCTGCGGGCTCGGGACTGCCCCTGCCCAGCCCCTCCCGCCGGCTCCCTCGCCCCCGCCCAGCCGACCCGGCCGCATGTCCCGGCGCTGAGGCTCA
>WEIU01013733.1:507767-528539 GCA_013389925.1 Aegithalos caudatus
CCGGCCCGCGGTGCCGCCCCGCCCGCGCAGGGGCCGGGCCCGCGGGTCCGGGTGCATCCCCTTCGCTGCTATGGGGCACGTTGTGTAGTGTTTTCGTTTGAAAAGCGATGGGGTTGATACGCTCATTAATGCATGAAAGGACTGATAGTGATCTTGTGGTTAAAGAACTTGTGAGCCGCTGGCCTAGAGCCATTGCTGTCAGATAGTTCAGTGATGGGCACGTTGCATTAATTCCAATAACAGTCGATAATGCAACCTTCGTTCCTCTTTGGTGTTGTTTACAAGAAGATCCCTGTGTTAAACCTTAACGCTGGCCATGTTGCCTGTTGGTTTTCATTTACCCGTGTTTGAGACTGAAGTGTCCACGGGTTTCCTTTTTAGGTCTCCTTTCTTTGTCTCTGTCTTCCTGTCCATCTCTTCTTTCTATGGCTTTCCTTGAAAGTACAGTCTTTGTTAAGAGAGTCTTGAGTCTCTTGATTTAGCAATGCAAACCACTTCTCAGTTTTTTTGTTTAATGGGTTGTGTTTTTGTTTTTTTTTCCCCTCCCATCTTTTTAATTTTACTTTCTACAGTAATGCCAAATAACCACTCTGAGAAGAGTGGTAGATGTGACATTCTTTAATGAGAGTTCCCTTGTAGCAATTTGAGCGATGTGGTCATGAGAACAAGAGAGTAATTTTTATTTTAACTTCCATGATTTAATGAGAAATTGGTTAGTAACTGAATCATATTTCTATTCAGTCCATCCAGTAAATACTGTGTAGAAAGTTACTAGCTTAGCTATGTATAGGAATAACCTCACGTGTCGTACATCCAGTGGAAGCCCATAAATATCTTGAGATATATTCATAGCTGATGCAGATATCAAATATTGCTTTGGAGAAAAAAAAAAAATCTCTTTTTCAAGACCTGGGAAATTTTGCTAGTGCATTAAAAGTAGTAACACTTTGCATATTTATCATGTCATTCAACAGCAGGCCGTTCCTTCCTCCTTCCCCAGGTATTCCTCAAAAGCTTGGTGTTATGGATTAGACAGGAAGAAAGAAATTGAATATTTAGACTATTTGCAGAAGTCATGTATTATCAATGGCAGATAACCCCATCACAAGTTGTTTGCTTGAATGCCTTTGACTCTTGCCAAAACATCTCAATAAAGTTATAATTAGCTGTGGCTGGCATTGCCACGAGCTGTGACAGCATTTATCTGCTGCAGAGTCATGTTCAGGAAGGTGCAAAATTCTTGGCCATCTCTGCAGACATCAGGCGTTAACGTCTGCTGTGACCATTTGCAGATGAATGTTCTTGGATCCAAGTGAGAGGTTTGTGGTAGGGGTTTAGCAACTACAGAGTGGCTTTTAGAAATTGTACACCTGAAGCATGAGCAGTGTTAATTAAAGATCTGGTCTGTGCTCCTTCTGAAGCCTTTTGTTGGCCTGTGCATTTGGAAATGTTTAACAGAATAATGGAAATTTGAGGTTGGACAGTTTCTCTCTCTTGAGATAAAGATGCAGGACTCCTCATTGTACTTTTATCCAATGCAAATTCCAGTGCTAGATTATCCATCTACTCTTGGGAGGCTGTGGGACAAAATACCTATTTAGTATGGTGGTCTTAGTATCCCATAATTTTTTCCTCTAATTCATGTACTTTCTAAGAGGTAGGCTTCTTGTATCTCTGGTTCCTTACCTGCTATGGTATTGAAATACTTGAGATACCTTATGCCACATATTACTGTGCTTGGCTTCTGCTCTGTAGTTGTTGGTTAGTTCCACTCAACCCTCTCTCAAAAAAACACCTTGTAAGTCAGTCCCATTGTGATTTCCTGGATTCCTTTTCTTCCTCTCTGGGCTTCTCTTTATTTTCTCTTTTTCTTATCCTTCTAATTAACTATGTGGAACTAAATGTGATGATCAGGTAGAATTCTGTTATGTTCTTTGGTGCTTGTTCGGGGGACACACACCCAAGCTCATAACATATGTGAGTTAGCAGGCCAGGCAGACCTAATCTGTTCTTAGTTACTGGCCTGGTACTGCCTTTCCAAGGATTTTCTCCCTATCAGTGCCTATATTTTTGCTTTCCCTGGCAAATATTCATGTTCTGATTTTCTAATTATTTTGCTTGAACCTTTTGAAATTATTGTTGCCTGTATTATGTAATCTTCCTCATTCAAGGCAAAAGAGGATTTCAGTATTTATATGTATGGAAGCATCATTAGTAAGCTATGTATATCAAATAAGAAAGAAAACAGATTAATATGGGGTTCCCCTAGATGCTTATCTGCTGATTACATATTTAACTTTTAATGCTTGCTTTCTGTTTACAGTACTTTGACATCTGCAGATTGAAAAATTATCCTAAGAATAGACTTTCGTGATGCCCTGTGAAGTAATTAACTAGGATGAATACTAACATTATTAATCTTCATTTAAGTATTCACAAACAGTGCTTTGTGGCATTATAATCTATTTTCATATCTTTTCAGAAATAAGTGATTTTCCTTTTCTTAGGTTCTTCTAGCAGCTGCTTGGGAGAGTTGACAAGACAGGGTTTCCCGTACTGCAAGTTTTAAACTTCAGGTTTTTTTCATTCTGCATTTTTCTGGACTGACACAGAGACGTTTCAGAGCTGTCATTATGTGTTGGACAAGCCCATCCGAAAATAGCAGAGGGTTTGATCAAATGCACGTGCAGGGCACTCAAATCCATATCTTTGCTTGAGGCAAGCCGGGCTTGAGCTGCCTCCCATGTTGGTGTCTTACCTTAACCATAGGTCTTCTGACCGGCTGGGAGTGAGTGTCTCCTGTGGGTGTTATTTCCCTGTTAATGAGCCAGCTGTGCCCTGGGGGAGCGATGGGGACTCTGCCCCGGGCTGGGACCCTGCAGAGCCCAGCCCAGCGCTGCCAATGCCCGCCCTTGTCCCGGCCAGCAGCAGGAGCTGGGAAGGTGTGGGGGTGTGTGTGTGTGTCTGTGTGTGTGGCTTTTGTTTGGAGTAGAGATGTTGTCTTTGCAAGCGATGCATATGTTGCTGTAGAAAGTTCTGCTTCTAACAAACATTTTTCTGGCAAAAGTGCAGATTTGCAGACATTGGCATTTCTCCGCATTTCACAATTGGTCAAAATTGCAACAAACTGCTATGCTGTATGTAACTGTGTTTATGGACAGCCCCCTGTCCTGCTGAGGAATTTTCTAGCTTTTGTCCTCATCACTCCTGAAGTTTTCATTTCCTCTAACTACTAACTTGTTTCTTTGGAGTAGTAGACTCCTTACGAGTGGTGGGATCTGATAGCATTACATGAAAATTATTTTTCCTGGGTAAACTTTCCTTTGAAATGGTTTGCAAGGAAATTAGGGAGAATGGGTGGATACAGTGTGCTTGTGTTTCTACAGCTTTGTTAAAAATAGTCCTTGTAAGACAGTGCCAAAAGAACAAGAAAACACCACCCAATTGATAGGGAAAGAGATAATGAAATGAGATAAAATGTGGTTAAATGATAGCAAACAGCTGTAATGGAAGGAATGTGATAGAAGTAATAGATAAGCACTTGAGATGGGGTGTGGAAGTCAGATTTAGTAATGTTAGCTCTCTGGGGGAGGGGGGTCAG
Source organism: Aegithalos caudatus (assembly GCA_013389925.1). Lineage (NCBI taxonomy): Eukaryota > Metazoa > Chordata > Aves > Passeriformes > Aegithalidae > Aegithalos > Aegithalos caudatus. The sequence continues at coordinate 511,369 of WEIU01013733.1, forward strand.
GGATGGGGATCTTGCCCCTTGCTGCTGCTTTTCTGCTGCAAGAGGCAGGCGATGAAACCAGGCCAGCTACGTGGTAAGATTGTGTCCTTGGAGATAGACAAGTTAAAGCAATGAGGAGAAGGGGCAAATCAGACAGATGGCTGTGGCTATTTATAGTGTGGTTTAGGATATTTGTTACTTGATTCAGAAATGTTGATATTTACAGTTTGTTAGCTTTTAGATAACGGTCCTCTTGTTGGATTAAATTTCTAGTTAGAAGTTGTTCTGGTAGCTGGGTAATCTGAAAACGTTGTTCAGAGAAAAAGTAATGAGCAGTGAGTTGGTGAAATCAGTTATTAAGTTAATGGAGAACTCCTAAAGATACAGTTTGACCAATAAAATAGAAGAGAAATACAATCTGAGGAAGTTTTGCATAAGGTTTTCAAGCATGATGATGTGGGTCAAATTTCTGAGATTCTCAGTTAAAGTTGAATTGGCAGAAGTGCTGTAAAAGTCTTCTATAAGATGTTTTTTCTCATAAGGCAGATAGTACAAAAGAACCACCAGTGATTAATGTTACATACATTTCCACTGCAGAAAAGCAACAATTTCAACTTTTTTTGTTTTATATACATATCAGATAAATTAAGAAAGGCAGAAGAAAGCAAGCCATGGTCACTGCGGTGTGTTTATTTGGGGAAAAATGATGCTGAATGGGCCTTGGTGACTACCAGATAGAATCTCTTTCACAAACTTTTTTTTGCAAACTTTCTATTTGCCAGATTCATGTGAAACTAACTGTATTCTTCTCTACTTACATGCATGTTGGGCAGCTAATTCCAATATAATCATTGATATGCTGTCATGGCTTTTTTTATTTAAGCCAGGAGGATCAGTGAGAGTAAATGCTCAGTGATTTTCAGAAATTTGGAAATTTGTAGAAGTAGAATGTAAGTACAAACTGATGAGACAATGTTTTTGTAGGTATGTGCCTGGTTTTTATAGTTTTTTTTAAATAGGTTTTTTGTTTGATTGTTTGTTTGTTTGTTTTTTATAATTGATCTGACCATTTCCTAGCATCAAATATTTCAGTTCTTCTCATATCTGTCAAACCTGTAATTTAGTTTAAGTGTAATGAAAATGTGTTTCTTAAATAGCCTAAGTCCTTTAGGAAAATGGTGCTGTAAATATTGATGTCCTGTGAACAGAGTTTTACAATATTATACTGTCTCCCAATGATCTTTAAATCTTTCAAACACATTTCGTAGAAAGTTATACTTGCAAAAAGGAAAAGGCATTTTTCTGTTTTTTTGTGATTGAGCAAAAATGGAATAGATTACTGTGTTCCAGGTGGAAAACTTTGGTTTTCAGTGTCAGGTTAGCATATGGTGAAACATCCGAAGTGTCTTTATTAGTGTTAGTACACATTTTAAATTAAATTGGTATATCTGGCCTACCCAAAATGTAGCCCTTCTTTTTCTGTTGAGGGTTTGGCTCATGGCAGTTTTATTGCATCAGAGATAAGTAACTTGGCACTGTTTGAACAAGTTGCAAATGTAACTTAGCCTTTATTGACGTTTCAGTAGACACGGAAACTTTATTTACTAATTTTAGAATGGTCTGTGTAAAATTCCCCAAGGAAGATCACATGAATTGCCTGAGACTTCTGGTTCATCTTAATTTAATGCTAAAAGAAGTAAGCATCAAAACTGTACAAATATCAAGCCTTAACTAAAACTGTTATCAGTACACAGTTTTCTGAGAGAATAAGTATTGGTCAGTAACCTACTCATCTATGTGGCTTCACAAGGCTGGCAAGCCTTGTCAAGTCCTCATTTCTAGGTTTCTTAGTTAAAAAGTGGCAAAAACTGACTTGGAAGTAGATGAGGGATTCTTATGTTGTCGTTTTAAATGCTGAGAAATGCTTGGATACCTGAAAGAGTTCTTTGGAATACTTTGAGTGCTCAGAATCCAAGCTTTGCAGACAATAAACTAGAAATAAAAATACTCTGAAATGTGAAAACAAAGGTTCATTTTATCTGAGTGACCTGTTTTGTGTGGGCCTGTAGATGAGCTCATCTAGATGTTCTTTTCCTATTTGAAAGAAGTTTGCTATATGCTCGCTAGTGTTGAGTATTTTTGAAAATAACCCAGTGATAAAGAAGTTAAATTAAAGATTGCAGTGTGGAAAGACTTCATTTTTTTCTGGTCTTAGCCAGGAATATGTTCCCCTTTAGCGCAGTCACATAGGGCAGAATTGCAAAAGCATTGGAGCACAAATGGCACGCATGATATTTGTATCCTGGCTTGTAAACAGGAGGTGAGGACCAAATCCCTTATCTTTCTTTCACTTGATGCCCAGGTCAGTTCAGAGTGGTCATGCATGCTTGAGTACAAGGAGCAGCTGATCCTGGATGTAGGAGTGAGGAACAGGAGTGTGCCAATTGCCTCTGCAAATGCTTGTGTGGTCAAGTCTGGTTCACTCCTCTTTCTGTTACTGAAGCCAAATGTAAAAATCTCCTCCAGACTTTTTTCTCCCTTGTCTCGCCATCCCCCAAGTGATTCACTGGGCCTGTGAACTTCCATTGTCTGTTCAAATGTGGGCCATGAGTCTGTTTATCAGTCCGGGTGCTGACTGCTGTCGCTGCATTTCTGCCCTTCTTGTACAGCAAGTGGAAAGGAATTTGAGCATTTGCAATTTAGACTCCAGCTCATAATGTGTGATTATTTTGTGACATGCCATTGCAGTGTTGCTTATAGAATTACATCATAGAATTAAAAGCTGCACTACTTTTGTGCTTGCATCAATCTATGTGCCACATGCTCTTGGGTAAAAAAAAAAAAATTATGTTCACCCCTAAATATGTGTACCACAGAAATGACTGGAGGTTTAGAGAAAAATTTTGCTTATGAAGAATGATTAAATGAGGTGACTATACATTGCTTGGCAACTGTTTTGATGCTTACAATTGCTAGAAGAGTGAAAGGCAGCACTGAAGAGACAATAAAAGAAAGACTGGCTATCTGAACAGAGATCTATGTAGTGAACCGCTTCAAAGTGCAGCAAGACAAGTCTTCCTGTTTTTGAGATGCCTAAGTTAGTAATCAAGGTATTGCCAGGTATAAATTGTGAATAAATTCTGAATAAATTGTAAATAAATTTTCTCTTTGAAAACACTGTTTGAAAAACAGAGACAAAGAACATAAGTAAATGGCATTTGCAGCCGTAGTTTTTTACTGTAACTAAATCTTTGATTTCTTTTGGATGGCTTTCCTGGGTTCGTCTCTGATGCTAGTTTTAGGACATCTCTCATACTGTCCTTACATGCCATGTAAATAAACCTGAATATCATCAAGATTTTCTCATCTCTTTTGTTGGAGAAGTCCAACAAAAATAAGGTGCCAGCAGCAGGCTGTGCTGTGCTTTGGTCTCCTGAGGTGCTATCATCCAGTGTGAGCATGAGGGATAAATGGGAGGAAGTGCCTTGTATGTGAGGTGAAGTTAAATATGCCTTGGTGCCTGCCAGCCTGTGGCCTCACTTCAGTTTTGTGTTATCTTAAGTGGCTGCAGCAATTACAAAAGCTTCCTAGCCTCTGTTGGCACAGAGTGCTAGTAGGTGTGTGTAGTGATGTGAAGTATGGTGCCTCTTAAAATTGTTCCCTAGTTGTACTAGACCATTGATATTTCCCTTCCCCCCTCCCTCTCTTCTCACTCCCATGGCATGCCTACACTTATTTACAAATATACTTAAATATGTAGTGCTTCAGTGAGCCAGCTATAATCTAAAATGCTGAGTACCCTGGCAGCCTGCAGAATCCTCCTGGCAGATCTTGGTAGACTGGTTAGCACAACTGTTTCAGGTTGATTCATCTCTGTAATGTGTTTAGATATTTTAGCTATCTGCATTTTTTTTGCAACACTTTTCCTGCAGTTCTCCCCTGCCCCCCACTTTTGTTCTCTTTCTCTCAACCTCTGAAGACCTGGTTGTTGAATTATGGAAGCATTATGTAGAGAATTGTGTGTCTTAGTAGTTCTTTGTCAAATAATGTCTGTTGGACCTTTAAATGCCCATAAATTGGAAGTAAGATTTACTTTAAAATATTATGATAAATATTTTAGAGAAGGACTAGAAAGGCTTTTTACCATTTTTGAGTCTTATGAATTAAAAAAAAAAATTGCCGTAAAAGTTGAAATAGCTGTAAAATCAGGAACTGATTGAAGTTGATACTAAATGTGCACCAGTTGTTTAGCAGTCATACTATTATTATTTTTAAAAATGTCCTGTTAAAGAGGAATATTTTTTTATCTCTTGCTCTTAGGTAGTGTCAAGGCGTAAGCCTAAAAAGATGTCTAAATATAATATACTTTAAACATACTTCTTCTTGTGGTTGCTGATTCAAGGAATTATAATTTTCAGTGTAAATTTTTAAGCACATTTTTAAGTCCAGCAAAATCTGGACTTATTAAAATGTGATTTCATTGGTGAATTATGTTGTTATGGCTGCTAAGCCTGTATTAGGAAGCCAACAACATTTTAAGAAAGAATTGTTTTTAGCCCGCTGCTACCTAACACATTGTCTCACCTTTATGCCTACTTCACAGTAATTGACATTAGAGGCTTTTGGGGAATTCTGTGAAACAGTAGTGTTGTTGCCTCGGAAATTTATTTTAATATAAGAATGAATGTTATTTTTAAAACCTCCTAGTAGAGAAGTGGAATAGTTAAGGTAGCTACAGTGCTGTAACGTAGACTGGATGTGTATGACACTTCTAGGTTATGTTGCAGTTGGTCATACAAAAAAAATTCAGTGAGATAAAGTGGAAAAAAAACCTACCCGACCCAACAATTGCTGCTGAAATAGACTGTTCCAGGCATGTCTTTTTCCAGAGTTCTCTGGTTTTGTGGTGGCTATTTCTGTTTGGTTTGATTTTGGTTTTTTTGTTTGTTTTGTTTCTCCTTTCTCTCTTGATTTTAATTTTACAGTTGAGTTGGAATACAGTAACTTGTAGCACTTAGCCTGGAATAAACTCGAGGCGGGTCCTGCCTTGATTCTTGCTGCGGAGCCAGCGGGGCCGGGTGCTTTATGGAGACGAAGCGCCCCACCCATAGGGCAAGGAACAATATGAGGTTTTGTGTGATCCCCCAAGGCCATTCTGAGGTTTGCAGAGACTGGCTTACAACTCGATGCATTTTAACCTCATTACCTAGGAGGTCAGTTGTCGCAAAACCTGTTTGTTGGGAATATTTACGAATTCTTGAAATTTTTTGGCAAACTTTCCCCAGGAGTGGCCAAAACACAAGTGGAGAAAAGTGTTGCAGATTACTCAAAGTGGAAGGGAATCTCCTTTTCTCCTCTACGCCCTCAGGTGTAAGTCAAGATTCAAATTTGACTTGGGTTAAAGCTGCAGCCATGGGAAGTCACCTGTGGAGACTCAGTCTATTGGTAAAATTCCATCATTTATGCCTGAAACATAAGAAAACTGTACTTGTGCAGTTCAGTTATAGTTTTCATCGTGTTTCAACGCAGACCTCCTGCACATTAAATGTTTGCACAGACATTTAGACAGGTGGTGTCTATGTATTTTAATTGGAAATAGTGATGCTATGCTTGCCACTGTATTGTTCTAGACACTGTGAAAATACTGCTACATGTCATAATTTGTCATTTTAGATATTTAAACTCATTGTTTGTTCAGTTTACATTTATGTGGAAAGTTTTATGGTATGAACATTAAGGTTCCTTTGCGTATTTTCGGTTCATTGCCAAAAGAATGAGATTTTAAAGAACAAAAACCTGTTGGAGTATTATTGTTAGTATAAAATATCAGTTATTATTTTAATACTGTCCTTACATGCAGTTTAAATAAACCTAAATATCATCATTAAGATTTTCTCAAATAACATTTAAGCTTACATGTATAACTGATGTTTATTGTCCACCGAGGCTGTTGTAATTGTAATTACTCAGTACATGTATAGTTGAGGGATAAGGGTTGCTAACGTCTTGTGGAAAAGAGAGAGAATATTTCTCTGTGTTATAAAAATGGCCAAATATAAGTATTCTCATTTCCATAATTCTTCAAAAATAGTGAGTATTAAGCATAAGGATGCTACTCTGAAAAAAGAGCATGAACAAACTATGCTAGATACCATGCAGCCTCCAAGGAGAGAGCAAAATTATTCTCAGTTCCTTGAACTACCAGTAGGACTACCTATCTGAAAAGTATATCTTTATTAACCTTGAAGGATCCTAGGAATAAGCTTATGTAGGGCTGGAGAAATGGCTCTTGGGCTGGGGATTCATCTGTTGTTGCTGCGTGCATTTTAAATAAGAAACACGAGGATTTCTTGAAAATCCAGGAAAAAGGAAAGTTCTAAGACATCATTAAGAGCATGGATGTGTTACTGACAACAAAATATGAAGGAGGTGTCGTATGATATTTCCCAGTCATATCCATTTATGTCTCTCCCTTTTCAAAAAGGAAGCTGTTAAAACTGAGAAGTTGCACTTTTTAATTTAGTTTAGGCTGCTAGCAGTGGAAGATGACTTTAGCCTCAGCTGTTAGCACAGTAATGCTGCTTTGACCTTTGTAGTGTAGCAGTGTGTGAGCCGCGTTGTTTGCCAACCTTCCGGGTAAAAATGCTTCATTCCAACGTGTTCCCTCAGTTCATTCTTGGCTAGAAACTGCTTGTAGACAGCAGGTCACATAATAGATCACTTCAGCTTCTGTCCTGATGGCATTGGATGATCTTTATTCCAGCCAAATACATATTTACATCATGATTTCTGTTTTTAAAAGTGCATTTTGGTGTTCTCTCCCTTTTGCCTAGAAGGGCATGTGTTTAGTTCTGTTGGGCCTATGTAGAGATAGGGAGTGGGAATCTCTGTGTCTGTACAGTTACTGCAAACTAAGTTATATGTGCCTGAGATGTTCCTCTTGGGAGGGATGCTGACCTTGTTGAGATGAGATGCTTCTCACAGAGTTACATTCCTCAAAGTAGGAAATGCTGACTCCAGCATCAGCATTTCTTTCTCCTGTTGCTTTCTTTAAACCTGAGCATAAAATTAACATTAGAATTCAATTGTAGTTCTTGATGCCAGAGTGAGAGATCTTTCTTTTGATTCAGTTGGCTTTATTTTTTTTTAATTCAAGTGTATTTCCCCTGTTGAAGGTGAAAATAGTCTTAGTTGGAGAGTGTCCAGTGTTCTTCTCTTGTCATAAGCTGGCTGCTCTAGTTGGTGACTGGCAGTTAAGGATCCTTCAGGTGTCTGTCAAGTTATTTACTGGCTGTGTTTGAGCAATGAAAATATGTCAGCTGGTGTGATATGTTAGAGCAGCTGCTGTTGCTGGCCACAAACAAATGGGCTTTTGGAATAAGATTCATCTTGCCTATTCGCCAGAGTTCAACCGAGTTAGTTGTGTGCCTTCCCTTTAGAGTTGCTGGAGAGAAAATGACATTTACAGACTCCGTTTTTTCTCACCTTGGGATAAAAATCTGCAGTCAGATTCTTTGGAAGCAACTGTCTCCATTAACTAAAATATCTGGGACCGCTTGCAAGGTTGTGACAGGTGAGGATAGGATATTCCTGCTCGTTTTTAATCCCCAACTTTACTGGAGATTCATTTAAATGAAAGGCTTGTAGGTCTTCATACTCAACAGCTGATGGTGTAGACCAAATTGCCTTTTATCCTGTCTGTGCTTCTCAAGGGACAGATGAGATGCCTGGAGACATAGCTGTAAAGTGCAGAAAGCTTCTGGTCCTGGAAATGGCAGGTGAGGCTGAGGCATGAAGTGATGACTGCCTTGTAGGTATTTTTGCCCTGAAGTATATTTATGAGTTGAGCAAACACAAGAACTTGCCACTTGATTTGAGCATTAGGTGCAAAAGCAGGTAGTTCTTCCTTTATGATTAGAAATTAATATTTTGTGTTTGTCATAATTTTCTCTTTAAAGAACGTTTTTCACAGGAAACTAAATACTTGTGCTAGAAGTTAATAGAGGTTAGCTGTCTATTTTCTACTTGACTTTTATTTACTTATATACTATTTCTCTCCTTGCCTCCCTCACCAAAATTCCTTTGCCTGTTTTCCTTTTTCTTCTCTTAATTACAGTATTTCTGGAGAGCTTTCCTTAACCTATTTTAGTAAGTATCATAATTAACACTTAACCCTGTATTACAAACAGGGGTTTATTTTTAATTTCTTCTTATTTTAGCTGAACATGGTTTACATCAGGTTTTTTTGCTAGTGTCATGTATGTAATGTGTATCTATAGAATTTTACCCTAATTATACACTACTTCAATTGGTGAGCAGAAATACTTCATCATCTTCTCTTGCTTATTGTTGGTAAATACTTCTATCTGCTGAAGGCTTTTTGTAGGCTTATTTTATCCATTCCTTATCCTTTGCTGAATGTTTATCCGAGAGAAAACAAACCAAAATTGCTTTATTTTTTATCTTTTTCCTTTCCTTTTTTTTTTTTTTTTTTTTCTTTTTTTTTCTTTTTAAATTTGTAGTGAGCATGCCATTTAGGAGGCTTTATCTATGCAGTGGTTTTTGTGTTTAATGTTTATGAAGCATAGTAAGCCAATTCCTTTTGAACTCTACAAATGAATATTAAAATAACTTGGGAAGACACACACACTTAAGAGCTATGCTGAATAATTTTGAGGAAGCAGATTGTAAATTGAACCCTTCCTTTTGCAGGCCCAGATCGCCTTTCTTCAGGGTGAAAGGAAAGGACAGGAAAATCTGAAGAAGGATCTGGTGCGAAGAATCAAAATGCTGGAATACGCGCTCAAACAAGAAAGGTACGCTGCTTTTGCAAGGAGTGTGTGATGAAAAAATGCTGAAGACACAAACTTCTGTGTCTTTGTGTTTTACCTTTGTATTTGAACAAAACTCAGGAAATATTTTTTTCTGTCTCTGCTCAGTTCTCAGATTGACAAATTTTACTGTACTAAATAAAACCAGTAGTCTAAATGTCTTCATTATGATAAGAACAGTAGCTAAAACAGTATGGCTTTTAATCTTGCTAAGTTTTTAGTATTTTCACTAATTATTTTCATAGATTTCACTAAGTATTTTCATAGATTCTACAAGAATATCTTCTGGAGGTTAATTGTGTGATTGAAAAAATATTTATGTTTACCAGTTAATAAATGTCTATTTCTTTGGTCATGGACATTTTAGTACAAGTCCCCAGTTTACCATCTTATTCTTGTTATACTTTCCTGTTATTCTAACCTTTGAGGCAAGCAAGTTGTTTTTTAATCATGTTTTCAGAAATCTCTCTGTTCAATATTTTAGGCCAAGTTCAGTTTAATTCTTTTTATAGTGAAATGTCTTTTAAAATTCTTGAATAAAGAGTATATTTATGGTACTGCTGCAAAACAGTCATTGCTTACATTATTATTTTCCTATCAGATAATTCTTGCTTCTCTTTAATAAACTAAGCCTCTGAAATAGCTTGTTTAGTAGAAATAAGATTAAAAACATATGCATATGCAAATGAGGAATAGAATATCACTGGTAGATGATTTTAAAAGGACCCTGATAGTTACATTTCTGTATTGCATTTAGATTTGTTCATCTTATATGGGCTACTTTAGCACAAGACATGTCTTGTACCATCCAGTTCATCTCTTTCTGGTGAATCTGCTAGCATGGAGATGCAGCCAAGGTTCTGGCCAGCAGTAGCCCCAGGGCTCCAGTGTATTTTCTTCTGCTTTGGGGAGTTCTTGGAGGAATGCTTAAGGCAGATATTCTTTTTGCCCAGGCCTTGGTATGGTATTGATCTTACATCAAAGACCACAGAAAAATGCAAAATGTATGCATAATGGAGTTTGCAGTTTATGGCTGTAGAAAGGCTTATATTTGAAGCATGATTACAAAGCTTAGTGTCATTGGTTCAGCTAAAGATATACTCTAAGTTACATGTACTCTGTGAAGATTTCTTATATTTCAAAACTGGGGGAGCTATTCGTGATTATGTAAAAGTATTTCTGAGGCTTCATGTTCACAACCCACAGAAGTTAGCAATTTAAAATTATCAAAATATGTAAATACATTTTTATGTACTATCAGAGAAAGTTTGTAACATTAAATCAAAAAAATCAAGCTTCTGTATGGATGGTGAAAATGTCCCCCGGTTTTATTCTGTAAAATCCATCTAAATATGACATTTTAAACTTAATGCATCAGTCCCTGTCAGGATTAGGAAAGAACACTTGGTTGTTCTTGTTACAGTTTTTACATCTGTATCTTTTATGTTGCATGTTTCTCTGCAGTGTGTGGCCTTAGGGGTTACTCAGGTCAGTAGGCTACAGTCAGCTGATCTGATCCAGTGTGACAGTTCCAGTGCGGGTGTGCAGTGCTTCTGGAAGCAGATGTGATGCTTGTGACTGCGGTGTGTGCTGGAGATAGCTATTTATGAGTTTGTAGTTTTAAACAGCAGTTTTATTTACCAGTTTCTGAAGAAATAGTCCTGTATTTCTGCTGGAATTATCTCCCAGCAAGTGTTCTTGCTTGATACTTCAAAGAAAGGCAACATACTGAGCTTGGAAGCACTTCTCTCTTTCCCAGCATTTTCCTAAATCAGCTGTCAGCCAGGTCAGGCAGTAGCCAGGATGCTGGCATTTTCCATTGGGTTCTTGGAGCTAGAAAATGAGATCCTACAAGGTAGGAGGAAGACATTCCTGTCGAGTTTGGGAAAGGTTGGTGTGCTCTGAGAAGGCAGGGAATCATTCCTGTATACCTTCATTTCTGCCCTGGCTGTGCAGCATTTCAGATCTTTCTCAGCTGGACAATATAAGTCATGAGTAAGAGAACAGAATATGAAATTGTGCATCAGAGTACTCCATGTTCACAATGCCCTCAGGAAGTCATGAAAAAAACCCAAGCAACATTTGTTTTCTTGGGTACATGCTTCTATGAGCTGCTGTTCTTTATAGTGGCTGCTCCACATTTCTTTTATCAACCAAATATTTTCAAACTTTACTATAAATAAACAACTTTAGAGGCATTGTTGTTCTCCATGTTATGTCATTTTATCGTGGGTAAGGTAGAAAGTAAGTTTTACTACTGATTGCCATGTTTTTCTGGAAATTTTAATTTAATGCTTAGTCTTTATATCATTAATTGTGAGGTTACCTTTTTATTGTATTTATAGCAAGCCAGGTTATTTCTGCTGAAGTCTTAGTAGGTGAAATAGCAAGGAGCAAGTGTGTAGTGAAGTGCATTTTTCAGCAGCAGTTTTGATGTAGTTTTGCCAGCATCCAGTAGATTGCAGTGTGAGGCTGTTCAGAGTTGAGGGTTACTTTTTATGACTTTATCAATACTTGCTCCACCACCAGTAAACTGCATTGGTGCCTCTGGATTTTCAGGAGCTAGCTGAAGCCTAGTACTGTTCCTCTCAAGTACATGTCCTATTCCAGCTAGTCTAGCTCACTTCCTGTCTTAACATATTTCAACCAAAGAGCTGGACTCCTGAGCCATGTCTCTAGAAACAGTTGATTTAATTTTATGTTGTTTTCTGCACTGATGTGTCTGATCAGTGCAAGGCTGGCGCCTTCTCCCCTGGGTAGAATATCTCGCCGTGCTGTTCCTGGCAGCCGTTCTTGTTTATGTCTCTTGATTTGGCGGCAGCTCCCAGATCTTCTGCGGATGTTTTGGCAGGCTCCCTCAGCACAGCTGGATCAGATGCTTCAGGTCTGGCCACAGATATTTCCAAGAAATAGTGGCTTTTTTTTGACTGGAATCAAACTTGTTTCTGTGTGAAGTATTCAGAAGAGTTTCGCTGCGCTCAGGAAATTTGGATGAAGGCTTTTAGCATTTTCCTAAGCAATTCTTGAAGTTGTGGCTGCCATGTTGAATGTTTCCAAGCATTGAATAGGAGACACATAGTTTAATGAAAATACTGCTAATCAGAAGAAGAGAATTGTGTAATGAAGGGCAGAAGCCAGAGCAGTGGTAATATTCATACTTATCTGAGTAAGGGCATCTACCCAGGAATATTGTTTCACAGTTGCTGAAATAGCTTCCCTTCAAATAACTGGAAGGCAAGTCTTCAAATAGAAAATACCTTCTATGAAGTTGTATCCTTCAGGTAGCTATTTTCAAGTCGTTTTTCAGTCTCTGCATGCTGTTAAGAATTTGCATGTAATTTTCAGAAATGGAAGGTAAATCACTGAAATTGATCAAGTTTTAGATAATAAATCTTTGAGATGTTTCTTTTTCTCCCCTGCCACCAAACCACTATCCCTTTTTTTTGACCAAAAAAACCCCACTTTCATTTTACTTTATATTTTTTACCACAAAAAATATATTATCTCTTTTTTGTGATGGTAGGATCACACTACTGGGATGTGTGAGCTAGAGTTCAATGTGAGCTAGTTTAAAGGCCAGTTTAATGCTGTTAATAAGTGGACCATGTGATTTCTGAAAAAGTGAAAAAATTAAGCATTACAGGTGGGCAGGAGATATTCTGTCATGGTAAAAACAGATTAAATGTGCTAATGGAATAAGTAATATTTTGAATTTGTGTAGAAAAGAATTAAAGGTTATTTTGTGAAAAGCTTCATAGCCTTTGATTGCAATATGTGTAACTGAAGGGTCAAGACTCCCTTCTAGTCCTGGAGTCTGAGTCATGGTGTTGAGCCCTTTTCTCAGTGCACTTTATAAAGAGGCTTGTTTATCTTTCATACCTGTGACATTTTCAGCTGTACCATAAGAAAATGTCTAATGATAAATCTCCTGCTGCCTGAAGAAGTGTAGAAAATATTTCGTAGATGACCTATTAGCAGTTTATATTGATTTTATTGGAGTTTTTTTTGTCATATTTTTCTGAACTTTAGAAGCTAACCACAACTGAATATGAGTTCAGTGTGTCACATATTCTGGCATGATACTCATGTTTCTGTTTCATGTCTGTGTCCTGCTCAGAGACTTGAATTTATGCCAATTGAATTTAATTCAGGTTTGATTACAGCATTGTTTGTTTGTTGTTGGTTTGGGGTTTTTTTTGTTTGTTTGTTTTTTGTTTTTTTGTCATTTTGTGCAGTCAGAGCTCTGTAACTTTGTTTCCAACTTTGCCAGCAATATTGAAAATAAGGATTACTTTTGGGGAGTTTCATCTCTTCAGTTGCCTCTTTGTTAGAATGTTTTTCTTCTGCCTTTTCTGTAGTGCTAGGGTGCCTGCAATATATGAAGCTAAGTCCTCTGAAAGATGAAATCTTAGTCCAGCTTGGCCCTGAAATAAATTTAAAGGGCCAGTGGTGTACAAGACCATATCTAGATTATCCTCTTGAAGTAAAGAATAACAACAAAAGTGTTAAAAGCTGTTGCACTATGAGGTGGAACCAGTTACAAAATCCTGGTACTAACAGTTTAAAATAGATGTAGAATGAATGCTCTCATTTTGCTGGAATGATTTGGTAATGCTTTGGATGAGTGGGGAAAACTTCAGTAAGAAAAAAGACTATTGATTTAAGTTGATTTAAGTGGGAAGTGAGTTAAGAAGTGAGCAAACATGGATTTAGGAGATCGAAATAAATATACTGAAAAGTTTAATAAACTGCAATCTGAATCTTTAAAAGATGGATTTTTGAGAACATGAGATCTGAGGAACAGGGAAGGTACAAAGAATGATCTTTCAGTGAACCTAGCAAACGTTTTAGTTAGGCTGGAAATGATTAACAAAACTTGATAAGAAAATGAGTGAACACATAGACCGTAGTGGAACTTTGTATTAAACCTATGAACTAAAAGCAAATGTAGACTGCTGCAAAACTCACTTCTCCCTGAAATTATTTGAAGGAATGAGGTAGAGCACAACATATGTCAGTAATCCATAATGGAGCAGAGTATTAATATTTGTTCACTTCTGATAAGTCAGATCAAAATAGATTACACATTAAGGTTTCTTGAATTCATGACTGCATAAATTGCAGTGTTTAAAGTTGGTGAGGTAGGTTGGTGACAGAGTGGAGGATTTCTTAATTTTTGATTAATCATTGCTTTTCATTAGTGATGGTGGGAGAAAAGTAAACATAGCATCAATATTTAACAATAGTGAAATGCTGTTGTTTTACCAGGGTAACATGTAAGAAATGGATACTTGGAAAAGGAAAGATAAATATTTTGATTGAGCATTCAGCTTTGGTTTTGTTCTACTCTCAGTTACTCTTTTCTGTACTGACCCAAGTGTTTAACTTTCATATATTGCTTTTAATACGTTTCAAGCACATCCTTTCTCCTTTTCGTGTTGCTGATTGCTGCTCAGCTGAGTTAGAGCTTAGTGCTCTGGCTCTTGAGAGTTAGTTCCTTCATCTGTCAATGTTGCTATGCCTAAGAGGCACTTCTTCACTCTTCACTTACCCTTCTAGTCAGAATTAAATGTTTATTATAATTAAAACGCAGCTGGATTAGTAGGAAGCTAGTACTGTTGATATTGAAGTGTAGGAACTACCAAGCATTCTTCAGCACTGTTTTGTTAGAGGTAATGGGTTTTCTTGATGAAATAGGAAAAGGCAAAAGAAAACAGTAATATAATGAAGACCTTTAAGAAGCAATCAAGAGGTGTAGGTAATTTGAAAACATTTTCTGCAGCTGTTCTTGATACAGTCATGGGAGCTTAGTGAAAACTTGCCTCATACAATTACAAAGTGTCAAACCCATTAATTGTTTTAGAAACAAATTTTATGTGGAAGAGCTCCCTTGTGCCTAGTGGAGCTAATGAAACTCATTTTCACATTGGTGAATATGGGAGGTTTTGTTGGGTTGGGGTTCATTGTTGGGGTTTTTTGTTGGTTTTTTTGTTTTTTTTTCTAGCCTGTTTCTTGCTACCCTACACTTCACTTTGTACGTTTGTGTTTGAGCTGTGTGTACGTGTGCACTCTTTGATTGTCCCACTACTCCCAGGTTGCACATGCTGCATTTCCTGAGTTTTCAGCCTTTTGTTTAGGATAGGAATTAGTATACGTGCCACTCTTCTACCCAGTAGTAAATGTATAAAACTTGTAGTTTTGTACTTAAAAAGTTATAGTGAGCATCAGAGAAGGAGGGAATAAATTGCAAAACTAGTAAAGGCTCACTTTTCCCCACTTCCTCTGTTGCAATGTTATAAGACTACTGTAATGAATCTTGAATAACTTACATGTGCATGTGTACTACTGTTGGTGTTATTACGTGTATTTAAAAATTTATACATACTCAGTCTTTAGGATGAAGCTTTTAAAATTAATAAGCGTTTCCATTTTTCTGTAGCATCTCTTGTTGTCATTGTATGGCATGCTTTGTGGGGCTTATTGCATTAGACCTCGTGAAGGCTAAATATTATTGGAAGAAAGTCTCCATTTTTGCACTTGGTCAAAAGTGGTGGCAGACCTAGCAGCTTTGAGAGAGACTGGTGTGGGTGAGCTGTCATTGCTAAGTCTTGTTTTGAGTAGTTCTAACTGAGGCCCTGCTGTGGTTGGAGAGCACAGCATTCTGAAGAATAAAACCAAAGTTTGCTTAATGGAGTGACAGTATGAGATATGAAGTAGATGTCACTGACATGGGCAATAAAAATGTTTCATAGTGATGGCTAAAAAGGAAAGGCTGGGGGTTGGGAAGGGAAGCAGAAGAGTTGCTCCTGTCCACAGGGAAGGAACCTTTTCTGTAGCAAGAACATTTTGTAAAATCTTCAGTCAACTGCTCTGTGTGTTTCCTCAGTATTCACTATGCAATTACATGTAACCCTTGGAAAAAATATTTGAATAAAATTATGCATCTGAAGTCATGGTAGAATTATTTGGTTTGCTTTGTTCCTAGCCTAGAGGAAGAGAGGCTTTTCAAGTGAAAACAGGTGACATGTGTTTAGAGATATCCTTTAAATGTACTAAGAGTTGTTTTTTCTTTTCTTTCTTTTTCTTTGTTTGTTTCCTTTCAGGGCTAAATACCACAAATTAAAATATGGCACAGAACTGAATCAGGGAGATATGAAGCCACCGAACTATGATTCTGGTAAGAATTTATTGAGAATGAGTTTTTTACTGGAATAAAAGCTTAACTGTGTTATGTGCAAATGCTGAATTGTTGATAGTGTTGAAAAAATAAGTCTCTTGATGCAGTAGTGAGAATAGAGATAATTAATAAAGCCTATATTTTACTATTGTACAATTAAAAATACATGCTAGTGCTCTAAGAGTCTGTTAATAAATCAAGTTAGTTTAGTTTTTTTTAAAAATCCAAAGCAAATGAGCAGACTGCTCTTGGAGAGAGTAGTTTTTCTGTCCCTTAGTGATGTGTATGGATATTTTAGAACAGGATGATAGTAGATTCATAGCAATAGAATCCTTTTATCTCTGGATAATTCTTCTGAATGAAATATGTAATTCATAATTTTTGTTCAATTACTTCAGTGGTATTCCAGGAAAAAAATAATTGAAGTGCACATGAGACATAAGTGAGAGTTTTTGAATGGGAGATTTCTCTGCAGAATTCAAATGATCATTGGAGATGCATTTAGCTAATTTCAGTTTTTTGTCTTGGTCCCTGGAAAGCTGATTTGTTTTCATCTTTCACTTCACACAAATAGATTTAAGCACTGAACTGGGGAAAATAGAATTTAAATTACTTCCTTTTATCCCTCCATCTCCCTATCATTTCCTCAGGGGAAAAAATATATATAAGAGGTACAGAGATCTGGCTGTAGGTCAAGCCATTGAAAAAATAGGTATTTTTTTTGTCTCTCAATCTCCTGATGCTTCTACTCTAATGAAATTGGAACTACCTATATGTAAAGGCAGAGCACAGTATGTCTGCATATCTCATCTCTGTGACTTGGTTTGTGGAAGGGATGGTCTGGTTGACTGTCATGGTGATTTCTTCCCTCATTGGTTTTAGAGGGTCATTAAAAGACCCCCAAATAAACAAAAAATCCAACACCACACCAACTAGCAAAGCTTTACGCACCAGGCTTTTCTTGTATAAGGTTTTATTGACTTTTTGAGACATTTTATTTCATGCACTTATCAGCGTTATTTCCATAACTGAAGAGATACTGAATTTGGTGCTGCTAAGTGGAAGACCTCAATCTGTATCTGGACTTTTAGAAACCTTTGTCCTGATCATACCACAATCCTAGAGAACCATGGGGTTTTTTGGTAATATCTCAGGATGCAGCTAGAGCATGTTGCTCCCGTTTC
>WEIU01013734.1:9322-27586 GCA_013389925.1 Aegithalos caudatus
CTTTCTGGACGAATCCCTAATTTAGAGTTTTACTCCCAAATTTACCCTAAACTAGAACAATATGTCATTATGAATTCAGTAGGAAGACCCATGAAGAAAAGAATGGATAAAGAAAAGGATGCTAAAAACCTTAAACCTGAAGAAGAAAGAATCTCATTTTACCTTATGATGCCCAAACACATACATTTTCATGTTATAGCACTACACATTAACCTATCCAAAAACCTGAAAATGACAGTTGTACATTAATTTATACCCAGTTCAGGTGGTAAACATAAAACTGCTTCATAACTAACTCTGATGAACTCTTGAAAGCTTCTGCTGGTGCTGATTTTGTTCACCTGCCCACTGAGTCAACATGCTCTTGTAGGAAATAGCTTCTCTTTTGCAGTTTTTAGAGGTGGAATTCATTTGCTGAATTGTTGGCTGCTATGGATCCCACTTTTTCTGCACTGCTTGATGGTAGCAGTGTTTGGGGAAAATTTTTTTGGCTTTCCAGCTATAGACTGGAAAGCAGTCAAAACAGAAGGTCATTCTCTGAAGGTTCCTGTGCAGATTAACTAAGAAACTTGTCTTTTTAGTGGCAATTTCCAGTTTATTATGCAAATATGTGTCCACCACTAAATGCCTTACAGTTTGTCCAGTATTTTTTTGCCAATCCCAGTCAGGGCAGTGTGAGTGCTCACCTGAATTTTGCATCCACCCTCCCATGTACATGCCAAGCTAACTTGTCAGTAATCAGTCATATGGTACTTTGTGCATAATATATGTTTTTCTCTGTCCCACCTTATTAGGAATTAATGGGAACTTCTTTTCTTTGTATTAAAAATCTTGGAATTTCAATAAATATTCAGCTGGAGCAAATAGTGTAGTATATGTTAAGTACTCTGAAATTTTGGAAGAATTAGCCTTTCAGAAACACACTCACAGAATATAAATTAACTCTATGTTTAGGACTACAGTACCAAATTAAGACAGTACGATCATAACAGATGCAACAACCGTCATCTCTTGCAAACATACAGGTTGGTCAAGCAGAGAAAAGGCAATGGGAACTGTCTCTTCTTTGAAGAATAGAAAGGCATTTGGTCATTAGATCTCACTGCTTTTGTTTAGGTCACTAGTCCTGAGATAGAACATGTTTAGTCTCAAGTTGCAGACTCAATTGACAGTCTTGTCCCTTTCTTATCTGTTTCCCATAGGACCATAATGTTTCCTAAGAGTTTCCTAAATGTTAAAAGTCTCTACTCATTTCCCAAAGAACTTTTTGTTCAAGACAATATATGCTAACTCATGACAGCAAAAGAAAATATTTTCAGACCTTATTTGTAAAACAAAGCATCCTAGACCTACTTTCAGTTTTATTTTTAAGAAAGAGCAATTCCTGATTAGGGGAATTTGCCATGAAATAAATTCTTAGACTGCAGTGAAGAATGTCATTGAAAGCCAGCATTTTATCTTCAGGGGTCTTCTTGCATTGGACAAGATTTATCTGACGAGATTTATATGTGTAATGCTGGCTGGTACAGCATGACATCATCATTCTAGAAGTCCTTGCCTTAAGAGAAATCAGATAAAGGCCCAAAGCAAAGATATTTGCAGTTGAAGATGTCCTTTACTCTTCTGCTTGTTTCCAACGTACTGTTACAATTACATTTTCATTAGATCAGAGAATTTCAAAGAAGTGTTTCATACTTCATCTGTGTACAGAGAACAGCTATACAATGTTACTTGAAAGTTGGGCTACAATTCACAGGTATGATTTTTCTTTGCTTCTCAGTGTGCTGGTGCTGATTCTTTTCCTAGTCATTCTTCTGTTTATCTGGACATTGACCTTGATTATTTGAGGCAAATACAGACAAGCTTGATGGCAAAAGAATAAGCAGTTTTGAGCTTTTGTACCACTGATTTTTGATATATAATTTTGATTTTGCTGTCTTTGCCTGCTTTACATTCCACTCTTTTTTTTTTTTCATGAAAGAATAAAGAAACATCAGTAAGGATGGCATATGTGATAAGAGCAGAATGAGTGATGAGATCTTTGCTGTCCATTTGAGAGGGAGATTACTTCCTAGTGTGTCTCACTGTGTCTGAGTTGTATGATCTGCTCCAATACTGTGAGTGTGGCTTGAGAAGGAAGGGACTTATATTAGCATCTCAGAAACAGACAAGGAAATGATAGACATGATCAGTCAAAACATGAAGGTCATACAAGTCATTTTAAGGCTTCAAAATACCTTCATTCCAAGAAAATTCTTGTTTTCCAGAACCCACACTAGCATCCTTGCATCCTAAGGAGTGGTATTGGTGCATATGTTCAACTACAGTATCAAAATAAGCAGACACCTTCTAGACTACTAGACTGAAGATTTTGTCATCCACTTCTCAAGGAACTTCTGGTCTTGACTGAGTAAAAGCCAATGGGACATGCTATTTATGGCTTCTCCTGGTGGGCTCTTGTACCTGTAGAAAAAAGCTTGCAGTCAGAGTGGTATTCTCTCTGTGTGCACTTTGCAGAACACTTTCTACTCATCGATCACCTGCAGTGTTGCTTTGGCTTTGAATTAAGACTTGGCTTGCTACAGCTGCAGACAGAGGATGACAATGATCTATGGAAAATTAAAACTCACTTAGAGTAAACTGAGGACACTTGTGAAGATGTGCAGAACACAGAGGGTGTTAAAATAAACAAAACCCCAAATTCACCTGAATGGAACAAGAAAAGATATTCTTTTGAAAGTACTGGCATGCTCTCAATCTGCAGCTCATAAACCAGACTCATGCTGAGGTTTAGGAAAGCAAAGTCAGAGAGTGAATGTCAAGCTTACTCAACTCTAGTGTGTGGATGCATTTTTTAAAATGTAAGATGAGGTTGTTAATTTCTGGTAAGTTGTGTTGCTTTACCCATTTATGTGAAATGACAGTAGAACTGACTAAAGTCATTTTTATAGGAATAGAGTTCATATAAAAATGAGCAATATTCTGAGACCTGCTTGCTATTTACAGCAGGAACTGGGAACATGGTTTGGTATGTCTACCCTTCTTGTTCCATTCAAATTACCATTCATATAGTTTTAGCCCAATTCATCTACAGCTCTGGGGAAATCTTTAAGACCCAGACATAAGTCACATGCCAGGTTTTTAAATAAGGATCACTTTTCGTGTCCTGCTTCAATTTTCAGTCTTTATAGGATCTCAGCAGGCCTCATGCATTAATAGAAGAAAATTCGGCAAAAAGTATTTTGAAGAAATTAATAGAAGAAAATTCAGCAAAGAGCAAAAAGTACTTTTGTCTATATTATCTCACAGCAAAATTTAGGTTATTTCAAATGAGTATTCTAAAGATTTAGCATATATGTAATTTTTTTTTTTCTAGCCATCAAACAGTTTTCATTAATTTACGTAGGTACCAATACCGTGTGGGGGATGATTGAGAGCAGCCCCACTGAGAAGCATTTGAGGGTGCTGGTGGGTGAGAGGCTGGACATGACCCAGCCATGGGCACTCCCAGCACAGAAAGCCAAAGGTGTCCTGGGCTGCATCCAAAGCATCGTGGGCAGCAGGGGAGGGAGGGGATTCTGCCCCTCTGCTCTGCTCTGCTCTGCTGAGACCCCACCTGGAACCCTGCATCCAGCCCTGGGGTCACAGCACAGGATGGACATGGAACTACTGGAGTGAGTCCAGAGGAGGGGCACAGAGATGATTAGAGAGATGAAGTACCTCTCCTATAGGGAAAGACTGATATAATTGGGATTATTCAGCCTGGAAAAGAGAAGACCTAATTGCAGCCTTTTGGTAGGGAAAGGGCTGCTACAGCAGAGGGCGGAGGGAAACCTACTGGAAAGAGAGGGTGCCCACAAGAAAGATGTAAAAATACTAAAAAGGGGCTTACAGTGACAGGACAAGGAGGAAGGCACTTGTCCTTCTAATCCAAGACAGTACTTAAAGTGGAAGAGCATAAGTTTAAATTAGATATGGGGAAGAAATTCTTTGCTGTGAGGGTGGTGAAGCACTGGAACAGATTGCCCAGAGATGCTGTGGATGCCCCATCCTGGCAGTGTTCAAGGAGCAACCTGGTCTAGTGGAAGGTGTCCCTGCCCATGAGAGGTTGGAACTCCAATCTAAGCCATTCAATGATTCTGTGATATATCCATTTTCTACATAATTGTAGTTTCTGTCTTTTTATAAATCTAGAAGTAAAATTCATGTGTTCCTAGGTGTTTCAGGAACAGAATACATGCACATCAGTGGCAAATCTTTCAGCTGTAAAAAATAATTACTTGATTATTTTAATCCCTATTCTGCAAGACATTTCTGCATATTGGCATGTCTGGTCTTTAGGTGCATAAATTATCTTCTTTCATTCAGCTAGATTATCCATGTATTAGAAAACAGATTTCAATCTTGCTCAAACTTTGTTTTTCTAAAAAGGAGCCTCAAAATATAGAAGATTGCAACGCAGACAGTTAAGTGCATTCCAGATAAGTTATGGGTTAGAGAAGAGGTACAAGAATCTAGAGCCATAAATCCTAGATTTCTAGGCCTAGTCTGTGCTCTTCTTCAAGCCATATTATTTTCAATATTTATGCAGCTTGCTTCTTTTTAAAAATCCTTTTCTTCTTAGATACTGCTAAGCATGGCATCTGTGCATTTCTTAATTTTGTAATACGTGATCATAAAAAGATTTCCTTCCCCTCATATCTGAGGACATGAAGGTCCCCAGAAGCTGATTGTTTCTGTATCTCTGCATGTGCTTAGAGGAGCAGTATGCTATGTGGATACTTTGCTCTCCTCTGGGAGAGTGTCCCAGGTAGATGGGACACTACCTGGGAGTAGTTCTCCAGCTGCTCAACCTGTTTCTTCTGACTGTGACACTGTCCTGCATGTTGCTGAAGCCTTCCTCTGTCACAGGTCATGTCTCTGATAATATGAAGATCAAACCCCTCCTTTTATTTTGACCTGAAGCCAGAGAAAAGAGCAAAGCCCTGAGCTGCTCTGTTCTTAGCCATCTGTGTTGCATGAACAGACAGTCTGTTGTGTATAAAACCAGCTGTGATGTTTTAAGGGGCATCTGTTCTTTCCTGAGGCATAAATGTTGACAGTATTTAGACTTGGCAGTCAAAGGTGCCAGGTCAGTCTAGCTCAGTCTGGGTCTGACAGGATGGGTTTGGCTTCTTGTAAGCATCAGAGAACAGCCCTTTGTAAAAGGAAACAAGAAAACCTGTACAACTGTCAGCCTTTCAAAGAAATGGGAGAGCATCTGAAAGGAGGACTCCACTATGGTTAGAAAGAGGAAGGATTCAGTTAGTTTAGTATCAGCTTTGTTGTGTGACTTTGGCAAATCATTTCTTTCTTGATATTTGGTTGATAAACTGAGCTCAGTTTTAGACCACTGCTTCATTGGAAGAGGCAAACTGCATGGTGCTTGTATAATAGAGGCTTAGAAGGAAGATGGTGAATGGTGAATTATCCAAAGTGCTTCCTTATGCACTCTGCCTTAGACTTACTCAAGATGAGCCATCTGCTCTTTCAAGTCTGTTGGATTTTCAAAGATCTGGATGGCAGACTTAGCTGCACAGGATGCAGCATTGATGGGAGGAGGCTGTCATCTTATGAACATGGCTAACACTTTCATAATCTACTACTGTAACTGCATGTATTAAATATATACTTTTGTCTTTTGGACTACTGGTTTGGTGTGGGTTTTTGGTTTTTTTTCTCTTCTTTTAATTTGTTTTAAAAGGACTCTTATTTCTAGCAGCTACTGTTGGTTAGAATGTATTGAGTGGTTTAATTGCTTTTAAATGAAAGGCAGCTGCTAAAAAATGTAAATAGCTGCTAGTTAATGATGTGATGGCTTGTCCAAAGGATTAAATGAGGATTTTCCTCTCTCTCTCAACAGTTTGTACTACACAGCCAGTGTCCACACTACATGACTGTTTAAGTCTCACATGCATACTCAATAAGAGCAGCTGAGTAGTATCTTAGGATTTTTTCACAGCTGGCCTCAGTAGAACTACTAACCTGGTAAATCAACAGCCCCAGTCTTGTCTGGTTTAATTTCCATTGTGTAGATATATCTTCTGGTTGTGTACACAGCAGAGCATAGAAAGAACCATAAATTAATTCTCTAGAATATCCCAGGTCTTTTGTTTCTCCTTAATTCTCTGGAGAATTTAGTCCTTTCTCTCTGCTTGCAGCTTTGGACATCTAACCCCAACCTGATCCTTCACTGTGACAACAAAACTGAATCTACCTGAGGTGAGCCATGACACAAAACAATATTACTGGCTATTTCCAATTATTCACAGTGTTTGTAATATAGTAATTCTTGCAGATCTAGATAAGTGTTCTGTTGTATTTGGCATTGTAGAGACTAGTAATAAAAACTGATTTCTATCTCATAGATCCTGCAAGACCCAATGGACAGGCAAGAATAGGTACTTCCCATTACAATGTCATAGACAGATTTGGTAGTTTCCCATAAAAAAACAGGGGAAACAAGTGTCAAAGTTCGGGACTGATACCTTTTACTGTGTGGGATCACCCAAATCCTAGTCAGATACTGAATACCACAGAGCACACCTCCCTTTCCCTGAGCTTCTGGTAGACAAAGGCTCTAAGAAGTAAAACAGCTGAGGTAGTATTCATCTCTATTAATCCTGTGCTGTGACCTGACATGATTGTGGGGCTCTTGGATGCATAAACATTAAAATTCATTACATCCAGAAAGCAGAAAGGTGAAAAAAATTGAGGTTAAAAAAATAAGGTTGCTTGATTTGTATGTGTATTAATTACAGCCACCTTAGAAACAGATTTTGCAAGATAAATTGGAAATATGTAGGTCATTCAGTATGTGTTCTTCCCTCGTATGGAGAAGGTTTTCAGCTTTATTTTTCCTGCAGTTAGGAGGTAGGGCAAAGACTGACAGGGTGGGAGTGGAAGTGACAGGTGAAGAAAGAGAAAGAGAATTAAAGTGACTATAGTAACAAAGCCTTTGAATTAATAACAGATGAGAAAACCTTGAGCTAATTCAAGGCAAAATTATATCAGGATGTTCGTGTATTATAAGGCAAAAGCTATAACACTATGCAATTCAATATGAACATTAATCTGTAGGCTGCACTGCTCATTTGTTTTGGAAAACAGGATGATAATGAAAGATGCACAGAAGGTATCCCAGGTCAAGCCTGCTGCTTAAGAAGTTTGTCTTCTGTAATACTGCAAGCTTCATCTATGACAAAGTGAACTCACTTTTCATGGGTCCAGTCCACAATATTGACAATACTTCTAAGAGAACTAAGTCCAAATTTTCCCTTGGATATCAAAAGCTAACAAGTATTAATACTAGCTAAAAAATGAGCCAGAAAGAATCAGAGCAACATAACTTTCTATACCTATCTTAACAATGTAAGATCAACCTAATCAGATATAATAAAACCATTGAAATTTTACTAAATCAGACTTACAGAGGGCCAAACCCCAAGACCTGAGTATATTTCTAATTTTTATTTCCTAGCACTGTGCTATTTCAGCTTTCATCAAACTGGTAGCAGCACTAGCAGCAGCACTGTGCTGCATCCTGGTCCCTTCCAAACACATTAGTTCATTGAAGGCCTGGCACATTAGCCCTTCTACTTGTACCTTGTATTGTCCTTCACACCTGGGTGAACAGGGCATAAAAGGCTTCTGTTCCAGTTTCAGACCATATCAAACCTACTTGTCACCTCTTCATGCATTTGAGACTTGCTAGCAAAAGTAGAAGGCAAAGCAGAATAAAAATTTCTTAGCAGAATCTTTGGTAGCAATTTTGTTTCAATTCAACAAAGTCAGAAACATTTAATGTCCCATTAACATCCCAATGCTACTGGGAGAAAGATATGAAATGTTTAGGGTGATGGAATAACCTTTAATTTAATTTTTTTACTTACAGAGGATGGAAACAAAGACAGGGAGACTGTGAGGAACTGCCATCCAGGCAGCCAAAGATCAGGTTAGGAGATCTAAAGTCCTGGTAGAACCAAATCTGGCAAAGTATCTCAGAAGGCTAGAAGGTAACCTTCTATAGGTATGTTGGTGATAAAAGGAAAAATGTGGGCCTTCTCTGGAAGGAAACAGGAGACCTGGCCACCTGGGATGTGGAAAAGGCTGAAATATTTAACAACCTTTTTGCCTTGGTCTGCACTGTCAAGTGCTCCAGCCAGACCACCCAAGTCACAGAATTCAAAGGCAGGGACTGTGAGAATGAAGAACCACCTGCTGCAGGAAGAAAGTCAGTCTTGAGACCATGTCAGGAAAGGTGTACAAGTCCAGGGGACCTGAAGAGTTGCATCTGTGAGTACTAAGGGAATGGATGGATTAAGATATTGCTTGAGATGTTATGGCAACCTGATGGAGGTTCCACTGACTGAAAAAGAGGAAACATGACCCTCATTTATAAAAAGGGGAAAGAAGGAACATGCAGAAACTACAGGGTGACCAGCCTCACCTCTGTGCCTGATAAGATTATGGAGCAGATCCTGCTGGAACTATGTTGAGGCACATGAAAAACAGAGGTGATTTGTGACAGCTAACATGGATTCACTTAAGGGCAAATTGTGGCTGACAAATTTGATGGCCTTCTATGATGGTCTCACAGAAGTGGTGGATGACTGACATTCTAGCTGAAATTGTGCAAAGTATTTGACACTGTGCTACATTACACCCCTACTCTTTAAACTGAAGAGACAGAGATTTGATGGATGGCCCACTCAATGGATAAGGAATTGGCTCAATAGTCACACTCCAAGATCTGTGATCAACAGCTCAATGAACAAGTGGAGGCCAGTGATAAGTGGTGTCCCTTAGGAGTCAATATTGGGGATGATACTCTAAAATACCTTTGTTGCTGACATGGACATGGGATTGAGGGCACCCTCAGCAAGNATTCACTTAAGGGCAAATTGTGGCTGACAAATTTGATGGCCTTCTATGATGGTCTCACAGAAGTGGTGGATGACTGACATTCTAGCTGAAATTGTGCAAAGTATTTGACACTGTGCTACATTACACCCCTACTCTTTAAACTGAAGAGACAGAGATTTGATGGATGGCCCACTCAATGGATAAGGAATTGGCTCAATAGTCACACTCCAAGATCTGTGATCAACAGCTCAATGAACAAGTGGAGGCCAGTGATAAGTGGTGTCCCTTAGGAGTCAATATTGGGGATGATACTCTAAAATACCTTTGTTGCTGACATGGACATGGGATTGAGGGCACCCTCAGCAAGGTAACTAGCGACAGCAAGCTGTGTAGGGCAGTCAAAGTGAAAGGAAGAAATGCTATCCTCAGGGACCTGGACCAGTTTGAGAGTTGGGCCTATTTAAATCTCATAATGTTCAGCTAGGCCAAGTGCAAGGTCCTACACCTGGGTCAGGGCAATGCCAAGCCCAAATACAGACTGGCTGAGAATGGATTAAGAGTAGCCCTGGAGGGAAGACTTATGAGTATTGTTGTACAAGAAGGTCAACATGAGCTGGCAGTGGTGCTTGCAGCCCAGAGAACCAATGGAATCAGGTGCCCAGAGAAGCTCTGGATGCCTCGTCCCTGGAAGTGTTCAGGGCCAGGTTGGATGGGGCTCTGAGCAACCTCGTCTAATGCAAGGTGTCCCTACTTATGGCAGGGGGGTTGAAGTGGGTGATCTTAAGGCCCCTTTCAATGCAAACCATTTCATGAGTCTATGGTTCTAGGACTCTAAATATTGTTTGATGTGTTGTGTTATGTTATGCCATGCCATGCTGCAACATGTAATGTTAGACATCAAAGATAAAACAGAGCTCTTTAACCTAGTAAGATACATGTAATTCCAGAAGGGAATTTGTTCAGACTTTTTTACAGAAAATAATTTTATACTTTTTTCTATTTTAGAAGAAAAAAAAAATCTAAAATATCACAAGTGGCTGTATGTGGCACCGCATTTCTGCCTTTTTAGTGCTTTTAATGGTGTAGAATCTTGTATGCTGAGTCTTAGGCTTAGGCTATCACAAATGCTACTGGATCAGTGCCAGCAAAAAACCCCAAACATTTTGACTTCTGTGTTGTATGACTCTTTCCCCTTCTCAGGGCATATACCAATTCTGGTATTTTCTTTCCTCTCTGTTTCCTATATACTGACTAATTCTTTCTCGTGCTGGCATAAATATCTTACATAGATGAGAGATCTGTACTGGGTAATAGGTAAGGAAAAAGAAGGTATGAAAATCACATATTTCAAGAGATCATCAACATAGGCTAAATTATAAACATGTAAAAGAAGGCTTGGTTTATCTTTCTTCATTTTCTAAATTATCTCAGGTTTCTGAGAGCATAAATCTTGATTGAGCACATCTAAGCTAAATCCATCTTTGCATGTAAAGCAGAAGAAATCTAATAGCAAGTAAAATCTAAATAACTGTACCAAGATAGTATCTTGTGGCTGAAGTATGTTGGAGGTTGGATATTGTTTCCTTTGTTTTAGTTGAATTTTTTCCATTAAGTGGCTAGGTAACTAATTGCTGGGTACTTATCCAAAACAATAGAGTGGGCAAGCAGGAGTTTTGGGGCTGATATTTTCTGATAGTGGGCCATTAACACTCACCAATGACATGAGACATTACATCATCCCATTGGGAGATGATCTGCCCAGCTGGGAGGGACCCAAGCATTCCTGCCTAGATAAAAGGAGAGGTGAGCATGCCAGTTCATCCTTTTTCCACTGGATTCCCAGAGAAAGACTGGACCCATCTCGCCATCACTGGAGTTTCTACAGGACCATCTCTACTCCACAGAACTGTGTCTGTTACTCCAGGAGGATTCATCTGGATTCTTCTAACACCCTGACCAACAGGGTGCCAGGTCACATCCCTGACTCTGTCAGGGTTTTCTGGGTTATTTTGTTTGTTTTACTTGCATGTTTATTTTATTTTCTGTACTACTATATTTGTATCTTTAATATTCCCATTAAAGGACTGTTATTCCTATTCCCAAAACTTTGCCTGAGAGCCCCAAATTGCAAAATTATAATAATTTGAGGGAGGGGTTTATATTCTCTATTCAAAGGGAACTTCCAGCTTTTTGCTGGCAGATACCTGTCCTTTCAAAACCAGGACAAGTATTAATAGCTTTGCCAGTACTCCTTGCTCTCTAAGACACAGGGTAGGTCTTATAGTGCAAATGGAGTGCTAAAGCTAGAAGTCTTCTGAGAATTCTTAGTTACTACTGTTACTAGTACTTGCCCTAGCAGCATAGGGGCCACATGTGGGTCCAAGTACACTGTGGTTAGACTCATGCAAATAGAGAAGGTGATCTTTACTGCTATAAGACCTTTCTAGGTGTCTGTCAAAACTGAGATTACTGTCCCTTTTATAACTTGCACCAATCCTTTGTACTTATCATTGCCATACATATTTACACCAGTTGAAAGTTTTCTTCCTGCATTTGTAGATACAGTAAGACATTGTAACCTCCAAAAATGGCTGAAGATTGTTCTTTTCCTAAGTTGCAGCTTCTCGCTTTGCAGCTCCAGCTGTTATCTGGAAGCTTGCTGGGCAGCTCCTTCGCTGGAAGCTGAAGCTTTCCCATGTGCTTATGGTCTTCACACACAATAAGAGAGAAATTTTAATTCCCAAAGGCAGAAATGTTAAAATTTTTCCTCTTGTCACCCTGCAGGTAAATCAGCATTGTACTAATACAGATTTCCAGCTGTTGCTCTGTGGGTTGTTGCTGTGATCTCAGACAAGAGACATTGCTTGGTTATTGAAAATTAAAACTGGGTGTCTGAAGGTTTGCAGGTGGGCTGTTGAGCCTGTGGCATGTAATTCTGAGACTCTTGAAAAGATACCTTTTCATTTCCATTTTCATGGAATACTTGGATACTCTTAGGAGGTCAAGTCATCCATATACGACAAGTCCTGAAATGATACTATTTTCTCCCAATGATATTGGCATGTTACAGGTACAGTGCAATTGTACTTGTGGTCTGAACTTTAGATTGCCTTCAATCTCAGATTTAGTGGATGTTCACTCAGCTATGTCCTTAGCTTAACTCCCAGCAGCTGCCTAGCTCTTCTGCAGGTTTTGCTTGATGGTACTTGGCATTAACCCTGTCCACATCCCTCTTTCCCTCACCCTTGGCAGGTCATGCTTGAAACTTCCTACTGTGATTTGTAGCCAAGCAAAGAAAGTCTCCCATGCAATACTCCAGCTCTTCAGTGAGCTCTCTTGTGCTCATCTAGAACCAAGGCCCATAGTGGGGCTGGTGCAGAGTGAGCTCTGCTCAAGAGCCCAACACACAAAGTTGTATGGTTAGAGTTAGGTGTGGGAGGAAGATACACACACTTCATGTGGCTCAGACAGAGAAAAGGAAATCTGTAGAGTAGTGCCAAAGAGATGATTTGAAATGCTGATTCCCCTTATTTCTTGGTTCTGTTTTGAAACAAACCATCCTTTCTGGCTACAGGAAGAATACCAGCTCTGAGTTATACCTAGGAGCTTTAGCATTTTCTTAATTGTGCAGGAAAATACAAAAGCAGATTGTGGCTTTCTGTCGTGGGTACTACAAGTTTCTTAATACTCCTAAACGCCCCCCCCCCAAATATTTTAAGAATGCCACAAGCCTTGAATTAACAATCATGAAGAAAATGCCTCCCTGCAGAAAGTTTTCAATACTTTTTCATCTATTTTCAGAGAAAGTATTTTTTGCAGATGTCAAATTTGCAGTAATGACAATCTCATGTAATTACATAAGTAGGTAGACTACCATGCTGGAGGATCATGTGCTTTTTAAAAAACTTTTCTAGTTTATCAAGTTATTTCACAAAAACTGTTTAGAGAGAGAGATTTGCGATGACAGAAATGATTGCCAAATGGGAAGAGAATTGTACTAGGTCAGCCTGCAAGCTCCATTCACCTTATTGCTTCATGGGCAGTGGGGGGAGTGATTCCTGAAGCAGGAATGGGGTGCAGCTTGCATAAAGACAAAATCAGTGAAGAGGAGTGTGATTTATGTAATGAAATAATTCACATTTTATTGTAATATATGGTATAAAGTCATTCATGCTTAAGAAATATAAGGTACCCAGGAATTGTGCAACCTCTGCCAGTAACGTGGGAGGGAACTCATTTGCAAAAGAACGAAGGGTGGCACCGAAGGGAGGTGGGTCTCCCCTAGAAGATGAGCCTGACAAGGACCCAGTGCTTAACACCTGATATGAATCTAATCTACCTCATCAAAGCCGTGCATCCCAATATCGAGTTCCCGTAAATCCAGTCAAATGCCCTTCCCCTCTCAGAAAACTGTTCAACAGACCAGCAGCGAGGACATGAATATGCAAGAAACACTAGAGACTCAAAAGACTGAGGCTGCTCACTGTCCAGCCAGGGAAAACTGTATAAAAACAGACCCTGGGAAGGCAGAATTTGTGAACCGTGGGGGACTCGGTGCAATAGAGACCGAATCCGTGGTTCACCCAGTGCCGATCACGGGCTCGACGCTGATCTTGCTTGTGGCTTTCTCGGACTTTGATATCGCAATTTTTCAATGAATCCCTTATTGATAAAATTGGCTGATTTCATTTATTACAGGAGTAAAGTAGGATTTAGTAAAGAACAATTGGCACTGCTCTATTTTACTCAACCAGTAACATCTGAAGCTATAAATTCTCTGCTTCTTTGGATACCACATGCTAGGAAAACAAGATGAAAAAGAATTGCTGGTAAGTCTTGATAAAAAGCTGGCAACAGGTGGAGTAAAATAAGCATCTTTTGAGGCCTGAAACATTGTTATTTTTTCAGATAATAAATTGTGTGGAAGCCTTGCCGGACCCGAAAGTTGGTCAAGGGCACAATAATCTCACAAGCCAAATGCAGACCAGAGGAAAAGAGGTATGTCAAGGTTGCCTGGATGCAGTTTTTACTTATCAGGCCCACACAGCTACATCTGCAGGAAAAAAGTTCCTTCTGTGTAAATGCTCCTTTACCATATCAGGCTCCTTCTTGGTGCAATTTAGAGGTGTGCTAAATCTATACAAGCCTTAACACTTACTTGTAAGTCAGAGTTCATATACATAGAAGGCTGAATTCTGTTGCTCTGTGTTCCCTCCTACACTTCTAAAACTAGTAAACTACTTCTGTCTGACCTGAACCTTCAAAGTAGACTCTGTTCATTCTGTGAAAATTCCTGCATCAGGAATGAGGTGGCAGAGAAAACTGATCTATTTGTTTTCCCCTTTGTTGATGAAAAGGAACATTTCTTTTTCTTATTTGTGTTTGAGCATGTGTGTTTATGCTTTTGTAAAAGTAACTACTTTCTACAATTTAGATGTCTATTTGCCACATAATAGCAAGAGGATTAAGAAAAAGAAAAGTTAAAATGGTGTCATGGAGTCTTCTCTACCTCTCCTGGCCAATTCCTTTTTCTAATATAATGAAAATGCATACAGAGGTCCACACACAGAAGAATTAACAGGAGCTTAACCTCCTACTTTGAAGCCTAACTTCTGTTGGTTATAGTTTTTAATTTGAAATACGTGCAACTTTTAATATGTGCAACTTTTAATTTGAAATATGCTGGCTCGTTGAAGTATGGTCTTTTGAGAGGTTTTGTTAAGCCCTTGTTGTCACAAATGTTTCATGAGTGTCAGCTCCAAGCACCAGCTATCCTAAAAATGTGAGGTTTTTCTGTTCGTTTGTATTCCTTATAATCAGTAGTGTCTACTTTTTATGACAACTGAGGAAAGAGGAGAGTGCCTAAAGTATATTAGCTATAGCTCTGTCATGACTTCATTAGGTTTAGCATCAACTTGGCTTTTGCCTTTTTGTTCTTTATATAAACAGATACATTTCTTGCATTTCTCACCAGATTAGTTTCACATATATCTTGAGGCCCTATAACTGTTATATATTTTTTAGTTTTGCAGAGACAGAGTTTATTAGAGATAGCACAGGTTTTTCATTTACAGCAACATTTTAATACTTTTCTCTAAATATTTTCTCTAAGCATTTTTATTTTCTTTCAGAATTGTTTTCCTCAAAAAGACCCCCAACATTCCACATCCCAAATCTAATCACAGTGGAACTGGAATATTTCAGATGAAACCATAACTATAATGCTTCTAACCATTATAACATTATGCATGTTGCTGAAATCTAAAGTGAGTTAGAAGTAAAGCTAATAAAGAAGACTGCTTCCTTTTTTTACAGAGCTGAAGGTTTTCTGAACCTGGATTCTGCTTGAAAGAGACTACTTTGGGAAGTTTGAACAGAAACAACTTCATGCAATGGAATTACTTTCTTTCTAGATTTCATATTTATAAACAAATGTGTATTTTTTTTATGTGTAGACTAAAGCATCCCAAGAAGAGGAACTGGAAACCTGGAATGGATATAATCCATCAGACCCAATGGAAAGAAAACTCAGTTTGGTTTAGCCAAATCATACAGAATTAAATTGCATACCTTGACTGTATGTAATAGCTGAAACATTACTAATCCTGGGTCTCATCTCGTGTCCAGCAGATGGAGTGCATGTTAAACTAATGAATGAGAAAAAGCGACACCAGGGGCAGTAGCACAACAGTAAATGTAGTCCTTTTTTCATTTGCTATGTGGAGAACGTGTAAATAGGTATTATTGTGTTGGACTGGCTTTCAGTTGTACCTCACTGGCATGAAGTGGCAGAGATGAACTCCCCACTTTGCTGTCCTATTGTTCTGCCAGTAAATCTCAGCACTTGCTTATCAGCATTGTTTTGTCAGCATTGCTGGGCGCTATGTCAGAGTTACATCAGAGAACAAGCTACCTAACAGCCTCCTTAAAGATCAATGCTATATGCATCATCTTGTGTCATGCTACTATTTAGCCCATGTGCCTTACCTGCCCTGGCATGGGGTACTGCACCTAGTTTGAGAGGCTGGTCTGAATTCCTTTTATCTGTGAGAATCTTTACTTGGTTTGATTTAGGAATTAATCAAGCTTTGCCATGATTAAGTTAGACACTCAACAAAGAATACATTTTAACTTGGAATCGTGTGAGTGATCCTGTTGAAATGAGAGTTTAACATGTACTTAAATACCTGCCTATACTGGGGTTGCAATTAAAGATCTAGAACAATATCAAGCAATGACTTCTGAATTCGTGACTGATACTAGAATTGCATCAGATTGCAAATTGATCTAGACTAATGAGATTATGCACTGCCATATCCCTAGGAAAGCTCTCATTTTAAACCTGAATGTGATCCTTCCACTTCTTCCTTCCAATCTACAGAAAAATAAGAGCTGTTCAGTGTCGTGCTCCTTTGATCTCACTGAAGTGTCACAAGTAGACTGCCTGTGTGCCTTCTAGCACGCTACAAGACTTTTTGATAGAACTGTTCATATTTGTCATGACTTCTCCACCTTTAACTCGTGCCATAGAAGGAAAAATTATTAAGGATTATTTGTTCAAACAGAAGGAATTAGTCAAAAGGAGTTTGAGATATGTTGTGAGTATGTTGGATTTGCCACATTATCTAAATGAATGCCTCATATAAATAAAACTTAATATTCAAAGTTCACCCTATTCTGGAGTAGCAGAAACATATAATTTAAAAAAATTCTGACATGTCAGTGAGCAATGAATTACCATGCAGTACATTACTGTATAGATAAAAGAAGCAACTCCTGGCTGGTATATAATGTGTGGAACATGGAAGATGATACATAGAATGAGACAAGGAATAGCTCCTTAGGGGATAGGATACTTCAAGCCTAATCCTAAGGTGATGTAAGAGGCATATATCTCCACTGAAAGAACTGGAACTCAACTGATTTACAGCAAGTTTGGGTGCTAGCTCTTCCTCATTATTGAAGAGAGATTATGTTCTCTCTATCTCTCCACCTTCATAAATTTACTTCATTGGTTGTGTTAAGATTTCTTCACTGCTAGCCCTCTGCTCCTAAGAATCATCGTTCCAATTACACTGGCACTGTACCATTCTGCTCCCTAGGCTTCTGTGCTGAAACTTGACAGGCCTTTAACTGGAAATGCATTTGGACAGTGTTTTCCAGGCGGTGGTCCTCAACAACCTGTCAGGGGACTACAGAAAAGCACTTCCTGTTCAGAAAATTTAAATTTACCGTAGAGAGATCTGTACATTCAATGGAAAAATAGTGAGATTGCAAATTGATAAGGGTTTAATGTCAGAGTCCTAGTGACTGATGTTTGCAACTTGAATAAAATGACATAAATGCATGGCAGGAGGGTCGGAAACAGGCATAATTCAACACAGGAGAGGTCCAGCTTGATGTAATGAGAAATTGTACCACCATGAGCACAGTCAGCCAGTAGAGTAAGCTGCTCAGAGAAGCTGTCATCCCCATCATTGAGAATTTCAGAACATAACTGGACAACACACTGAGCGCCCTGGTCTGAACTCCAGGGAGACCTAGTATGAGAAGGCGTTTGGACCAGAGATCTCCTGTGGTCCCTTCTAATCTAAATTATCCCATGATCCCATGACCCTCATTGGGATTCCTTTAATGCTGTTTTTAACATTTTGATGATATTTCTGTGTTCAAAAACACAGTTAATTAAACAGATATAAAGATAAATATATATACATATTTTATTAATTTCTGTTAAGAAGAGCACACAGGCCTTTCAGCTCCTTGATGTGTTGGCTGCTCTGACCTCAACAGTAGATCCTGCTGAACCATTTCTTATTTTAATTTTATTAATGTTATGTTGCCTAACTGCTAGAGGCATTGGAGCTGAATCTGAGTTATACTGTTGGTGCCTGTTGCCTCTCATAGTGCCCAGTTTGCATATTTGACCAAAAAACCCCACCAGATACTATTTAATGCTGTTATATATGGAGTATGCGATTTGTATTTTTCCTGTATCATTTCTGTATACTGTGTATATAAGTGTAATATAAGTTTGGGATAAATCTAAACCTAACACACTCTGAGACTCTCAGCCACAGAGGGTTGCCTCATGTGGGAGTCACTTCCAGGAATAATAGGCTGATTTGATTACCATCGAGGCAGGACAAAAGCCAGGAAAACAACTATCTTCTCAAGCCCCCCATTGCTGTAGAAAAACCTGTTTGTGATCAAGCTCCCTGATATGTGAAGTGAATAGAGGATTCCTGGAAGCCCTCTTTCGAATGGGACTCTGGCTCCGGGAATTCATCTACATTTCTACAGCAAAGCTGATAAGAACACCTGTACCAGTCCCGAGATGTCATCATGGGATCGGCAACC
>WEIU01013734.1:34935-49025 GCA_013389925.1 Aegithalos caudatus
TAAAAGTAACCTATTACCTTCTAACCACTGGTAAGACGAAATGGGATGTTCTCAGAAGAAACCTTCTGTGAAGACATCTTTTGTTGGTGCAAGGTGACAGAGAAGTGATGTGGGCAATTTTCTTCAGGAGTCACATTTGCATATCTTGTGAATTACTTCACAAGATACTTGGCTGAGATCTACCAACTTGTAAGATGCAAGCTAA
Source organism: Aegithalos caudatus (assembly GCA_013389925.1). Classification (NCBI taxonomy): domain Eukaryota; kingdom Metazoa; phylum Chordata; class Aves; order Passeriformes; family Aegithalidae; genus Aegithalos; species Aegithalos caudatus. Next base: position 35,141 of record WEIU01013734.1, read on the forward strand.
ACTGTACATGAGTACTAGAGGTGCCAATAACCTCCAACCTTCTCTTTTGCTTTGAAAGACCCCAGATTTCCCTGTTGGTTTGTATATCCAACTGCTTCAGGACTGCAGTTTATTATGTATTTATGGCTTGTAGTATTAGCAATAATCAGAATATGGCCACAGACAATCCCAAACAGATGGTAGCTCTATTTAACCACTATAAGCAGGAACCATCATAGGTACACAGTTCTGACCACACAAATCCCAACTCTCATGCACAAATGGGGAAAATCCACCTTGTATTTTAAACAAAGTTTTCACAACACACACGTCCTGCAAGTCAACACCGAGCCCTTGACACTGGTTCTTGAAATCATTCAAGGCAAGTGGATGCTTATGTTCAAAGAGAGGCTGATTCAGACCTGCTGCTTATTGATCAGTAGGCAGGCAAGAAACAAATATCACTGCTGGCCATTTCATTTGTGAGATGAAAATTTTGCAAAAGCTGAAACAGTTACAGACAATGCTATCATTCTCAAAATACAGTTTGCTTGGTAAAACCAGCAACTGCTTGAAATATCCACCCTTTCCTAGGCACTGAAAGATTGGCCAGTAGCCAACAGGGAAGTAGCACTGTCTGCTTCTATTGTGGCTCATGCTCTGACTCGTACTGTTTCCAGCAAAATAATGAACCAACAAAAGAGATGTCTTCTTTCTGGTGTTGTCCTACCTTATGGAATCACAAGCCCCTTCATTATAATAAATATATTGTTCAAAATCTAAGCTCTCTCAACTTAAGCTCTTCCTGGGAATAGTAGACACCTTGTTTTTTGTGTTTTCCTGGAAAATTAAGAATTGACAACATTATCAAAGCTGAGGAAAAGAAATGGAGTCCATGACCAATTAGAAATTATTTTAATTTTTAAATTAGTCTTAAAAAACCCTGCAGTGATAGCTTAATAATTTGATTTTTTCCCCCTTTCTTAGCTTTACCACTCTTGGTTCATGATATATAGAACAATATATTACTATTATTTAATTACTAGAGTAAAACTCTAGTGCCCAGGACCTGAAGCTGAGAAAATTAACAGAAGCAGTCTGATTTCCAGGTCTATGTACATTTCCAAAGAAGGTTAGTGACAGCTACAGGTAATCATCAGCTCTGGAAACCTATCCTACATATAGAATCTTAAAAAATACTTTATATTTTCAATATATTTATGTCTTGACACTTAAATGCACAAATCAGATATGTTTTTGTAACCTTCAGTGTCTTTAAATACAGTGTTTGTGCTATTAGCTCCTCTCTGCCAATAAAGCAATGTCCAATTTCCAACTCAGAAACATGAACAATTGGTTAAAAATGTTTGCTGGTTAGAATGTCTTACACTTAAAAAAATAATAATAGTTTTTAAAAAATCCAAACTCAATCATTCAAAGACATTTAAAAGGTTTGAAAATTTGGTCAGTCATCTCATAACTGATGGACAAGAAAGAGGTCGAAAGCATGGCAGCTGAGCTTGCTCACCCTTTGCTTCTGCAGTTTGTAAATTCAACATGACGGGTACTAGCCACATCCTGGATTAAACCAGGAATACAGGAGATTAATTTTTTCTTCCAGTATTTGCACAGCCCAAGGACAAGTGAATGTCCCTGCCATTGTAGATAGTATTTCCCTCGCCAAAAGACAGATTGTTGAAAATTTGAAACTGAATTACTGATCTGATAAGAATTAGTTTCTTTTAAGTGTTTTGGCCTTTGTTAGAAGTTTCATTTTAAGGAAATGGATTCAACAACAGACATGATTAAGGTAGCATTCATATCGAAGTCTAGTGATAACTTCCTCCCAGTTTAGCTGAGAAGATGACAGCTGTCTTATGTTGGGACGAGGCTGGGGGAGAGGAAGCATCCACAGCAAAGAGCTTTGAATACAGATCAATAGCTTCCAACAACCCACAGGACAATACTCTCTCAGTTCCTTTCATGTGTTACTCAAAACATAAGTCACAAGATAGCACTGTGTTGTGAGTTGTTTTGAAAACCAGACCGACCAGACAATGCCCAGCTTTAAAACATTATCAGCAAAATGGGTGATACCTGTATTTGTAAAGGTGTGTCTAGCACCAGGAACAGTTTTACATGGGATTACAGCAGTCTAAGCCCTTCTCTATTTTGTTGAACAAAGGTGCCATGAGAAGCTAAAAAATTCACTGAATCACAGTACAGGGTAAATAAAAAAGCTTATGAAAAATGAGAGAATAACCAAACCTTCAGGAACCAAGAGCCATGACCTGAGAAGTAAGAACAATGAAGACACTAGAAATTAAACTACAAAGCCCAAGAAGGGAACTTTGTGTTAGCCTTAGTCACTAAATAGCGTAATACCCACCATATGATTGCCTCTTACTTGTCTAAGCTTCTTCCTTACAGAGCACATCTGTAAAATAAGTGTGTGGTGTACCTTTCAGCAGGGACAAGAGAATGAAAGGTCAGTGACTATGGTTTCAGGTTGTTATGTATATGGGAAATGCCAATGTTTCGCTGTTTGGAGCATATGAAACAAAAGATGTGCCAGCTTTGTCGATTTACCACCCAGCACTTTTCTTTGCACAGAGATGAAATAAATATTTTGACTCTGTGTGTGGATCAATTTCTAGTGCATTGTGTGAAACAACCCCATATTTGAGAAAACAGTATGAAGATTTGGCAATGCAGTGTGTGCACATGTCACATAATGGTCATGCTGCATCACTCCTAAGTACTGACAGCAAATCGTTTAAATTTTATTAGATGAATTAATGGAAATTCATCATGGACTGTTAAACTCAGAGGCAAGGATACAGGTTATTATTAAACCTCAAACCGCTGAATGACACTGTTATGCATGAAATGTATAATTTGTGTTTTATTGTACTATATTTGTAAATACCATATATAAAACCATAGTTCCTAGTTAATAAAACCAAGCAGGAAAACAGTTCTCTCCCAAAAAGCAAAAACCCAGCTGCAAGATTACCACAGAGGGGTGTCGCCCAGGAAAGGAGAGCTCAGATCAGAGACAAAGACCAGGAAAGCTCCACCACACCCAGGACGACACTGCTATAGAAAATCAGATGCAGAGCTGCACCTCGATACCGGGCTGCCTTGAATGTGAATAGATTGCGTCCAGTAAATCCATTCACACATCCACCTCTCCTCTGCGAGTAAATCTGCATTTCTACATCAGGGCTGATCAGGACATCCTGGCTACCTGAAAATGTCAAAAATGTCCTCAGGACCAGCGGGACATGCGTATCACCAACACTAATGATCTGCTCACACACACACACATGAATATTTCCCCGAAAACCATCTCTCCTTTCTTCACCACTCAGGAACTCTATTCAGTAGCCAGCAACCGATGATGAATATCAAGGAAACTCGGACTCTTAACAAATAACTAAGAGTTTCTTAGCCTTAAGGATGGAAAACTGTATAAAAGCTGGCTGCAAAAATGGCAAATGGTGAACTTGGGAGGATCAGTGCAGGCGAGGCTGATCCCGGGTTCACCCAGGTCCGATTCCCAGGCTTGGAACTGTATCGGTAGTGGCACATCCAAATTTTTGATTGTATCAAATATTAATAAATTCTTTATTAATTTTTATTCGGCTGATTTCATTCATATTGTATTAGCAAAAAAAAATTCTATGAATGCCCTGGTTTTTATTTTTTTTCTAAACCCAAGTTTTTGCTAGTCTAAGACAAGATACTGAATTAATGCACATTGTCTGATATATCTCATATTTATAGCTGTACCTAAAATTTAGTATATGATGGAGTTGCATTTTTGTTGATATCTCACATCTTTTGTAGTGGTAGAGTTTTCATTATGGTTTCTGTAGATAACTTTTTTGAATGTGTTGTACTCTTCTGACACATTTCTTGTTCTTCTGATCTTCCCAGAAAACTTGCTCATAGGGAAGATGTAGTCCAGTTTCTCTTTGTATCAAAGTATTATAATATCTAGTAAATTTTGCTATTTATCTAGTAGATTTTGCTTTGAAAGAGACAGTAGTTCAGGTTTCTCCTTTAGCATTTGTCTCTGTGATGTTACACTTGTACTGTGTTGGGGATATTTGTGGCCAGGCAACACTCTGCACTGGAGCTGTCACCTAGTACTGGCAAAAATAATTATGGTTATCAAGTAGAAAATGGAAAAGAGATCCAAATCTGGGTTGAGTTTGAGGAAATGCTTTGGCTAGAAAAACAACAGCAAATGTTGCAACTTGTACTTTGCATTTCAACATGAGTTTGCTAACTTAAAACATGTCTTTTGGTTTGGATTGAACCAGTGTGATTATTTCCTCAGCTTTTGGTGTTATCATTAAATAAAAAGTTCACTACTTATTTTCCCTGACTTGGTAGAGAGATGTCTAGTTTCTGTCTCTACCAGTACTTTCAGTATGACCTTGAATATTTCCTTCCATGGTCAAACCTCTTTTTATGAAATGAAGGTAATGTTTACAGTCTCTTTTATAAAATACTTTGAGATATGCAGATGAAGAACACTGTAGGAGATCTAGATTACATGCAGTCATCAAAGGATTCTTGTGAGTGGCAGTCAGTTTTCACTTATACTTTTTTCCTGAAGATATTTACAGCTCTTTTGATAGAGAAAGCTTTAGAGACCCGTGAACCAAATAGAATAGAAAATCACAGAAAGCAAAAAACACTGCTAAAGTGCGTATCATTAAGATACAGTCCTGCTGGGTATATCTCTGCTTGTATTGTTAATCACTACTTCATTAATCATCCTTTAGAAAAGTGAAAATAAATCACGGAGAGATTGCAATTTTTTTTTCTTTCATTGATGCTTTGATGGAAATTGATCCAACGTAGACTGAAAAATGTGTTCTCCATTTCCCACGGAACAACCCTGCCCCTCAGAGCAGGCGTGTCTCTCTAGACTGACTCTTTCATTCAGACCTACTTCACACACCTTACTGCAGGCCAACACATGAAGTTGAGTCCTGGAAGGCAGCCATAAATAAACCTTCCTCACACTCTGCAAATAAGTTACCAGAAAGCTGATAAAGACTTTTTATTACAGGTCAGGTCGTTAGTTCAAACCAGACCTGACATCCTCCTTCATCTTCATGTAAATATGCTTTTTTAAACATTTTCTATAACTCCACTCCAGGGCCAGCTTATTCTCCTTGATGTTAGAGGTGAAGTCCATAAATCCCCACAGAAAACTCCTTCTCTCTTGTAGGAGCCATATGTTGGTAGGAATTATTACTGCAGTGTGTGCTGTCAGTAGCATAGACCTAGGCAGATTTCAAATTCAGCCATCAAGCCAGTGAGGATCTTCTGGTTTTAGAGTATTACCTCAAAACCTTCTTTTATCTTTATTTATTCCCGCTAATCTTATGGAGACCCTGACATCTCTGAGTTCTAGGTCACTGGAATCTAAGGGCTTATCCCAGGGAAGTACCACTGTATGCCTGCCCTCATTTTACCTTTAACCTTGGTCCTGCTACTGCCCTCCAGTCACTGAGATGGAGCTCTGATCTTACTTATGTATATATCCCTATGTGCTTCTGCTAATACACAGACTTGGCGGTCTTCAAAGTTCTGATCTGAACTGACTGGCAAACTAAGAACCACATTTTATTTACTTGTCACTGGAATAAACCATATTCTGATCAGACCAATACACTAGGTCATTCCACACTAAAGCTAAAGCTAGCAGAACCAGGAGACTACAGACGTCAAAACTTTGATAGTAGCAGCTGCAGTTTCATCTTGGTATGTTCCACCTCAATAAGTGGAAAAATACAGTATCAAAAGAAAACTACTATTAAGAAATGTGCTTTGAGTCTTACTGTTTCCACTTTCCTTCAGCAAACAAGCCCCAGAGTAAAATGAGAGACCAAATACCCTTTTTTCCCTGCAAAGGATTGGGGTAAGACCTGATAATTGTTTTATCCAGGGTACAGTTTAAGCTCTGAGACTTCCATTTCCCCTTCAAGCGGGCGCTACAGCAGAACACATAGCTCTGTGTTCCACTGACTTTATTACAAAAGCATTTGAGGTTACTGGTAAACTTCAGGAGAAGGTTGATGAAGAGTCAAGTCATTTGATAACATGAAAAGTTATTTGCCGTGCCTCCTTGCTAGCCGCATCCAGCTCCTGGCCTTCAGTTTGAGATGTGGAGTTATGTTCACAGTTACTGAGGATTCTAGACCAGAGGGGTTGTATCCACACTGCACTGGTGCAGTGCCCACGGGGCACAAAGCAGATGCTGCTTTCTACAGCAACCAATGTTTTTCCAGCCTGGCAGCATAGTATTTCTTACATGCCACTGAAATGGTATGTTGCATGCCTTAGGTGGCCTAAATGCACGTACAGCTGTTTTGAACATGCAAAACCTTCTCAGATATGACTAAAAGAGTACATAGGGTACACCTGATTATGTATTATCCAGACTGGCTTTTGAACAGAATGAGCTACCTTCAAAATTACATTTATGTCTTGTATTAGGGAGAATTAGTTTTCTTTCTCAAGGAAAAAAAATACCAGAAATAAACAACCAACAAAAAGCCCAACCAATCAAAGGAAAAACCTGCATAAGACCAAAAGAAAACAAAACGAAACAGCAAATGATTACATAAGTTAACACTTATTTAATAGAGACATCAAGGAATCAGGAAAAGGGACTGAGCAATTCAGCCTAGATCAGTAACAGCAGAGAGTTATCCCAGGTATCTTTCCAGAAAGAGGAAATAAGGGAAGAGTTAGATGAATAGACTTTTATGGGATTTGATTTGTAAATACAAAAATCTTGCAGTCATTCACATGAATAGAAGCTGAAAGCAGGGGATACCCAGCCTCCTGGCTATGAGACACATAACAGCTTTCACGTGTTTGAGAAATAGAAGGAGCACAGGTCCATCCACAGAGGATCAAGGAGGCAGGGTTTTCCAGGGCTGTTCACAGGGAGATGATAATACTGATCAGGCCATTATAGATGGAGTTAGGATGGGTTAGCCTATGGACCTCAAGGCAATTCAAAACTCACTGAAACACATCTTGGCTCATTTCATGCATTGTGTGTGGGTCTGGACACTGAGGAGTCTCCACTTGTGCAATGTATTACCATCTATTGTGCAAGCACTGCACTTGGAATGCCCAGTGTGTTCAAGGACTTAGGTAGGCCATCCCTTGCTTAAAGACTTTGGGGGTAGAGGGGACCCAGGTTCTTTCCCTCTATTCAAGTAATCATACTAAAATCAACTCACCTCTTATAATTGCATGTATAGAAAATATTAAAATTACAGGCTTTACCTGTAATGACACTCTCAAGACAGACTTATCCTTGTGAATAATTTGAGACAGGGTAAAAACTTGGATTTGATTGTAAAAGAGTAAGAAGACCCGATGATAGTATGTCTTCAGAGGGAAGATTATTATTTTATTTTTTTTAATTCAGTAATTCACCATTATCTCCTGGACAGCTTGCAGAATAATTTATCTTTGACAAGTATCTATAAAGTGAATATTCATCTGATCTTACTATTCTCAGTCAAATTAATAAATAGGGTAATTTAAAATAATTGCTTTTTTCTGTTATTATATAATTGTCATTTAATAGCGCTGGTCAAATAATAGAATGGTAAGCTCTACGGTGAAGAAAGAGAATCAAAACAAAAAACTTCTCTCCCAATATATTAGCTTCTGTATTAACTGTATTTTGTTATTAAAAATCTCCAGGTTTTTGTGGATAAGTTCTTTATTCTCTCCACATAATATTATTTTTACAAAACTGTGAGTTTACTGTTTTTTATGATTTTATTCAATACTAATTTTCAGTTTAGATTATAAAAGCAGTTCGGATATGCAGTATTTATAAAACTGAAGAAATTGATTAGCTGATAGGCAGTATTAAATGCAAAAGATAAGGCAGTGTTTGCATTGATCTATGTCAAACAGAAGACAGGTGCTGAAATTCTGGCATATGTTCAGACTAAATATTTGCTTTTTAGAGACAGACAAAAATCTCCTTAGATTGTAAATAAGGAATAAAAGTCATTATAGGAACAATAATGACTAGCAGGTAGAAGACAAGGCTTAAAAAGGAAAAAAAAATCCTAACTAAGCTTTATCTCTTTGTAAGATGTTTTTCTCATATTGTGCCATTTTATGGATCAAAAAAAAAAACCACCTCCAGTTTAGAACTTCACATAATATACCAAGCACAATAATTAATGCAGGAATATTAACAACAAATCTCCTTTATGGAATATGCTGAATTTTGTGATGGTTTGTGATATTTCTTATTTTCTCTTTTTCCTAAGGAAGCTGTAAAAATCTCATCAACCTATACTGTTGCTTCAGAAATTCTTCAGAGCAGTATGACAAAGTGCTTATGTGCTGGGTGTTAATACAGTTAAAATCTGGGGTTGAGTATGGCCTGAAGTTGTGTCAGGGGAGGCTTAGGTTGGATATCAGGAAAAGTTTCTTCACCCAGAGGTGGTTGGGCACTGGAACAGGCTCTGCAGGAAAGCGGTCACAGCACCAGCCTGACAGAGTTCAAGCAGCATTTGGGCAATACTGTCATGTACATGGTGTGATTCTTGGGGTATCCCGTGCAGGAGCAGGAGCTGGACTCCAGGACCCTTGTAGGTCCCCTCCAACACAGGAGATTCTATGATCCTGTATGCCAATCCCTCAACAGCTTTGAGCAGCAAAATAACTGTAGAATTTCCCGGAGTTTATGGTGTCAGTAGGGATTTCTAGTAATTTTGCTGTCATAGTTTGTCGTCATTATGCTGAAGCTTTCTTTTCTGGGTTTCACTGACAGTTAACACTGTGAAATAGTTGCTCTGGGCAAAGCAAGATATAACTTTACCCACAGTGATGCCAAATAGAGCAGTAGCAGGCTGGCCTGGCCTATGAGAGGAGGCCTTGGCAAGGGGGTACACAGGATGCAGTGGAGGGGCACAGGCATGGAATGATAAGAGCTGAAGCATAGGCTGGTTCTGAAGATCCCAGCCCATTAGGGATCAATTAAAGAAACAGAGACCTGGAGGTGGGAAAAGCTCTTTGCATGACTAGAAAAGTGAAAAAAATAACATTTATTTAATGCATGTAAAACAAGTAAAGCATGCCAAACTCTGATTTAATAGGGAGCTATTGATCAGTGAGCAAAGAATAAGGTGTGAAAGTATCATATAAAACATGTATGTGGTGAAAAAAGAAAAAAAAAAAAAGGAAGGAGATCAGGAAAGAGAAACTAAAATCAACATGGCAAAGGAATTTGAATGATGATGATTCACTCCCTCTGCTCTCCTCCAGCTAAGTGGAAACCATCTACATTAGGACCCAGAGGAGCAAGAGAGAACAAGTATAACACCAGGGAAAAGGATAGAAAGTAAGAAATGTATGTTCAACCTTTTAAACTGTATTTTTATGGAGAATTTTCTCCTTATTGCATTCTTATTTTTCTTTATCATGGCAGTAATTAGACATGGATTGATAATTATTTTTAAATCAGCCTATTAATATTTCATTTATACTATTGATAAATCCTTATCTTTATGTATAAGGCATATTTACTTTTTCCATGAAAGATTTTGAGTGTAGCATGTGTTAGGCATGGCTCCTTAACAGAATTTCACACATTGTGCCTGGAGTTACCTGTTGGTAACCTCAACTACGTGGCAAGGAAAACCTATGTTGAGACTCCCTGTGCACTCCTGGAACTCCAGAATAAACTCCTTAGTTACAGGAAGAAAACCTTTAATCTCTTGGTGGCTGACAAATGCAACATTGAATTGCTTGCTGTGACAACAAAGGAGGCAATTTTACATATGCTCAATATTATTGCGATAACCTCTAACATGACTCTTCCTGATTTCCAGTATAGCTTTTTTTCCTATAAAGCATTATGAAGGCTGGAACACATAATGTACAAATCATAGAATCACTAGATTGGAAGAAACTTTTAGGATCATCAAGTCCCACCCATGCCCTAACACCACCTCAACAAAACCATGGCATCGAGTGCTATGCCCAATCTTTTTTTAAACACATCCAGGGATGGTAACTCCACCATCTCCCTGGGCAGGCCATTCCAGTACTTTATCACTCTTTCTGAAAAACTTTCTCCTAATATCCAACCTGTATTTCCCTTGGTGCAGCTTAAGACTCTGTCCTCTCATTCTGTCAGTTGCTGCCTGGAGAAAGAGACCAACCCCCATCTGACTACACCACCTTTCAGGGAGTTGTAGTGAGTGATGAGGTACCCATATACTTCTCTTTGGTACTGGCTCTATCTCTCAGAGCTTCCACAGTTCTCCATTTAGCCTCCAGTAAATTCTGAATTCTGTTTTCCAGGTACTATATCTTTGCATGCATTTTTGAAGCATTGCGCAGGGATTTAGTACTTTGATTTTCATTAATCAGTTTTGGGGCTAAAATACTGAATGAGAAATAGCCCCAAAAATGAAAATAGGTCTTCATCCTAAACATTCTGTTTATTCATTTTTCATAAAATGTTAACCACAACTAGAAAAAGACTGAGTACAAGTATTTCTTTTATTATCTAGTATCTAATAATACAGAGAGGCTTTTAATTCTTGTCTATCTTAATGGCACCTGTTTCTGGGAACATCTAGAGGAAGTTAGTATCTCTCTAGTATTTTCTGACTGACACTGATTGAAAACAATAATAAAACTATTCCTACAGAACTTGTAAAGAAATGCTGATATGATTATATATGTCCTCTGTATATAGGCCCATTAAAGACGGCCTGTATAGAGAAGCCCATTAAATAAAACCCTCATGGTTCTAGCTGCTGTATGGAATAAGATAGGGCCAGTTCTCCTGTTAGAGGAGATGTGTTGGATAGCAAACACATGTGAGGACAGATAAGGCACTGAAGTGATATCCATGGAGCTTCTGAGTTCTCATAACATGCAGTTCTATGCTCTATATTTTGTTTTACCTTAGAGAGCCCCCACATTCCTAAATATTTTCTGCTGAAGCACCAGAGGTGAATTAATAGCCAGGATAAAGGAGAACTCCAGAAAGGTACCTTCAGGGTCTAAGAAAAAACTAATTTTTGACATATTTACAGCGGTTTTTACAACACTTCCCAGTAACAGTCTCACAGTTAGATTTTCATAGTTTAAGTATACTTGCAAAAGCTATTATTTGTTTATTTCTCACAATAGAAAATTAAAAGCTGGATGATACAAGTAATCTAAATTTTCTCACTGAATATTAGTGGGCCTGCTTACTGATAGATATGGATGAACTTACTTTAATGCCCTATATGTGTATAAAATCAGAAATCTGTTATAGTATCTGTTATAATGATCTGTTATAATAACAAATCTGTGCCAGCCAAAAATCAGATTTTCAAGACATTTAAGATCTGTGACACGTGTTCTTGTTGCTTAATTGAAGAAGTTCTCCAATGGAAAGTGTGACTCCAACAAATATGCAAATATAAATTATTTGTGAAACTAATCCATGGCATTCATGCCACCTGCTCCCTCACCAGCCTCACCACCACCCCCACGTATTCTGGAGACTGAATAAAAATTTGAAAGATGACAATTACCTCTGAGGGTTAAGGACAAAAATATGCAGAAGCTGAGCTCATGAGTCTATTATTTTTTCACAGAAGCAACACTGTTGGACTGCAAGATATCACGGAGTTGTTCTCCAGTGCTCCTTCTGGCTGATGCCACGAACCATGACTTCAGGGAAAGCACATTTGTAACAGGAAGAGGAGGGATGTCTGAAACTTAAATGAAATGAAGGGCGAAATATGAAAGATAATGAAACTTCCTGAAAAGCTTAACGTGTTACTTTCCTCTGGAAATAAATGATCCCAAGGGGAGGTGACATTCAAACCCGCTGAAGTAGAACCTGCTCCAGGACTAAGCTTGACCGCACCCACATGCCTTTAATGTATGATTAACGAGCCATGATAGACATACATCAGGTCAATGAGGCTGACACTAACAGATGGAACTTCTTTTAACAAAACTCCCTGAATAATGATGTGCACATGGTAAGTGCTGCAGATATTTAGATAAATGCAACCAGACATGAAGGGTGACAGGAATTTGCTTTAGGGAACTGACTCATTTATTCTGGAGAAGGAAATTATTATAATATTTTCTCTTTTTTTTAGTATTCATAGACATTTAAAGAACTATATCTGTGAGTTGGGAAAACCTGTTTATGTGCACGAAACAAGCCAAGCACATGGTGGGGCAGAAGAGAGAAAAAGCACAAATCCATCAGAACTTGATGCTCAAGGCAGCTCTGGAGTTTATGGTTAAATGGCTCTTTTTCCGCCCACCTTGATACATAGCCAGAGGCTCTGTCTCTGTTTTGGAATGCTTCTATACTAGCAGCTGTGAAGGGTTATGTTTGAGAGAGGAAGGTTTTAGTGCATGCTGTAATCCCATAATGCATATACATGAAATAGAAAAGTATCACGGGACTGCTGCAAGACCTGAACCTTCCCTTACCTTTGCTAGCAGTTACTTGGATTTTGAATAAATTTGCTTTGTTTGGAATAAGAATAATTACTCATCTCCACACTGGGACAGTATGAGAGATGTGTGCACCATTCTCCCTGTCCCAACCTTCTGATTCTCTACCAGTGATTCAAATGCTTATTTAATTATAAAACCTAGTAGCAACGGCCAGATGTACCCATGCAGCTCAGGCTGGAGGGTACAGGGGACTCCTTCATAGCCAAGTTGCAATAGCATGCCACGAACCCTTGGCTGACAGGCAAAGTTTTACTGCTCTTCCCTTTCCACCATTCACCAGTATGTAAAGGCACTCAGGGGAGCACTCAGATACTTGGACTACGGGATATTGTCCTTGCACCATTTAAAGCAAGGCTGTTTGGAACTTGAAGGAGAGTGTTTGGCTGAGGTGAGGGCAAGGATGTAGGTCAAATGACTGTGGGATGGCACAAAGAAGTCAGGCGGGTAGAACCAGTCTCCTCCTCTTCTGGAGACAGGGTACCATGGTTGTATGAATTGACTTCTCTTCGCAGTGTGAGTTCAGAGTTTTTGAACTAAAGTTTATCCTCAATCTCAATATAATTAAGGCCTGTGACTGTTGCACTCTTGAACTTCTTGAAGAAAACAGCTTTTAGTTCCTAAACAAGGATCTTGTTTGCAAAATCACTCAATGAGGAAAAAAAACTCCAAAGAAAACAGCTGTTACTTTGATTTGGTAGGTCTCTTCCTTCATCAGGATTGCTATTACAAAATGCAGTCAGTAAATTTAGGGCTAAAATTCTGCCTGAGGTGACATTACCTGAACATTCATATTTAAAAACCCTTCTGTTCCTACCTGGTTTGTTGCTATTGCAAAGGAGGCACTTCAAAAGCCTTGGACTCCTAAACTAGTTTTGTATTTCATTGTAGAGGAGAGCCTTTAAGACACTTACAGCCTTTACAGGCAAATGAAAACCTACAAGTTGTTGTGTCAGTAAAATCATGCTGGTTCACTCACTGCAAAAATCTTGTCAAAATTTGCTGAAAGCACTCTTAAGATGAGCACCATGGCATGATACTGCTAGTACACTAGGGAGAACTACAGGAACACATTTTCCAGAGTATCTCCATATCCAGGTTGGAGAAACATATGTACCTCTGAGAGGAAGCACAGAGTGCTTAGGAGTCTGAAGAGGCTGATAAGCTCTTTGGGAGATTTTCCATAACACTGAAATAGCTTTTAAAATTTGGCTCTTCCATCCCTGGAAAATTCTTTACATTTGCATCTAACAACTAGATCATTACTTCCAAAATTTTGCCAGCATATTTCAGAACCCAGCTGTCCCTTGCCCCTTCTAGCATGTACTACCTTGCAAATCAGATGCTTTTT
>WEIU01013734.1:74733-98566 GCA_013389925.1 Aegithalos caudatus
AAAAAAAAAAAAGAGTTATTTTATTTTAGCTTACCCTCAGCGGGGCGACTTTGACTTGGCAGCTCTCACGGAGGGTGGCCCACCTTACCGCTGCCTCTCCCAGCCCCGGTGGGTGCTAGAAGATAACGGGTGGGTTTTCATCCCGTTCACTCCTACGTGAATCCTGTGAAGTCGCGGGGGTGGGATAAGGGGAGGGCCTTGGGATGGGGAGGGAGAGTAAAAATAAAAAATCGATGTGTCTGCCTTTGTGATGGGCAGGAGGCTCAGTTCTATGCAACAAATAGTGCTGCTGCGTGCCAGACTGTTGTGAAGACTGGAGTGCTACGCTGAACCCTATCGTCAGGCTGTAGTTACAAAAGACGGGCAGCAGAGCAGCCCAGATGCTTAAAACATGCCTGGAAATATACTCGGATTCTAAATAAAAAGTTCTTTTTAAACCCTATTTTTTCCTAGTTTTAACCAAAAGTTCTCCCTTTCCCACAAGCTGTTAGCCTGGGGAGATTTAAAACTGTACAAAAACATACTTAAAGGATCATAGTTAATTTCAAGGGTGTTGGAATGGATGTCGTCGAAGCTAGAGGGGTGTAAATGTCTTCTAAATTAAAGCCCAAGATGAGTTGAACATTGTAAAAAATTACTGCTGTGGATTAAAGCAAGAAATTTTGTTTTCACCTTTGGAAATGAGTTGGTCTTGTACTGCAGAGAATAGCCATATCTTGGGGATGTTCCATTAACAACAGATGGTCAAGCCTGCTGTCGAAAGGCTGTTGTAATGTAGCAGTCTTGCTCAGTTTTGAAAGGGGGTCATGGCAGTAAACATTCAGCGCAAGTGCTTTTTGTGCTTGTGGCACAGTTTGACTCCCTAACAAGTGGGAATGGCAATGTGTGCTGACACCTTCCTGTCGCTCAAATCAGTGTGTGATTCTGTGATGATACAATAGGATATTAGGCTAAATGGGTAGTACCTGGGACTCTGCAGTGTTTTATTGATGTAACAGATAAAAATGGTGGGTCGTCATTGTATACACTTGAATTTTAATTTATGTAAGACTGAGTTGCGTCACACCATCTATATCTGGTAGCAGTCAATATCTGGTATAAGCAGGAGCTTGATGCCTTTAGTCATGACCTGAAGCACCTTGTTTCTCGTAATCATAATTTAGTAGGGCTGATTGTGGTAAAAATTAGAAGTCAAGCCTTAACAAAAAAAATGGGGCTGTAAGTTCGGTAGCATGGAACACAGGTGTTGCATAGTAGAGTTTAAGTTGAGCCTGTTAAGTTGAGAATTTTTTGCATTAAATAATAGAATGTCAGGGGGTTTTGTGCTTATTGTACATGTTCTGAGGGAGTTACTAGCTGGCCACTAAAAGAAATCACATTCTGCTGTAATTTGGCATTAGAGTGTAATAATCCAGCAGCTAGCCAAAAAGTATTCACAGTAACTTTCCCCCTATAAATTGCTGCTGAAGGACATGTAGCCATCTGATAGTTATATGACATAAACCCCTTGCGAGCAGCTATATGTAAGATTGTAGTGTTTCCAGGAGTCATGGTAGTCTTTTGGATATTACTTGCAAATTTCCTCTAAATAGAGCTACATAGCAGTGCAACCAAGTATGTTGAAAGTTTCTTAATGGGCTCTTCACGCACTGGGGCTGAGGCGCATTTATAAATCTGTGCCATAGGCAGCTGCTAACAAACCTTTTTTGTAATGCTAAATTTTTTTCAAACGCAAATGTCACTCAATGTTGTATTGGTGTGATCAGAGACTAGATCTGTCACCAGATTTGGTATATATTATCATTGTGTATATAAAGAGTAGCTCCTGATCAAGTGCTGAACTACTGAAGATGAAACACCATTAGCCTAAAGAAAGACCAGTACACTTATTTTGGCCTTTGTTCCTTAGTGAAAAGGAGCAACCTCTTCTCTAGCATTCCTTAGACTGTACTTCTCCCTCTCTATATGAGTGTAAATTAGTCTTCTGTGGTTCAGTGCCTTAGTTACTTAAACAAAGGGACAGCAGATTTCTGTATGGATTCTGGGTTGAAGCATTATCACCTGTTAGTAAGTGTAATACACAGGTTTCAGAAAGCATGTCTTCCCTTGCCTACATCTCTGCAAGGCGGTTCTCTCACCAGTGGGTTCACATGGTAGAGTTGGACTCACAAAGACAGAGCAGAGGGAGGATTGGTACTGAACTCATCTGTCTGTGGCCAAATACGATCAGCTTTGCTAGTGTTTGTGCATTGCGCCATGCAGACACAGTATTTCTTAGGGTGTGGTTTCTGCAGAACTTTAATCCAGAGTAATTGAAGGTTGCTAGTGAGCTAGTAATGGACCTGCTTAATTTCCCCTGGTCTGCCTATTCTTTTCTCTCCCGTCTGTTTCATCCTTTGTGCAGGCACTGGAGTTCACCAACCCAGGGTGAGTAATTGAAAACAAACTCTTCTCTTTGCTTGGTGGTTTTGTTTTTTGATTTTTTTTTTCACCCCAGCATCCTGTGTTCAGAGTTTAAGTTGAGCCTGTCAAGTTGAGAATATTTAGCATTAAATAATAAAATGTCAGGGGTTTTTATGCTTATTGTAGGTGTTCTGAGGGAGTTACTAGCTGGCTTTGTGAGCTCTGGTGCCAGCACAGAGATGGTGACAGAAGGGAGCAGAGAGGGACCCAAATTACCACTTTGTTTGAGTAACCTTGAAGCAGGCACCCTCAGTGTTTATGTAGGTCTTCTATGCTGGGCAACACACCAAATCCTGAAATAAGTCCAGAGGCCATGGCTTACCATACATCATCATGTTTCTCTTTTGCTAGTTATTCTTGATGACTCCTGTGAGAGGAGCTAGAGTTAGGGTTTACTATGTTTAGTATAACACATTATATTTTTTTTTTCCTTGATTATCTGAGTCTGCTTGGGACTCTGCCTGCTTTCTTTGGGTTTGGCATGGGAGAATTTCACTCTCTTTAAGATTTTTTTCATATTTATGCCAGCTAAGGATTTGAGTTCTGAATACTTGAAACTTTTTAAATGTAGTTGATGAGCAAACACATCTGCAGTTACTAATACTAAGAGTATAGATAAAAAATACCATAGTAAGGCTCTGCTTCTAGTGTTTAAAAGATGATCACCACAGAAAAACCTGAAAGTTAAAATGTCTCATTCTGTAGCTGCATGTCTTGCTTGTGTTGATTGCAAAAAACTAATACCGATAATTCGGAAGAAATACTGTGACTAAAACTACTGAATGGAGTACCTGATGTACCCTGTTGCCTTTCTTTAAATAAAAATATGTGGCAGTAAAGCTAGAACTGTCTTTTTTATCATTTTTGATGGGGAGAAAAAGTATTTTTGATTGCTTCAAGGACCAAGGGAGAGACAGAGTAGGATGGAAAACTGTTGATGCAGCTTCCCTGACACAGCAGGCTAACACTGTAGGAAAAATGGGAGCATTCAGATCTTTATTTGTGGGTTATTAGCAAAAAAAGCTTGATCATAGGTGATAAAAATGTGTGTCAGTTTGAATGCCATAAGTATCCCACATACAAGCTGACCTTTTTCCTCTTGTTATTTTTCTGGATGAGTGTTGCTTAGCAGAGCTCTGTCTAATGAAATGAGATTGGTTTGTGTTATGCTGATTTTGTTAGAGAACAATTGGAGCTGGACAGAAAAAGGAGAGCAAAGAGCCTTTCTTAGACTGTTCTGGCTTGGGATAGATAGCGAGGTTGTTCTCTCTGAAAGAACAAAGTCAGAGCCTTTTACCACACAGTTCAGAGATCATTCTGGGGGTCTGATTTCCTTTTTACCAAACAGCAGGCAGGATTGTGTGGATGACAGAGGTGGCCAAAACCTGCTAGCACTATACTTGCTTGACTATCTGAAACAACTTGCAATTTTACTAGCTTGTTGCCAAATGAGTGGTGGTTCCTGGGAGCAAGCAAGTAAGATATGCAGCTAATATTCATTAGCATAGTACTTGTTAGGTTAGTAAAGGTCAAAATCAAGCCATGTGGAAGGTCTCTAAGCAGCAGTTTTGGTGATGTAGGTGTCAAGAGCAAGATTAGGGACACCTATCCCAGCACCTCTGCCCTTGTGATGACTTCACTGTTGCCTCTTATCTACTTTGACTGTTGTTCTAGCAATGTCACAAACAAGTTTATACTCTTTATGGCAGAAGTCAAAGTGTGTTTTTTCTCACATTCAGCAGGTAACACGTATTTTCTTAAAGACTTCAGGCTGTGTTGCTAGTGCCAGCAACTTGGGTTTAAATCCAATGTTTTTAGAGATATGCCTGTTTTTACAGTTGAGTTCTTGTGCCTTAGAAAGAAACAAGCAAGTTATCATAAATCTTTGAGAGCTGTATTCATAAGGAATGTATTGATCTTCTGAGGATCTATTGGTGGCTTTTTTTCTCTTCCTGTTATTTTAATTATGTTCCTCCAACAAGAGTTTGGTTATGACTGCCAATAAAAACAGTTAGGACCAAACTTGAATGGTTTAAAAAACCCCAGAACACTCATCCAAACAATGAAGCAGCACTGAGCTTTTCTGAATGCAGATCCACGGATATTTCTTTGTGGTACTAGTATAGGTGCCAAAGTTCAAAATCTACTCTTCCTCTGAAAGCAATGTTCTTATTTAATAAACTGAGTGAATGGATCTTGCATTTGTATTTTTATTCTACCAATGGGCAAAAAGTGCTTTGTGTTTTTGTTTTAAGGTATTTTAGATATTTTAATTATTGTTTACCCTATTAAATCAGAGTAACAGTGTTACTGTTTGTTTCCATTCTCTCTCAAAACTATATTTAAATATTTATGCTAAAGTAAGCAATAAGAGTTTTTCTATGGTGTTTGGAGAGATCTGGACTAAATTCTTTCTTTTAGCAAACTAATGCAATCACCTGTCCACCATCAGTTTTCATATTTCTACAGATTTTCTTTTTCCCGGATAATTTTTTTTAATTCTCCCCATTGCCAGCCATGTCTCCCAGAGCTGCATTCCCTGTTCTTGTGACGTACTCTTAATATTCACATCGCTACATCTATTTTCCCAGTTATATTCATGTATAAAACCAGATATAATTGCAATATGGTGTGGTATGCTTTGGCTCCAGGGGAACTTTCTCAGTACCATTAAGGATATTCTCAACTTAATGTACAAATGTATGGCTTGGATCCTGTACCCAGAAAAAGCTTGCAAAATTTCTTTTTGCTCACCTTGCTCTCTTGTAAGCTTATTGCTTTTCCCACTTCATTCTACTTCTGCACTTGCCTGCTGTTTGGAGTAATTTGGTTGAAATTTAATCAACCACTGCTCTTCAACTCTGTGCTTAGTCCCTTGAAGCTTTAGAAGGAAACTAATGGAGTTGGAACTCCATCCTGTAAATATTTCTAAATTGTGAGGTGTAGCTTAGGACTTGAATAAATTCTGTCATCCTTCTTTCCTGGACTGTGCATGATGTTGAATTAGGCATACATTAGCCTGCTTTGCATGGCTTTAACTGCCATGCTCACCCTAAGGATTGAAGCTTCAGTGGTGAGGGGTGCTGGTGGAGCTGAAGAATAGAAAGTGTGAGTAACAACTGTTTGCTGTGTGGATCAGGCAAAACGGGAAGATTGGCACACGCTTGCTGGCAGCGCTCCGAGCTAACTGCGCTGTGCCACACCTGACTCAGCAGGTATGCGGGCTGCCTTATCATGTGTGCTAGCTATTTTCATATTCTTCTATGAATAACTTTAGAGATAAGTGGTTATTGAAGTCTGTATGGGTTGCCAAGATTGATCAGAAACTCATTCCTCTTCATGGCCGACACTCCTTGATTTCAAAAGTACTTGGGAATTTTTTATCACTTCAGTGGATTACCATCTTCCATATCAGCACAGTTGGATAGTAGCCATGTGAGAGCCATGGTCTTGTAGGCTTTACAGACTCTGCCTCTGCTCAAGCTGACAATGGCTGCTAAATACTGACTTTGCCAGTTTATTGCTTTCTTTCGTCAATGTAATTTCCTTTCATTGTGCTAGAGGCTTTTTCTTGGCTGATGCTTTTCTGCATGTTTCAGGGATTTTTTTTTTTTCATTTACTGTTACTTATAGCTGTGCCACAGATATCAGTGCAGTTGTGTAGATATCAGGCTTAACAGACAGCTTATTCTTTATGCTCTGAATCTCAAAGGCAGCACTGTGATGTTCTCTACACTATAAGCTATAATGTGTTCTGCTCTGTTACTGAAAACATGCACTGGTTTATGGCATGATGTTTCCAGATGGCAGAGATGGAGAGGGAAATAACTACAGTTTCTTTTGATGTTACAGGACAGGCATACACTCAAACTGCAGTTTAATCTTGTACAGAACACCATTGGTGTCCTCATCTTGTCCCAAGATAAACAGCAGGTTCAAAAATCAAGATGTAGAAGTCACTCCTTTCTAAAAACATCCCTATGAATGTGATGACAAGCGCACAAGGCTTCATAACTTTGTTCAGCAGAAGATAGAAATATACCAGATGCCTCGGTGACTCTGCAGTAGGATCGTGTAGTACCTGTCAGTGCTGTATTTTCTAAAGCCAGGTATCTGGCTGATTAGTGTAAGTCATTCAGGGACTGGGGTGTCCTGTGGAAGAGGTAGTGTTTGAAATTACCCTAACATTGTCTGGATGTGTGGATTTCTTTTGGGTAAGGCTTCTTTCTTGGGGCAGCTGTGTCTTCCTTCTCCCCTTTGTGGCTGCTGCAAACAATGTGAAGTTCTTTACCCCTTTTTTCTAGCTGCAATTATATTGTCTTTAAACAGGATATGTCAAAAGCTGGAAAAAGTGACTGAGGCTGTGTAGCACAGCTTTTTGCAAACTCTGTGCTGACGATACTATACTTGCTCAGAGATCAAAGCTTAATGGCATGAATTGAGCTCAAATGTTGCAATTATTATTTTAGCAGGATGTTCTATTATTTCTACATTCCACTAGAAAAGAGCCATTCTTTGAGAGCCAAAAAAAAAATCATCTGCTAATATGGACTATGGATTTTTGGACATTGGCCGTGATAAAGCAAATCACATTTTGTGTTTGTTTTTGCCAAAGAATGGACTAGATTCTTGCCTTTTTTTTTTCTTCCGTGAGGAAAGTAGGGGACACTCAGTGTAATGTTGGAAGCTGAAATTCTTCATGTATTTCACAACCTTTTAGTGGAAGCTAATTTTTTTTGTAAAATAGATGACTGCATTTCATCTTGCGTATTATACTTGACAGTTAAGCAATCCTCTTGCCTAAGTGCACGCCACAGTCCCTTGCATGTGCATTCCGTACGGTAAGTCCAGCTATGGAGCATGCAAACTTGATGTCTTCCATTGCATTAGAGTTCTTCATTGCTTTTATCTATAAACATGCTAGAAGTAATGAGAACCAGTTGTTGTGGTCATTCTGGTAGTCAGATATTGCTGACCTATGACAGGTTTTTCAAAACTACTTGGCATGTTGTGTCACAAGAGAAGGTTGTAAAGCAGCAGCCATTTTTGAAAATGTGCATCTGTGTAAATGTTATAAGGAGACATTGAGACCTCTGAAAAATGTAGTTCAGTCTTTATTATGGAGCAGTTTGTAAGACAGTGCTTTCTGGTGTGAGGAATTGTCCCATGTGTTTTTGGTTTTTATTTTTGTTTTTTTTTTTNCACCAGTGTCTCAGAAATACATCCTAGGAGTTTGGCTTTGACAAGAGAGGAAAGTTAGATACTCTGAACAGTTCAGGGTCAGGAATGTCAGTGTTCATGATACTAATTTTGGGCCAGGTCTTTCAAAATCATCATCTGTTCATAGTGGAACATTCAGAAGTGCTCAGCACATAATGTACTGATTCATGGCAAGGCTAAATAACTTTAGAAGCCCCTTGCCATTTTGCCTGAGGAGTTGGGAAGCCAGGTTTCTGCTCCTAACATGACATTATGTTGAGCCTGAGTCGTGTCAGAGCAAGATAAAGGCTTGCTTCTCAATGTAGTACCCAGTGCAGCAAGTAGTACCTCATATTGGGCTTGGGGTCTCTCACTAGTTGTTTTCATAGCAGCAGTTTGAGCAGGTTGTGAATAAGTATTTTATTGTTGGCCTGTGCCAAAAGGAGTCCTTTTCCATTGGTTGTCTCCAGTATTCTCTGAGGTTGGAGCCCCTTAAATAATAATGTGAAATGATTTATTCTCTGTTTGTAGCTGTGTGCATGCTGTCTTAAGGGTCCTGTGGATGAGTGAGAGGCTATGTGTCTTTGGCCAGAGGTGGCAGGTTGCTGAAGGTATTTCATGAGACTGTTTCATCAGCTTCCTGATATTTTGACATTATCCTTTAAATATTGGTTTTACCAAATTTTACATGCTCCTCAGGGAGGGAAAATAAGTTCAACTGGATGGCCATGTTAAAAGCCATTTACTAGTAGCCTTCAGTATTAGTAAGCACTGGAGAACAAGACCAGACTGTTTAGTACGTAACCCAAGGCCCGGTAGTCAGTGTGGGAAGTAAACCAGTAGAGGATCTTGCTAAGAGCTGCCACTAAAATGTTGTTGTTTGTCACCCTCATCAAATTCTTTTCTGCTGATCCAGAAGCTCTCCAGTCACATTGCTAGGAACAAGGAGTTGGTGTAAACTCTGTGATGTGACCTGGGTGATTTTGAAGAGGAAAGCACTCCTCACTGAAGGACTCTTTAGATGGAATAGAAAACTTTGTGTCCTGTATTCATTTGGCAAAAGGGAGACAAATATCCTCTGTGGGGAGGTTATGAAAGACCAGCTTTTAGTGCCTGTGTGCCTCCACTGATAACGATCCTGCGTCCCAGGCAGAGCTTGCAGGTCCAAAGCTCACACCTCCACTGCTGATCCTGCACTGGTTGTGACTGCTGCAGACTCTGGCAGTGATTAAGCCAGGAGACGGACGTGTGGGATCTGATGGCTTCATTCTAATCTCTGCTTTTGCTTGCTTGTGACCTTAGGTGAGTTGCTTGAACTCTGTGCTGCTAATGCTTTTTATGGCACCTTTTTGTAACCTATTGCAGGTTCTTTGGGTTAAAAGATTTCTTTAAAAGATTAGTACTGTTATTTGTATAAAATTCTCATTTGTTCAGGTGGCATTTGCCCCTCTTTCATAGAGCTCCAGTAGATGTAACCTATTGCAGGTTCTTTGGGTTAAAAGATTTCTTTAAAAGATTAGTACTGTTATTTGTATAAAATTCTCATTTGTTCAGGTGGCATTTGCCCCTCTTTCATAGAGCTCCAGTAGATGTAACCTATTGCAGGTTCTTTGGGTTAAAAGATTTCTTTAAAAGATTAGTACTGTTATTTGTATAAAATTCTCATTTGTTCAGGTGGCATTTGCCCCTCTTTCATAGAGCTCCAGTAGATGTCGTTAGTTTTTTGACTGCTTGGAAGTTTTAGAGATGGGAAACTTTGTCAGATTTGTTCCTTTGGGTGACTACAGATCACAAAAATAGATGTTACTTTTGGTTCTTTATGCACTGCCTGTTTCTGCTGGGAGATTTTATGTCCAGTTAGATCTCTAGCAGCAGGACAAAAATTCCTTGCACTTGCCCACAGCTGCTCTGTATCTAGCCTAGTCTTCACATAACTGGGATCAATACTGTTCTTTCCTTCTAGTAACAGCTACTGTGCTGGAAGAAGGGAAATCCTGATGTTTCGTACAGAAGTGGCCAAGACGCTAGGCATTGATTTGAGAGATGGGGATTTGGTTCTGAACTCTAGACGTAATTGCACCTCTGTTACACTACTGCCCATCCAGGCCACTGGACCTCTCACAGTTTGTCTTGGGTAGATCAGAATGTCAGTTCATGCCCTTCTGTTCTGCCTTTGTATGCACAGTCTGTAGGGGGTTTTGCTCTCCACTGATGGCATTCAGATCACTGGGGGACTCTAGATCTGGGATTTGCAGAATTCACATGACTCATTATATTGTTTCCTTCACAAAATGGACACCTTGACACTTACATAATAAAATGTCAATAGAAATAAAATGTCAATACATTTATCAGTATTCATAAAGAGGACTATGTTTCTGAAGAAATCCAGTGTTCCATGTTTTAGTTGCTTCTTTTCTTTGAAAATAAGTGTCGTTTAACTTGATACTTGTGTAGACAAGGTCTACTGGAGTTAAGCAGATGTACAAATTCTTTGACTGGTGCAGGAAGCAGAAGTGCTATATCATGTCTGCTTTTGAGAAAGGAAAGTGCTGGCTCTTGTAGCTCATAAGGGCATCCTGTGTAGCTGTTAGATTGATACTCTCCATGGCCACTTGATCTAGGGGAAGTTGCCGGTGGTGGTAGCTTCTGTGATAAGGAAAGCTTCTGTGAGAGGACAGGGCCTGCTAGCTTATTTCACGGAGGCCACTGAGCCTCCCATCAACTGGTGAAAGCTTTTTAGTTCTGCTGACGAGGACTTAGTTTAAATTGTCTGTAGTGTCTTGCAAGAGCCCTGAAATGTTTCAGTCTCATAAGGTTTGGTAAGTTCACTTTGTTCCCTCTTGAAATAGTGATTGAATTTTTTTTTCTCTAGGGGAAAGGTTTTTTTGCTTCCCCAAAGAAAGCAAACAGCTGCATTGTTTGCAGAAAGCTGCTTTTGAAGGCTGTTTTATGTTTACTCAGTACAGACACCAGGCATGGGGGTGGAGAACTGATTTTTTGTCATTTGAGCTTTTTTGTCTCTAAATCTACAGCTGTAAAAATACATTTATTTAAGAGAGATTAGGTCTGGAGACTGTTGCACCAGCTAAAGGACTTTTCAACAGCCATTCTCCTTTGAAATAGTGGCTAGCACCCTTCTTGAAAGAAGGGGCTGGCCAAAGGATGTGTTTCATTGTCATAATTTTCAGAGGTTGCCCTGTAGCCTAACTTTCTCCTGAGTAATTTTCTGAATTGCAGAAAATGAGATGAAATTGCAGCCATGTATGTGGGGAGCCTGTGCAGGATTTCTCCAGCAGGGTGAAATGTCATGTGCAGGGAGTCTTCTGCAAAGGCAGACCATGGGACGAGTGTGTGGAATCTGTGCTTTAGTTGTGCAGGTGGGTGTTGGACTGTGTACTTTGTATCCCAGGAAAACTAGTGCTACGGTGATGAATTCCTGCAGCTTTTCTTACTGTAGACAGGAAGCAGTATTTCTGCTTACTGGGTGAGTGTCAGGAGTGGTCACTGATACCTGCTGCTGGCTCAAAATTTTACACAAGTGAGACATAAAAGCTGTCGTTGGAAACTACCAGAGTTTTGACACTGCAGCACTAAATGGCCAGCTGCATTTCCTGGCTATGTTGAACTTATCAGACTGGTCTGAGGTGGAGATAAAGTGAGACTTCAGTTCTAACCAAACTGGAAGTGTTGGGTTGATCAGTTGTCTGCATCTCTGGCCTACCATTCTTGCTTATTGTGTGCTGGAAGAGCATCTGAAAGGATGCTAAGCCATTTTCCTCTCATACTAGTTTTACATACCTAGTTTGCTGAGTGCTTTCTGATGGATCACAAATTCAAGTGAAGCTAGTTAACTTGTGTCAGCAGTGAACCAAGTATGTCAACCTCTGTGGATGAAAATTGGAGGTGACTACTAACAAACCTGTTCCCTGGTCTGTAACAGATACTGCCTGGAGCATTCAGTGTCGTTGGAGCTGTCACCCAGCATGGCTGGAAGAACTGGATACGCTCCAGGCTCAGGTGTTGTGCTTTCGGTGATTAGTGCTTGTTAGGCTCCATGCCCTACTTTTATGCAGGGACTTAGTTGGTATGCCTACATCTGGGCAGTCCTTAAAAGTCTGTATTTTTATGTCATTTCAAGCTTTTGTCCAGGCAGAACAGGTCAGATCATTTGCTTTGTTCCCAGTAAAATTTAGTTTAACTCCAGAGAGCTGAAGTTCAAGTAGGTGCCACAGCTGAGTTTTCCTGTCTGTGAACATGTCCACCAGTCAGCTGAGAGGAGTTAAATGATAAAATGTGCCCTTAGCTCACTACAGTTTGTTAACGTTACATGAATATTACAACCTCTATAAAGCAGTATTTCTGTGTTCTGCATCCTATGGACTGACTGCAGTTGCAAGGGATCAGTATTTGAATTTTCAGTGATGTGCATTAAACTAGATGCCCTTTGATTTGCTCATTCCACAGACTGGTTGAACTTCTGTTTTGCCTCTGTGCAAGGTATTAAGGTGCAGGAGTAGAGTCTAATTCCATTGATGAGAACACCAAAAGTCCGCTTGACTCTCTATGGGATACTTTTTATACTCTTCCTGTGGCACTTTTTTCTTACTGGTTTTGGTATTTAGCTTTAATTTCTGGAAAGCATTGGAAATAATTTTTTTTTTGCAGAGATTTAACACTGTTGGGGACCTCAGCATGAAATATGGAGCGAGTACTCTGAACACCCTTCTGAAGATAAAAAACACCTGTTTCATAACTACCAGTGATGTAGAAGGCTGTACAGCCCCTTCCAGTCCTCTCCTTCTGTATGCCAAACTTGTGCAGTGGCTGCAGAATTAGACTCAGGCAGCAAAGATTATGTTTTGTGGCATGGTGGACAGCACAAAAAAACACAATCAAGTGGAGGTCTGTGGCCCACAGACCAGTACCAGTATCCTCGTAGAAAAATGCTTGACAAGGGCAGTTCTCTTAGTGTTCTCAGAAAGATTTTTGTACATTAGTGGTCAGTAAGTGCCTGTGTATTACGTGAGAAGTTTCTCTTTAGAGTGAGTAAAAGTGTTGCCAAATCCCCCAAATACTATGCAGTAACTTGAGTGGAGGTAGTACAAAGGAGAGGTAGCAATATTCCCTACTTGGTTTTGTTACTGGGTTGATTGCAGCTTTAGATATATAATACTGACATTGAGAGGAGGTGCTTTGAAGACCCCCACAAATGCCCAAGGCTGTAAGCAGAGGTGTGCTTTGGGTCCATGAGCATGGGGGCACTCATCAGCCAGAATTTGTCCTCTGAGATTCTCCACAAGGGCAGGCTTTTTCCCTGCTGTGGATATGCCAGTAGTCTGCTGAGTGCCTTCCTCTAAGTATGTCTGGGAATTCATGGTCTACCAGCCAGATGTGCATGCATCTGCAATGTGTTAGTGCCAGGATGTTCCAGCCAGCAGGATGCACTGGGCAGGGAAAGATGGCTGTCCTGGCTGATGAGTTGGGCATCCCTCTGTGAAGGAGCATCTGTGGAGGACCTGTCAGTGAGTTAGAGCAGCACCTGGCAGAGGACAGGGAGCCCATGGTGACTGTAGTGCTGGCTTGCTGGTAGGAGGTTCAGTTTGTAACACTTTGTAGGCGTCTATTACCACTCTTTGGTTCTCTGTACTGGTGTTAAGAAGCACTGTTGTCCTGTTGTGATACTACAGTGTAGTCATCTACAGAACTCAGTGTAACAAGTTTATTTTTGTTAGTCATGTTGGAAAGTTTTTTTTTGTAACACACCCACAGTATTAGGAGACCAGTTTTTAATCTGCAAGTCATTGTAATAATGGAATTTGCTTTTGGATGAGACTTAAAGGTGACAATTGTTCATCATCTCAAAGCTCACATCCAGAATTTTTCATCTAGCCTTACTCCAATGTAGGACTGGTCAGAGCATTTCTGGAGGAAGGATTTTTGTTAATCTTTTCAATGCAGTTTGAAATCAGACATGCAACTCTAAATCTTAAGGCCAGAGTACGGTTATGTGGGACACCAGAGTCAAAAGCGTGTGTGTTCCCAATTTAACAGGTGTTGGAAAGAGTGGTTCTCTTGGGGTGTGCTGAATCAACTGCTAGCTGTCATCTCAGTGCTGATTCTGTCAACAGAGTGTATTCAGGTACATAAATCAGACTTAATTTAATGTGGATTACCTAAGTTCCTGTGCAGACGCTTTCTCGGGATTCAACTGCTCTTAATTTGGAGTGACCTTAAAACTCAGAAGTAAATGAAGATATGCTGAATTAATTCTGGAAAAAAGGTTTAATGACATTTAACTAATATATTGAAAGATCACCTTAGAGCTTAAAGATGGAGCCTTGCTGGAAGGGCATGTGTACCAAGCCCATACTGTGCTCTTATTAATTGCCACCAAAAAGATTAATTTTTAGAAATGATTATAATTAATATTTTTTAATCCTTCGTGCTCTCATACCGTAGCAAGACACACACTTAATGCATCTAATTCACAATGATGTTGGAGGCCAGGTGATTGCAAGACCTGAACAGTGACTAAACAACAGTTTTCCATTTACTTCATTTAAATGTTAACAGCTCTGGTGTCCTTTCAAGTCACTTACCTTCAAGGGAATGGACATTTTCCCCTTGCCTGTGAAATGCACAGCACTTTCTTCTACAAGCAGTGTTGACTGGACTTCAAAACAAAGGCTTTCCTAATTTGGCAGGCAGTTTTTCACCATTATAAAAGTGGATACAGAAAGAGGCCTTAAGGAGAAGGGTTGAGTTGTATGGCTCATTCTTACTCAGAGGGATCTTTAAATCATTTTTCAAAGCCTGTTAGTTATTCTCAGTCTGGGCAGTCCTTGCTCTTGGAATTTCTGGGGCAGAAAATAAAAGAATTGTATTGCAAACCTCTTTTTGTGCTTTGGCTTTGAGATAAGAAACAGTCTAAATCTGAGCTTACCCATGAGACTTGGCTGGAGTGCATGGAGTAAGAAAAAAAGGCAGTGGGGTGTTCCATGAAGGGGCTGCAAGGTCACAGAGTGCAGCCTCTTGTCTTTCCCTGTCTTGTTGCCTTTTCTGTTTTGACTGACAGAATTTTTCCCTGTTTTTCTTTTCTTTCACTAGTTAATGCCTGGCCACAACATCTGTACTGTGTACTGCTGCTGCTACACAAAGGGAGCTTCTGGCTTTGCTGAAGGAAGATGGCTTTCTGGACGCAGCTAGGATTGCTGCTATGGAAGAACTTTACCTACAGAAGAAGACAGACTGTAAGTATTAGCCCAAGGGTGTTTTAAGATCTTAAATTACAGTCTTGTAGCTTACAAGACTATACAGCTTTTCAAGAAAACCAGGGAAATATCCTGTATCTTACTTAATGTTCCTTCCTCTAGTGATCCCTGGCTGAGCAACAGGTCTGACTGTGGAAAGACCCTATTCAAACTGGAGAGAGTGGTGGGTGGACAGAAAGCAGAGGGCTTGAAGGTGCTTAAGACTTCTGTCCTGAATTTCACTGTGAGAGAGTGTTGGAGTACTGAAACTGGTGTTACATCAGGCAGAGAGGGTGTATGACTGCTGTGTTCAGCAACAAAGATGTGAAATGAAAACCTGAGACCTGCTCCTCTCTGTGTGAGGCATTGCCAGGCTGCAGGGATGTGCCCATGAGTCAAAAATCTTTTGAATGCTGCAAGCTGCACCAATGGCAACAAAATCCTACCACTTCATAATGGCAGAAGTGGCAGAGGCAATAGCAGACATCTCCAGTCACATTTATCATTGAGAGAATCCTAAACCTGCTATGTAACTTTACAACAGAAGGTACAGATTAAGTGGCTGGCTGGCTGGCTGGAAGCATGTTCTTGTATTGGCATGAGGAAAAATCCAGGCAACTGATGTTCTTCTGCCAAGGTGTATTCTGAGTGGCTAGAATGCTGTCCTCACCATTTGTTAACACTGTGGAAATTTACCTGTTAAGAACAGACAGTCCGTAAAAAGAGAGTTTCTCCTTGTGATAAAAAGGGCACAGGAGTGTGGATCCACTCTGGTCTTCTTAAAATTCTTTTGCCTTAAGATTGAGACCTCATAGGATGCTATACCTCTTGCAAACAGCTAAAAGTCTGAGAAAATATGGCATTGAACCTCCAGGGGTTTAGGGAATGCCTGTGTTGGACAAGGGCATGATTTATGCAACAGGCTTGTTCAGAGGATCTGGCCTGTTAGATCTGACCTTGAGGAGGTATCAGTAAGGAATGTGAAAGGAACACGAGTTACTGAAGTGGTGAGTGGAAAGTGGTCTCTGATAAGCTTTCTGAACCCTGCAAATGTCAGGATGCTTGCCAGCTGGTTGGGTTGGGTTGTTTTAGAAACTCAGTGTCACAAGGGAGGAAAGGCTATCATATTCACTGCTGGTAATGATCAGTCTCTGAAGTTTTCACTCAGGTGTTTGAGGCTTGTTTTTGTAGGACTTGGATCCAGTGAATTTAGAGCTGGAGTTAGTCCACTCTTAAAACAGACAAAAGGGGCTCCTGGCCTCTTCATCTTTTCTTGTATATAAACAGAGCTGTCAATGATGACAAAGTTTTTGTTTTGTGTGTTTTTGCCTTTCATGGATCTTAATCTCCAAGGACAGAACTGCCCACCAGAGAGGTCATGGACTATGTCAGATGCAAGGAGTGAGGCTGGCTGCTCTCTCTGGATGTGGGTCACATCCTGGTCGTGTGAACAGCCTCATAGTTTAGAAAGATGTTACAAATGAATCTGGGGAAATAGTCTTAAAACTGTCTGTGACTCCTTAAGGTTGGCTCTTCTCAGCTATTGCCCATGTAACCTAGGCCCTGAGAGCTAAAAACACTCTTCCTATCTTGCTATTAGGAGTCTAACTTTTGCCCATTACCAGACTGCCTTTAAAAAGTAGGGGAACATTGTGGGATTTTTCTGGAGTGATATTTAAATCAGGAGGCTATTTCAGAGGAGTGCAATTTTACACTGAGAACGATGGCTTGGTATTTCTTTGGCAGAATCTCCTGAAAATGATAGAATCATACATAGAATCATAGTTGTTAAGTTTGGAAAAGACCTCCAAGATTATCAAATCCAGCCTTTGTCCAAACACCACCATGCCAGCTAAATTTCAGCACTGAGTGCCATATCCAGTAATTTTTTGAGCACTTCCAGGACAGTAACTCCATCATCTTCCTGGGCAACCTGTCCCAATGCTTGACCACCCATTGCAGTGAAAAAATTGTTCCTGATGTTTGACCTGACCCCTGATGCAGCTAGAGGCTATGTCCTCTGGTCGTGTCACTAGTCTCCTGGGAGAACAATCTCCATCTTGCTATAATCTCATTTCAGGTAGTTTTAAAGAGTGTTTCTTCAGGCTGAACAACTGCAGTATTGCAGCAGGTGTGAAAAGGTCTGAGTTTAGCATGTGTCATGTCAAGGTAGCTGTAGGCTTACTGGGCAGCAGAAGTGCATTTGTGTCCTTTGGTGGTGCCAGAGACATGCAGTAGGGTAACCATTCTGGATCTGCCCAGCTATTTCGTGGTACCTTCTGGCAGCTGCTGTGCTGGTTTCCTATCAAGTATCCCAGAGGGCATGGAACTGCTCATAATCTCTATTCCACACTGATTATTAGTCAATTCATAATGAAAGCCTGAGACGTGGCTTGGTTTTGTGGGGCTCCTCAGTTATGCAGTGGTTTTCTCATTAATCTTTCTCATTTGGGATTTATCTGAAGATGTCAGGAGGAGAAGACCACTTAACAGGAAATGGCAGAGAAGGAGCAGAACATCACCTCTCACCATGCTGTTATCACAGCTGCACAGCTCTTCATCTCTTTTCTTTCCTGTTAGGAGGTTGGGTTGTGCTGATGAAGGCGCTCTCCCATTTGTACTTACTGAAGGTGTAGCCTAGAAACAGCTTGATCCTTACTCTGCTCGTGAAAAACATGGGTTAGCCTTGGCTTCTCACTGAGCCCCCTCGTTGGCTGCTGTGAGTTTGGGCTGCATTGCGAAAGCTGGGTTCAAAGCTCACCTTGGTGTGTGCAGTTCGAGTGTTACTTTATACTGGATAGCTTCCAGCAGCACTGGAGTGGGGGGAAGGAGCTCACACGTGGAGAGAGGAAAGAAAATCATGTTCAGGGGTCACTGTGTAAAAACATTTCTCTCCCTGCTTCTTGCAAGTGAGGAGACACCTCAAACTTGCATGGAGAGAGACTGGTCATCTTCTGGTAGCTCCCTGCATTGGACCATAAAGGTGGGAAGGGGAGTTGACAGTGGGATGGGGTGATAGTCTGCTTAGTTCTTACTCAACAGATTTCCTGTTGACACAATGTGGAGCTCAGTGTTTAATGGCACCCGGATTCAGGCAACTGGTATAAATTTGGCATGTTTTAGGGATTAACCTTGGTAAAATTAGGACAAATTTGCTCTTAGCTGAATTCAATTGCTGTGTGCAAATGGGATGTTCGTTCTTCAACTCCAGATGGAACAGGGATAGGTGAGGGATATTGGGTGCTTGAAGATTGATTTCATTATTTACCAGGCTGGTTGTTGTAGCACAAAAGTGGCAGAGGAAACTTGATTTTTCATTATCTATTTAGAATGAATCTCAGCGAGACATGTTCCATTTTAGTATCTTTGTGTTTTTGTCTGGTAAGGCCACAGGGGATGAAATGTGCTGTCACAGCAGGGTCAGGAGGCAGTGGGGGAGAGAACCTGCTGACCTTTAGAAGCAAAGGAAGATAACTCAGTTTTTCTTGGGCAGCACAAGAGACTTGCTGAGGAGTCTCTACTGACATGCTCCTGACAAGTCTGATCTTGCCCCTGTGCAAGCCTGTCTCTCACAGTGTGGTGTTTTGGTGCCTGCTGTGATGCCTGCCTTCAGCTGTCAAGGTGCAGCTTGGTCAGTCCAGGCTGCATCCCTCCTTTCTCTATCCTCTCTGGGCCTGTTGATGTGCCAGGTTAGGTGTGTTGTGCATGCAGTGCTTGTGTGGTTACCCTTGTGACTGTGTAACAAGGCGTGAAGTAGATGAGTTGCGTGTGCAGGTGGCCAGTTCCCCCTTCAGCAGCAGGGTGCTTGGGCACTGCTGTCCAAACCAGTGTAGTCTGGCTGGGGCTGATACTTCCCTGAGCAAGCCAGGGCTTGAGCACTAGGGCAGCATTTTCTCACTGGTCCTGTAGCAGTTGAAGGGCTGTGAGAGGCTGGCTGTCCACACTGGTCACCCCAGGAAGCCTCCACAAGCCCAGCTGATGTTGCTCTTCCCCAAACAGTGTAGCAGCACTTGCTTGGGGGGAGGGGGGTATGCTGCTTGCCTACAGACGCTGTGACGTGTGCTAGAGCATGACCATTGCTGCTGGAAGACAGAATGGACTTGTCCTCTTTTCATAGAATAGACTTGTCCTGGCTTCTTGGCTATGTGTGGTTTTTTTTTGTTTGTTTTTTTTTTGGTCAAGTGGAGGAAAAGTCCTGCTATGCCATCCTGGCAGCCACTATAAGGGCATCTTGTAAACAGGAGTAGACCAGTTGTCACTTTCCTGAGTGTAAACATCCTTGATCTCTGGAAGTCAGGGCACTGTTTAATGCAGATGGAAGCAGGCTGTCAATGTTAATGGCTGAGTGTGTGATGTCACTACATCATTTATTGTAATAAGAGACCAAAGATACTGAGGCATCTTCCTGGCACCTCTGTTAGTGTGGTCTCAGTGGAGTTTCTTACCAAGTAGTTGTACAGTGTGTGCATGACAGTAACAAACGACAGGATATTCTGAGTTGGAAGGTACCCACAAGGATCATCAAGCCCAGCTCCTAAGTGAATGGCCCATCGGCAGCCTTGGTGTTATTAGCACCATGCTCTAACCAGCTGAGCTAATCTCAGGATAATACTGGGTAACAGTGTTCCAAAATTACCTTGAAGAGACTGGCACTGTTACCAGGAGTGTCTGGGATACTGATGCTCAAATTTTATGCCTTTTAGATAGGGGTGCTATTTGCTGTTTGATGTCAGCTATGAAAGGTATCTGTGAAAAGACATTCTATGTAATTTTCTCTGCTGGATCAAGTGGCCTTTGTTTTAATGTGGTGTTTTCACAGAGTGAGCTTATTTTGATTTACAGTAGTTACCTAGAAGTCTCTCACCTCAAAGTTTGCATGGAGTGCCTTGTGCTGAGTGTTAAGAGTCCAGTTTTAGCTGTTAAAGATGGAACATGCAAAAACATGTTTGTGGGTGGGGATTCTGCCTCCCGCTGGGCTGCAGGTCTTACACTCTTATTAGAAAAGACTGAGTTTTTCAGGAAAGAAGTGGAAAAGATTTTTCTTTATTTAACCAAGGAAACACTCTGTTCTCCTACCAGTAATAGTTGAGAAACATACAAAGTAGCAGCATACAAAGCTTTCAGGTTTTCCTTGTCCCATAGTTTACTGTGAAAATACATGTTTAGGCAGTGTTTCTGGAGTGGGAGAGCAGGGGTATGGTTAGTGAAGCTCGAGTCTGGGAAACTTCAGCTTGTGGCTCAGAAGCTCTAGGCTGGAGAGTTGCTTTGTCCGCATGCTCTTGTGATGTGACACACCTCAGTCGGGTTTTCTGCGCTTCAATTCTCTGTATAAGAAATGTTGTATAGTTAATAGCGGGCCTTTTCTTCTTCTTGTCTCGTCCCTCTCAATAACTGAGCTCTTTATTTATTTACCTGATACTCACTGTCTTTCTGTAGATGACCTGCACCAGTGGGTGCTACCTACTTTCGAGAAAAAATGTAAATCAGAGCAAAATAGAAACTAGATATGAGCCTAATCTTAGTAGCTCTGCTTTCTAGATACTGATATATTTCTGCAGCACTAGAAGAGTTGGCATAGCATGCATCAGCACAGTTTCTATGCCTGATGTGTTAGGGTAGAAGCTTAATGGTCTGCTCTAAGAGTGGGATATAAGTATGCCACTACCTCAAAATATGGGATAAAAAATTCAGCTCATTGCTAGAAAGATTTGTTGGAAGGTTTATGGAAGGTTTTGTTCAGTCAGGGGACAGAAAACTATAAAAAGAAGCCAAAAATAGCCCTTAAGCAAATCCATTTCAGTTGAATAACTGGCATGTATCAATGAGAAAATTGTAAGTCTTTGCAGATTATCCTCTGAAGTTGGAGGAACAAACTTCTTGATCGTGGAATGAATAGGCAAAGCAAAGTTAGACAGTGCTTACAAAACTGTCTGGCTTACAAGTGGATTGTCCTAGAACTTCTGTTCTGACCTTTATTTTGAATATGATGTCTTAATACTTTGCCTCTATCGTTTCCAGTTCCAGCTGCTGATCGAAGTTGCCTGGCCTCTGTTTATCTTCTTCATCTTGATCTCTGTAAGACTTTCATATCCGCCCTATGAACAGCATGAATGTAAGTATCAAACACAGCAGCTGCACCCAGAGTGCTTTTGCTTCATGGTTAGAACGTAATCAGCTGGGAATATGCAGAGACCAGTGGTTCCCTACTCCAGTCAGAAATCTGCAGGAGGGCTTCATAACTCCTTTGCTTCCAACTCAGGATCTGCAGTTAACTAATGATGTTGCTCCAGGACTGTATGTTGCTGCTCTTTTTTTTTTTCTGTTTCTCATTTTGCATTTATATTATCTGAAAATTTACTGTACAATTCTGACATATCTGTAAAACCTGCGCAGACCCCAATTTTATTTTTCTTTTGATGTATGTGACTTAGCATAAAAGAATGCAGTGTTCTGATCTCTAAGAAAGCAATCTTGTTTCCAGGTAGTAAAGTGCACTAGTGTATCACATTAAAGAGCACAAGAGCAATTCCATTCCTTCAAACAATTACAGTGTCAGCTCCACATTTAGTAGATTCAGCAGTCATACTCTGCTGACAAAAAAACAATTCTATTTTTCTCTTTGCACCCTAATGGGAACATTTCTGCTTTTCTTTCAAAGGAAGCATGTTCTTTATAAATGTCTATCTATAGGCCTCTTTAGTTGCCATTTGATTTAGGAAGCATGACTTGTTTATTAGCAGTATTGTTATTTTACTGTGTTTGGTGACAGCTTCATACTGCAATTAACTGATTGTGGAAGAGCTCTCTGTTTATTTTTCCTTAACCTGATTACTGCAAGGTAAGGTTTAAGGGTCAGCAAAGCATGTTTCTTAAGGGCCCCCTTAAGAAAGAGCCCTCTTTCTTAAAATGAGGAAAGAAGTCCCTTTTACAGCACTTACCCTGTCTTTGCAGTGGCTGGGGCATTCTGTGCTGTTTGCTGGGTGTTTAAGCAGGTATATTTAAAAACTGAGGTGTTTGCAGTTTCCCATTACACTTTGGACTCTCATGATCTCAGGGACTGCCTAACTTGCTTTTTTCAGGACTCAGAGGACTTCAACTCATAGTTGAAGCTTCTCTAAATTAAATCTCATACTTTACATGGAATTTGAACTGCCTCTTCAGTCTGAATGTTATGGTGACATAGAGATACCTGTAATATAGACATGAAGCTGAAAAGAAGAAATAAACACTCTACTCAGCTTTTATAAATAACTAGCAACCTCAGTGGTAATTAATTTCAGGTATGGCAAGGCTGTATATAAACTGAAACTTAGCAAGAGCTGTGATTTCATAGAGCTACTTGGTTTGATCTTACTAATCAGTAGCCTTCGTGTAAAACACTGGCTCTGGCACCATGGTGTCATAGTATAGTTTTGAGTCTTTTACCTGCAATCCTTTTCTATTCACACTTATTTTGACTGTTATTGCTTTGTCTGCCTTCTTACGTTGTCCTCAGCAGTTAAAGAGCACAAGGCATCTGGTAACTTTAAATTCACTTCCATAGCTACTTCCTCTTCATTTTTTGAAGCACCTCTGTGGAGAGGTTTCTAAACTGTGTTGTCTGGATTGGTTTCACTGGATGTTCACTTATGCTGACAGATGTGGATGTGTTGTGAAGTGAAGCAGGTTTTGCTGAACTGTGAGCAGAGGTAGAAAAAATGAAGGCTTTTGGGTTGATGGGAACTCTTTGGCAACCCTGTGGATGCCTTAAGGGAAGTAGGATTTTTATCTGTAGTGGCAGTGTTGTATGCTGTTATGAAATCATCACTTGTAGGTAATGCCCAGTGATAGCAGTAACAGAGCCATGTGCAACTGCTTTGTAGCCTCCACGTAGCCTCAGTATTTTAATGGTAGTCATTTTCAACAAACAAGTAAGATTTTCAGTTTTCTTTCCCTGTTTGAGGAGAACCAAGGATTAGACTGTTGTCAGGGCTTCTTGTTTCTAATGGCTTGGGTTAGTGTGAGGAAGTTGTCTTTTAAAACATGGAGGAACAATTAAGTTTGAAGTTATGTGCCTTTCACCAGACCAGTCAGAGAAGACATATTAGATTGCTTTGGGCCAGAGTGCTATTTTGTGTCACGTAGAATTTTTCTTTTCTGCTCCTGTGACCCTTGAAGGTATTCAAAGTGCATTTTTTGGCAGTGGAGTGAGAGAATCTTATAAGAAGTAACTAATTTCTTCGAAAAGCTAAATGTTTGCAGCAATGTAATTGAAAATTATGTGCCGTTGCAATGTTTCTGTGTATCTCATCTGATTTAAAACCAACAGATTGCTGCCTTACTCTTGGAGAAACTAGTGTTACAAGCATCATTGTGTGTAAAAGATATACCATAAACTCTTGTGTGCTCTTCCTCTTTCTACATTGATTTGAACATTTTCTTGGAGTTA
This sequence comes from Aegithalos caudatus, assembly GCA_013389925.1. Classification (NCBI taxonomy): domain Eukaryota; kingdom Metazoa; phylum Chordata; class Aves; order Passeriformes; family Aegithalidae; genus Aegithalos; species Aegithalos caudatus. Next base: position 98,077 of record WEIU01013734.1, read on the forward strand.
CTAACAATGTAAAATAAAAGGCATGGAGGACAGAAGGTGGTTCTCTGGGAAATTTTACGAGAAGAATCTGAAAGTCTTCGTGTTCTTCTTCTTTCTCCCTCCTCACCTTCTCCCCAAGTCCCTCAGCCAAGAAGAACAAAAAGGCAAAATGAAACGAAAGTCAGACAGGTCAGGGCAGAAGAATAGCTCTTCTATTTTAAACAGAGAAATAGAAGCAAGAGTTCCCTGGGTACTGGAAACAAAAACCCTTCATTTCCTTAGCCTTTCTCCTGCACAGAGTCCTTCCCTTCTTCAGGGAGGGCTGATAAGATTCCCATCTTCCTTCAGCCACTCACATTAACCAGCCTTGCTGTAATTTAACAGATTTGACACTACTTCTTTCCTGGGCTTTGGTACTTCCATTGGGGTTGTGGAAGTAGGGAGCCAGACACCTGAGTGATTGGAGACATGCTGGGAGGGGAGGGTGGGCATCTGATCCTCAAAGTCTTGA